>JAODAL010000217.1:0-369601 GCA_025379985.1 Phyllomedusa bahiana | reverse complement strand
TGCGGCGCGCGCTCGGTAATGCTATGGGGTGGGCGCTTCCGCCCAAAACCCCCCCCCCCCCCCCGGGGTAACGTAACGGCCAAACTCCCAAACAGTAAAATTCCGTATGTCCGCCCAAATTGCTTTTGAACATTCCCTTAGGTTTTGTCCAAAAGCTTTTTGGGGTTTAATAGCGTAAAAAAGTTCCCAAAATTTACAGTAGTTAAATTCATAGGAACTAGGATTTGCTCCCCCCCCTCGCGTACAATCTTTGTTTTTTACATGCGGGAGATAAGTGACGTAAATTTATTTGCGGCGAAAAAAACGGCCACGGTAATAAATGTTTGGGCCGGGTGCTGCCGCCCCTTGGGGGCCGGGAGTTGCGCATATTAGTGCGGCCCGAAAGACACGATTATTGCGGTGGTTTTAAAATGACTTTTGACGCCCCCAAATGCAAAAAAAAAAACCCTCCACTACACCCCCTTTCTTTTTCATTGATTCCTATGTAAAACAGCATTATAGTTCACACACAACAAGCTTTTTATGTGTGTTTTACGCGCTTCTTTAGAGGCTGTTTTGGGCGCTGAAAAAGAAGCGTCATGTCAATTCTTGAAGTCTTTCCAAAGGTGAAAATCCTCATAGGGGTTTAAGGCGCGTTTTTTGCCCTGGCTTTTAATTTGTATGGGTGAAAACAGTGGTGAAAATCTCACTCAAAATCACGTCCAAAAACACGTCGAAAAAAGGTGGAAATGGTCAAAAAACCCCTTTTGAAGAAGGTATTTCGGGCGGGGTTTGAGCTGAAAAAATTTTAGCGTCCCAAAAAAGGGCCGGGGTGAAACAAATTTTTAGGGGTTTTTAAGGCAAGACCCCAAAAACCGATTGGGGAAAATGCCAACCCTTTTTTTGGGCTTTTTTTGGCACACGGGGGGGACGGCTTTTGTCCGTGGTTTGGAGATTCAAGCCCTCCCCCTTTGCACCCACATGTTCATGTTTCCCGGGGAAAAAAGGAATGAACATGGGTTTAAATTTTTTTGGTCCCTGAAGTGTTTAAGAAATCCGCCCGACGGAAATCTGTGCAGTGGGAAACTGCTGACGGATTTTTTTGAGTTATGGAGAGCGTTGCTTGTTTGGGTTTTTGGCGATTTTAAAACCCCAAAAAATTGAAAAAAAAACAAAGACCTGTGCTGTGGGGACAAGCCCTTAAAGCACCGTCGCATTTTTAACACTTAGGGTATGGTCACACGGCTTATTTTGGGACGTATTTTGCGGTGTTCTGCGCTCTAATACGAGCAAAAGCGCCCCCCTCATTCGTAATCCACAGTTCTAGAGAACTTCGGTTACGCCCCCCTTACCCAAGGTACAATACGATATATTGTACACGCGGGAGATAAGTGACATGTCATTTTTTCGCCGCGGTAATTGCATGTCTATGGGGGCCGGCGTGTGGAAGTACGCACGATCAGTGCGATCCTAAAGGGCCCCGGCGTTTTTGCGGGGGCGTATGTATGCCCCAAAATTTTAAGCTGTGTGAACATAGCCTTACACCGTTCCCCCTTACATCTGTCTCTACGGAGATTTTGGGGGGCATGTTTGGCAGTGTTCACGTTCCTTTAGCAGATAGTAGCTGGGGAAGAAAGTTCCAGCATCCCACAGTGCACATGAGGTGAAATGAGGTGAAAATTTTTTAAATAGACAGAAAAACAAATTAAAAAACCCTTCCCTGCACTATCCAAAACAAAAAAAAAATTTAGTAAATTTTGAAAACTCCCTTTTTTGACTTAAACTACAATTCAACTTAAAAAACAAACTCAGCCCCTATCCTGTTTGTAACCTGGGATGCTGTTTTTAAGGGCTTGTCCGAGGGCACAGGTTATTTGTGGGTTTTTAAAAAAACTTCAAAAACCGCAGCAACGCTCCCCATGACTTTTATGGAAAATCCCTGCGCAGTCCCCACTCACGGATTTTCCCCCCGGAGGGTTTTTTTTACACCCCCGGCGTAAGGGAAAAAATTTCTTAGAACATGTTCATTCGGGTGGGTTTGGGCAAAGGGCGCCCGGCTGGGAATACCCCAAAAAAATTTCCCCCCCGGGTTGGCCCCAAAAAAAGCCCCCCGTATTTATATTACTGCATTAAACCCCCCAGTAGTATATTTTTGCTTTGGGGCCCCCTTTTTGTATAAAATTTGCATTGGGGCCCCCAGAAAACTATTTTTTATAGCATTGAGCCCTTGTAGTATTTTATAACATAAAGCCCCTGTTGTATAAAATTTAGCTTTAAACCCCCCCAGTAGTTTTTATAACATTGACCCCATAGTGGGTTAAAATTTAGCTTTGAACCCAAAAGGGGTTTTTTATAGCATGGCCAATATTTTGTTTTAAAATTTGCTTTTGGCCCCCAGTTTTTATATTTTAGCATTGAGCCCCCGTAGTATATTATAGCTTTGACCCCCTTTGGTGTATTTAATGTTTTTGACCCCCCCGTAGTTATTTTTAACTTTTGGCCCTGTAGTATATAAAAGCTTTTAAACCCCCAGTAGTATATTTTAGCATTGAGCCCCCAGTAGTATATTAAAATTTATTGACCCCCAGTAGTATAAAATTAGCATTGAGCCCCCAGTAGTTTTATAATAGCATTGCCCCCCCAAGTAGTATTAGTGGGCTTTGGGGCCCCCCAAGTGTTATTCAGCATTGAGCCCCCATTTAGTATATTATGCTTTCCCGCCCCAGTATTTATATTACAGCTTTGAGCCCCAGTAGTTATTTTTTAAAACCCATTGAGCCCCCAGTAGTATATTATAGCTTTGGGCCCACCCAGTGTATATTATAGCACTGGGGCCCCCATTTAGTATATTTTTGCTTTTGCCCCCAGTAGTAATCTTTTGCATTGCGCCCCCCATTTAGTTTTAAAATAAATTGAGCCCCCAGTGTATAAAATTTAGATTGGCCCCCAGTGGGTATATAATAGCATTGACCCCCCAGTAGTAAAATTATAGAACGGGACCCCCCGTAGAATATTTTTGCATTCCCGCCCCTGTAGTATTTTTATAGCATTGCGCCCCCAGTAGATATTTTAGCATTGACCCCCCAGTAGTATAAAATAATTGAGCCCCCGTAGTAATTACAGCATTGAGCCCCCAGTAGTAATATAGATTGGGCCCCCAGTAGTTTATTCAGCATTGAGCCCCAGTAGTATATTACAGCATTGACCCCCCAGTATTTTTATAGCTTTGACCCCCTAGTAGTATTTTATAGCATTGGCCCTCAGTAGTTTTAAATGCATTGAGCCCCCAGTAGTATATTATAGCATGAGTCCATTTGTATATTATAGCATTCCCCCCCCCCAGTAGTTATTACGCATTGAGCCCCCAGTAGTTATAATAGCATTGGGCCCTAGTAGTATATTATAGCATTGAGCCCCAGTGTATATTATAGCATTGCGCCCCCTTTGTTATTACGCATTGGCCCTCAGTAGTATTAATAGCATTGAGCCCCAGTGTTATTATAGTTTTGCGCCCCCAGTGATATTACAGGTTGGGGAGCCCCCAGTATATATAACACTTTGGGGGCCCCAGTAGTATATTATACATTGGGGCCCCCGTAGTATTTATAGCTTGCCCCCCGTAGTTTTATAGCATTGCGCCCCAGTATTTAATTATGCATTGACCCCCCGTAGTTATAATAGCTTTGGCCCCAGTGTATATTATAGCTTTGGCCCCCGTAGTATTTATAGCATTGAGCCCCCCAGTAGTATATTACAGTTTGGCCCCCATAGTATATTACATATTGAGCCCCCAGTAGAAAAATGCATTGGCCCCGTAGTTTTAAAGCATTGGCCCCCGTGTATATAGATACATGCAATTCCCTTTTTGGCGGGGGGTCCCGCTATTTGGGGGTCCCCTCCCCCCCCAAAGGGGGGTTGGGAGTCCTCCCGCCGAGCGGGCGGCGGGGTTTTTTAAGTGGCCGGGCCCCCGGAGTAGCGCTAGTGCACTACTTGGCGCCGCCCCCCCGCTCTAAAGGGGCGGGTGAAGCGGCCGCTGCGCCCCCTTCACCCCCCCGGAGTCTCGCTGTGCAGGGAGGAGGCAGGAGGGATCGCTCCGCCTCCTCCACCCTGTAGTCGCGCGGTTCGGTGCGCCGCCATACAGGTCAGCGGGGCAGGGGAAGTGACGCGCGGCAGCAGGGGAAGTGAAGCGCGGCGGCAGGGGAGTGACGCGCGGCTGCAGGGGAGTGACGCGCGGCTGCTCTCACTTCCCCTACGCCGCTGAGGAGATCGTCGCAGCGGCCGTGCTGCAGGAGCCTGGTGAGGTAAGTGGATTTTATTATTTTATTTTTATTAGCTATATGGGGGGCTCTGCCCTGGCAACAATGGGGGCACTAGCTGGCAACAGAGGGGCATCTACCTGGCAACAGAGGGGGCACTACTGCAGCAGAGGGGACATCTACCTGGCAACAGAGGGGACATCTACCTGGCAACAGAGGTGGCACTACCTGGCAACAGAGGGGACATCTACCTGGCAACAGAGGGGGCATATACCTGGCAACAATGGGAGCATCTACCTGGCAACAATTGGACATCACTTGGCAACAGAGGGGCCATCTACCTGGCAACAGAGGGGGCATTACCTGGCAACAGAGGGGACATCACTTGGCAACAGAGGGGACATCTACCTGGCAACAGAGAGGGCACTACCTGGCAAACAAAGGGGGGCACCTACCTGGCAAACAAAGGGGGGCACCTACCTGGCAAACAAAGGGGGCACCTACCTGGCTAACAAAGGGGGCACCTACCTGGCTACAGAGGGGGCACCTACCTGGCTACAGAGGGGGCATCTACTTGGCTACAGAGGGGGCATCTACCTGCCTGTAAGGGTAACTACCTGCTTATGGGGGGCTACTACCTGGCTATGAGAGCATCTACCTGGCTTTCTTCCAAAGCCGTTATGCAGTTAGGTGGAGTGGGTGTGGCTTTTTGAAGGGGTGTGGCATACCGACAAGATGGGCGTGTCCATGCAAATTTTTTGCCGCTATGGCGCCGCCCATTAAGTCTCCTCTTTTTTTATTTTCAAAAATTTTGGCAACTTGGTATAAATAGCATTGGCCCCCCGTAGTATATTACAGCTTTAGCCCCCCAGTAGTATATTACGCATTGACCCCCCCTATTTTATTTGCATTGAGCCCCCGTAGTATATACAGCTATGGAGCCCCCAGTTAGGTATATTACAAGATTGAGCCCACAGTGCATATTATAGCATTGAGCCCCCAGTAGTATATTACAGCATTGCGCCCCCCCTGGGACCACATGTATGAAACCTGTTTAGGTCTAAAACTCACTTTTTTGCCCATAGCAACCTATGGGCAAAAAAGTGAGTTTTAGACCTAAACAGTTTTCATACATGTGGCCCCAAATACCTATTTGGTCTTTACCGTGTGAGCCCAGCCTAACATTAGCTGTGTGGACTCCCCAGAGAAACAACGGTGCAGCGTATTTTCGGCGCCTCATAGAAAGCTCATACACTTCAGGCGGATTTTGAGGCGTGAATATCCAGCAAGCACCTGGCTGCAGCGTGTATCCCAGCATTGCCCAGAGTCCTGTTACCAGTGCAGCGCGGCTCCCGCGGCCGCCCCGTGTGAACGCCTCACCTCAGCGCGGACGGGAGGCAGGGGGCGGGCTCTGCGGACGCCACGCCCTCTCGCATTTAGCCGGCCGGGGCGGCGCGCGGCGCAGCAGAAGGGCACAGGCAGCCGGAGTGGCCGGAGCCCCGCAGGGCTGGCACCAGCGCGGGACGGAGATGCTGCTGTGGACCTGAGGAGCGTGGATGCTATAGCCGCCGCCGCCAGGATGAAGACGCTGATCGCAGAGCTGCCCAAGGAGGGCTCCCCCCGGCGCAGCCACAAGTGCGAGGCGGAGGCCGAGCGGCAGCGCACCCGGGAGCGCCTGGAAGCCACCCTGGCCGGGCTGGGGGAGCTGGCGTATCTGCGGCACCGGCAGGAGACCCTGGTGAAGGCGGCGCTCAGCCCCGCGGCGGCCGGAGGAGGAGGAGGAGATGCCGCGGGGAGCAAAGGGGACAGTGCCCGGAGCCTGGAGGAGAGGTTCCTGGAGGAGAACATCCTGCTGCTCAAGAAACAGCTGGTAAGAGGCTCGGGGGTCAGGGCTGCCCGGGGGGCTCAATGCTATAATATACTACTGGGGGCTCAATGCTATAATATACTACTGGGGGCTCAATGCTGTAATATACTACTGGGGGCTCAATGCTGTAATATACTACTGGGGGCTCAATGCTATAATATACTACTGGGGGCTCAATGCTATTATATACTACTGGGGGCTCAATGCTATAATATACTACTGGGGGCTCAATGCTGTAATATACTACTGGGGGCTCAATGCTATAATATACTACTGGGGGCTCAATGCTATAATATACTACTGGGGGCTCTGTGCTGTAATATACTACTGGGGGCTCAATGCTATAATATACTACTGGGGGCTCAATGCTATAATATACTACTGGGGGCTCAATGCTATAATATACTACTGGGGGCTCAATGCTATTATATACTACTGGGGGCTCAATGCTGTAATATACTACTGGGGGCTCAATGCTGTAATATACTACTGGGGGCTCTGTGCTGTAATATACTACCGGGGGCTCAATGCTGTAATATACTACCGGGGGCTCAATGCTGTAATATACTACTGGGGGCTCAATGCTATTATATACTACTGGGGGCTCAATGCTGTAATATACTACTGGGGGCTCAATGCTATTATATACTACTGGGGGCTCAATGCTGTAATATACTACTGGGGGCTCAATGCTGTAATATACTACTGGGGGCTCAATGCTGTAATATACTACTGGGGGCTCAATGCTGTAATATACTACTGGGGGCTCAATGCTGTAATATACTACTGGGGGCTCAATGCTATAATATACTACTGGGGGCTCAATGCTATAATATACTACTGGGGGCTCAATGCTGTAATATACTACTGGGGGCTCTGTGCTGTAATATACTACTGGGGGCTCTGTGCTGTAATATACTACTGGGGGCTCAATGCTGCAATAGATACTCCTGGGGGCTCAGTGCTGTAATATATACTCCTGGGGGCTCAGTGCTGTAATATATACTCCTGGGGGCTCTGTGCTGTAATATACTACTGGGGGCTCTGTGCTATAATATACTACTGGGGGCTCTGTGCTATAATATACTACTGGGGGCTCTGTGCTATAATATACTACTGGGGGCTCTGTGCTATAATATACTACTGGGGGCTCTGTGCTGTAATATACTACTGGGGGCTCTGTGCTGTAATATACTACTGGGGGCTCAATGCTGTAATATACTACTGGGGGCTCTGTGCTGTAATATACTACTGGGGGGCTCTGTGCTGTAATATACTACAGGGGGGCTCTGTGCTGTAATATAAAACAGGGGGGCTCTGTGCTGTAATATATACTCCGGGGGGGCTCTGTGCTGTAATATATACTCCGGGGGGCTCTGTGCTATAATACTACTGGGGTGTGCAAACTACTGGGGGCTCTGTGTTTAATGCTGCGGGTCTGGGATTATACAGTCTGCAATTTGGGGGGGGGGGGGGGTGCTGTGATCCACTACTGGGGGGCTGCACTGGACTGGGGACTCTATGCTATAATATACACTGGGGTATGTCAAAGTAACGGGGGCTCATGCCTTATAAAAAGGGGTATACACAACTGGGGGCTGCAACGGGAGCTCCACTAGACTGGGGGGCTCAATACTATAATACACTATTGGGGGCTCTGTGCTATGATACAATACTGGGGTCTCTACAGCTCAAGCAGGGGCTATGCACTATGGTTTACTGGTGGGGGCTGACTCTGAACCGGGGGCTCTATGCTATAATATACCATATAACACAGGGGTATATACCGGACTGGGGGCTCTGTGCTATGATACATTACTGGGGGCTGATGCTGGAGCGGAGGCTCGGTGCCATATAACAGAGGTATGTACTACTGGAGGCTGCATGGGGCGCTCCTCCGGACTGGGGGCTCTATAGTATAATACACAGAGGTGTACACTATTGGGGGCTCACATTTGTGTTGCCATAAGAGAGGGTACTGTGTTGGGATCTTATGGAGGGGGCACTGTTAGTTGCTCCATGGCGTGACTGGGGGGAGTATATACTGTGTCGGGGTGTCCTACAGGAGGGAGCTCTGTGCTATGAAAGAGGGGGCTAGGTGTACAATGCTACAGCCTTACACTGTAGTAGGCAATGTAAGAAGAATCTGGGTTTTGCAGGAGAGCCGTGCATTGTATTAGGGTCACAGCAATAATGGGGTTAATGCCATCGTCTGGTCTAGTGAGAAGAGATTGACCGCACTAGTGTCTTACTGTGGAGGAGGTGGTATAATATACTGGGGTATGTGAGGGGAGTGTGGACTACACTGGTCTCGTCCTACATAGGGGTTTGTGTGCTATAGAGGGGTATGTGAGGGGAGTAATGACTCCGCTGCTGTGTTACTATAGAAGGGTACAGAAAGGGGAATATTTCTCCTTGGGGAGGGGCACCATGTAGGTGTGTGAGGATATGAGATTGTCTTTTGCACCTCACGGGTGCATTTTATAAACAATTTTTAGGGGGTGGGTAGTTGAATACTATGCTGGGGTTTTTAGGGGGGGAAACCCCGAAATAATGTGACTGTGTGGTATGTTTTACTTGTTTTTTAAAAAAGGGTTATGTTCTGGGGAAAAAATGCCCTGTATACTTAGGAGTAATAAAACTTTTGGGTATGGGTAGGGGAGTAATGAACTAATGGACTGGGGGTGGTATACTATATGAGGGAGGTGGTGTAATTACCCATAGTGTGGTATGGAGGGGAGTTCTGACTGCTGGGGTGTTACTATAGAGGAGGTGGTATACTATAGTGTGGTATGGAGGGGAGTAATGACTGCTGGGGTGTTACTATAGAGGAGGTGGTATACTATAGTGTGGTATGGAGGGGAGTAATGATTGGATGCTGTGTTACTATAGCAGTAGTATACTATACTGGGGTATGAGCATTGTCTGCACAAGGGCATTGGTCTGTATGGATACTGTATATTAATAGGGACCTATAGCTGCTGTCGTGTGGTGACATCAGGGTCCTGTTTGTATCCAGTACTCTCAGATGCAGTAATGTAGCAAATCCTATTTCTTTAGTGTCGCTATTTGATCTATTTCTCGGAGGCTCGTGGGGGCTGCGGAGTCCATAGAGCCGGATATTCTAGGAGGTTGGAGGGATGTGTAGCATATGGGCTGAATGTAACGGCGTTGTATGATGTGGGCATAGTATCTGCTACCACTTGACCAGGTGAGGACGTGGTGGTGCCCAGGGTCCGTTCTTCTGTCCCCATCGCTGGGGCGGGCAGTGGTGCAATGTGCAGCGCAGGTATTCAATGCGCTTTGGCGCCGCCTTGGTTCCTGGCTCAGACTGCTGCGACCCTCTGTCCCTACATGATCCTGTCAGTTGTTCCCTATGTAATCCTATGGCTGGCACTGACGCCCCGTGAGCTGCTAGAGCCCGGCCGGCTGTAATCCGACCATTGTGAGGATTTGTGGCTCCAGTATAACCCGAGATTCACTTACAATTCATGTTGTGGAAACTATATTGGAGCCGCTGGGATTGTCTTGGGATAACGGGCTGGAGCAGGAGACCTTATTTGGGAAAACGAAGCTATTGAAGCCACCAGGGGTCGCCCATGGGTGCAGTACGCTCCCTGCAGTGAGGCTCCTCTCTCTATACTGGGCACGTCTCCTGTATTAGGTGAACAGAAGACCATCGCCTCCTTCAGCGTCTAGGATTGATTTGTCACTTACAACAATCAATGTTCTGCCCCCTTAAAACTAGCGGATCAATTACAAAATGTTATTACAGACTCTTCGTGCAGCGCTGGCGGCTGTGTGTGCAAATGGGAAGCACAACTGGATCCATCTGACTGGGCCCAATGAAAGGAGACACGTGGCAGAGCCTGTACAAAGGCGTTCAGATCCGCTGTGCCGCCATACGGTTACTGTGTGCTGCAATAGACTGCACAGATTCTGCCTAGAGAACACATCTGTAACATTGGGCATCAGCTTGCTTGGGTTTGAAGGCAGAGAGATCTAGGATGACCCCATAGACTTCTGTAGGTGCTCGATCACCGCTGCCCTCTATGTAAACTCAACCTGAGGCGTCTTCAGGATAAACCCCGTGAATGGTATAATCCTGCTGTTCTGCAGTGACTGCTGGGGGTAGTAGTTCATACAATCAGAATAGTGGCATAAGGCAGACATTCCGCCCTCCCCGGTAGATGTGCAATCTGATGCCGATTATCACACAGTCCTGTGTGGAGGGATCGGGCTGCTATTGATTTGTGCCGCCTTGTTCTGTTTTTTTAATTAATTTTTCTATAAAATCCACTTCATTTGTCAACTATGGTAATAATGTATTGGTCTATTTCCACAGAACTGCCTGAGGAAGAGGGACGCCGGCCTATTAACCCAGCTCCACGAGCTCGACAAGCAGATTAATGACTTAAAAATTGATGTAGAAAAGACGACCGAAGAGCATTTGGAAACGGACAGCCGCCCCTGCTCAGGTGATTGTGTTTTTTTTTTTGTTTTTTTTATATTTTTTTTATTTCTGGCCTGATGTTGAAATGGGGGATCAAGAATATTTGGTAACAGTGAAAATTATGTATTTTTATGTATATGTGTATATGTGTGTGTGTGTGTATGTAAATATATATATATATATTTACATGACAACAGAAACTGTTGTATATATGTAATTTCTGTTGTCATCTAACTTTAATTTTCATATATATGTGTATATATGAAAAGTAATTTTACATGACATCAGAAATTATACACATGTGTGTGTGTGTGTATATATATATATACACAATAATTTTTCTGTAACTTTAATCTTCCTATATACACAAATGTATATTGATTTTTCTGCAACGGTGGGGTGTGTGTGTGTGTGTGTGTGTTGTATATAATATATATATATTATATAATATATATAATTAATATATACTATATATATTATTATATACACGTGTATGTTACATAAAATCAGATATACACACACATATATATGAACATATGAAAATTAAAGTTACAAGAAATCAGAAATATGTTTTCTTGTATCTTCCATTTTCATCTAAATTTGCAATTCACGGGCACGTTTATTTTAATGTTGGACATTCTGAGTGGTTGCGGTGTAATGGCTGTCGCCCAAGTCATCATATTGGTTGGTAATACGGCATTTCTGAAATGGGCTATAATTGTATTGTTCCGTCATAAAGATTTCTAAAGTCCATAGCAATTGTGTGCTACGTCTGCAATGACCTGTCCCTGAGAACTTTATTTTGTTTTTATTTTTAGGGTTTTATGAGTTGAGTGATGGGACATCAGGATCTCTCTCCAACTCCTCCAACTCTGTCTTCAGTGAATGTTTGTCCAGCTGTCAGTCTAGCACCTGCTTTTGCAGCCCCCTCGAAGCATCATTAAACATCCCAGATGGTCAACCAAGATCAGCAGGTAAGATTTTCTCCTACTTCCCTTCCCCCTTTACAGTTTTTGGGCTGTGCTTGCAGTTGTGTCCATTTTGTCACATTTCTTGTCTTCAATTTATAATGGGGGAAACCTTTCCAATACAAAGAGCTCACTATTTTAAGATGTTGTATGACGTGACCTTAGTGTTTGGAGTCTACCGTAAGGCTGGTTATTAGGAGAGTTTGATTAAATCAAACCAGTGTAGGCAATGAAAACTAATAGTTCTGTACTCTGTCTAACCACCTGGTTCGGTTTACAAAGCTTTAAAGGGTAGTTAAGGATTGAAAGATGGCACCATGAGTGTCCAGGGGCTGTTCAGTGTTGCAGCTCACCCTCACTTCTAGGATGCTAACCATGTTAATGTAGTGCTGTTCTCTAATCCTAGACAACCCTTAGAAAGGGAATGTGTCGACAGAAGATAACCTATTGTTTAGCTCATGTTAAACTTTTTTTTTTTTTTTTAAGAATATTTGGTTGCGTTTTTTTGTAACTGATATATATATCGGTTACAAAAAAATAACCAAATATTCTTAAAAAAAAGTTTAACATGAAAACATGAGCTAAACAATAGTTTTTTGTTTTTTTTCTTTTAATCCAGAGTCCTTGCAGTTTTCACTTTGGCCACTAGGCCTAATAGCGGCACACTTCCTGTTCTGTAGTGAACTTTTCTGCAGTCTCATTATCAGCACAGGGTGGATTAGGCTATGTCTACACAGCACAAATACCATCGGATTTTCAGCGACTTCAGTATTTTGAAACTGCCGAGAATCCGCCGGTACTGTGCTGCATAGACCACATTAAAAAACCTGTGCTGCAGTCTATATAGCATGGGTTTGTTATCGCCGCATTAAAATTCCCGCGGAATATGCAACATGTTCCGAATTCCACCGGAGTCCTACGTTTTACCATCTGTTTCCCGTACGTTCCATTGTATGGCCGATGGCAAAAGAACTAAAACCGACCGTGGTTTTTGTGCAAACGATGACAAAAAGCGCGGCCCTGCATAGGACAAAATGCTGTCAGATTTCTGCCAGTTTTTGTCGTGTCTATAGCCTTAATCTAAAAGTTGACACCAATGTGAATAGATAAAACAGGATTCACCATTCATAATAGATGTCACAGCTCCCTCTCCTCCTCCCTTGGACACTGACTTCTTCCCAGGTCAGAGCCTAGAAAACACTCTGCTATAGAAGTCAATGGGTCTGCTCCTGTTCACAGGCTCCTAGTGGTTGTAAAGCATCTCTCTAAATGCTGCTAAAAGCAGCTCAGTTAAGATGGCCGCCTCCATAATCCTACACAGACAACCGAAATGAGAAATCTGCAATCGGAAAATAAAAATGACTAAGAAGAAAAAAAATATGTATCGGGGTCTGGTTTTAATTAGTAAAAAAAAAAAAAAAGCAACATTCCCTTTAAAGGGGTTGTCTCACTACATTGATTCACCTTCCCTCAGTCCTGTTTTCTTGGTTTCATTTTTAATTCGGGGGCGTGTTTACTGGCTTCCATTAGGCTGCAGTAGAAGGCAGGTCTGTAGCTATAGCAACCAGCGCTGGCAGCCGATCAGGAGAGATCAATCAGATCTGTAGCTATAGTGACCTGAGGAGCTGGTGCAGCCCATACAAGAGGGGATATCTAGGAATAGGTAGGACACAGTTAATGGACACATATTTCAAAGTGACTTGTTTTTGCAAGATCTTTAACATAAAAAGCAATCCTTGTAGTGAGACAACCCCTTTAAGTCTTCTAGATTGAACTGACTGTCATACTGTGACCTTACTTTTACAATGTTTTTTAATTCCCTGAAGTGAAAAAAAAAACTCTTGGTAATACCTTCATCTCCATCTTCTTTCAGATGACTTCTTTGAATGGCTGGACTACAGAGAGGGCCAGAGTGAAAGCACAGGCACTGTGCGTCGCTCCTTTTCGGCACCCCATTCTAATACCACGGAGGTTGTTGCTGATGTACATCCCAAGTACCAATGTGATCTTGTCTCCAAAAACGGCAACGACATATACAGATATCCAAGCCCTCTTCATGCCGTGGCTGTACAGAGTCCCATGTTCTTGTTATCCATGATGGGTAACGTAAAGGTGGAGGAGGAAAGTGAAATGGGTGCAACTATGAATGACTGTCTGGTACCTGAACTGGATTCCCTGAAACACGAAGACTCTTTTCAGCAACAGAATAGTTTCTGCCCTGCACCTCTACCTTCTAGTAAAAAACTGGATGGTTACATTTTAGGGATCATTCAGAAAAAATCACATCCTGTACGGACTAACAAGCCCAGAACCAGTGTAAACGTAGACCCTGGCAAAGGTATTTTACGACATGGGAGTATATGTATCAAACAGACTGGTGGGATCTCCCTTAACACCACTAACATGAAGAATCCTAAACAGCCATGTTTACATTCCCCTGGAGTAACCTCTGTGGATAATAGCACTTACCCGTCTCTTAAACAGTGCGCTAAAGAATCTCCCAGTGAACAGCTGGAAAGTAAAAAGATACCCTCAGTCCAGAGTTACCAGACAACTAATGAACTGCAAAACCAAAATAATTCATGGACCTCTGTGAAGCCCGTCTGTCAAAATCCTGGAAGGGGATCTTTGGTTGGAACATCAAATATCCCAAAGGAGCTACATGTAAATCCTGGTCCTTCTAATAATCCTTTCCCTAGCCTTTCCAACCCACTTTGTAATGGACCCCCCAAGGAGCCACTGACTGTTGTCCCTCTTCCTCAAGAGGTTAAAGTTGTGCCACCACTAAAAAGGATTTCGCCCAAAAATACAATTAACTCTTATCACGCCTCCTCTCATGATGAGAGACCTCCGTTAGACTTTAAGAGTGAAGGCTCTTCCTCTCAGAGCTTGGATGAAGGACTGTTGGTCAACGCTCATTATATTCCAGCACAGCAACAGGGTGTTAAACTCCATAAAAGTACCAAAAACGTGAAACTTGTTAAGAGCTCAACGTTAAAACATAGGTCAAGTGTACAGAATGTGATGGATCATGGCTCCCAGACATTGAAGGAAAAGGGTAAGGTGGTTACTAAGAAGTGTAGGTTTCCGGATGACCTGGATGTAAATAAGAAGGTTAGGAAGGTTTCTCCGAGAGGTAAAAAGATTGTGCATTCGCAAGTAGAGACTGGTATTGTAGGTAAAAATCCTGGGGGAAGCAAGTCTGGCAGTAAGCCCCATGGACATGCAAAAGAGGTGGTTTTGGCTAAGCCGAGGCATAAAAGAGGAGACTATCGAAGGTGGAAATCATCAGCTGAGATATCTTATGAAGAAGCCTTGCGAAGAGCAAGACGGCGAAATCAACGAGAGCTCCTTGGGATGTACGGTCAAGTTCCTCTTCCATACGCCAGTCCATATGCTTATATAGCTAGTGACTCCGAGTATTCGGCAGAATGTGAGTCTCTGTTTCATTCCACTGTTGTAGACACCAGTGAAGATGAACAGAGCAACTATACCACAAACTGTTTTGGGGACAGCGAGTCCAGTTTGAGCGAGGTGGAATTTGTGGGGGAGAGTACAACGTCCAGCGATACAGATGAGAGCGGAGGACTTATTTGGTCTCAGTTTGTCCATACTCTTCCCATGCAAGCGGCCACCGCTGCCGACCTTCAAACCACAGCCAAGGCCTTTGTCAAAATTAAAGCCTCCCACAACCTGAAGAAGAAAATCCTTCGCTTTCGATCCGGGTCTCTAAAATTGATGACGACAGTTTGAAACATCAGATGTTTTTCTACTGTTTCTGACCCCGTTTTTCATTCTGTAAATACATTTGTATCATTTTGTGCAAATATTTAAAAGGTTTACAGTAACTTATGTCGACTTTGTGAAACTTTTTTTTGTTTGTTTTTTTTTGCTATTTCCGAAAACTGAATCGGTTCGGTGTTCATTGTAGATAATGGCAGTGTCTTGAGAATCCAGTCCTACCGTGTCTGGCAAAAAGAACGGTCTCCTAAGACCTTTAAGATTTGCCCCCCAATTTAGGACATTCTCTTAACATTCCGTCTGAAGTTGCACCTTTTATTCCTTAAGGACCTTTTCATCTTCCCAACTGTTTTTATCTGAAGGATTGTAAATCCAGTGATTCGCGGAGAACTTGCCAGGCCGGCCAAGTAGATGAGATATAATACAGATACTCTTCCAGTATAATGGTCGGGTCCCCTCTGTTAAATATTTGCATGCATTGTGCATGGAAAGTATTTGGCTCCCATATGCCTTTTATTACGGACGTTATGTATACTTTAATCATGCATTTTATATATTTTGTAAATTATATAACACATTTTACATGGTAATAAACTGTCTGCTTTATGCTGTTTAAAGTTATTAAATTGAAAAGAAACAAGTTCATCTCGTCTTGCAGACTTCTTAAATCTTATCTCTAGCTCAAGGAAGACCAATATCCTCCCAGCATCTCCTTTTTTTTTTTTTTTCATGTAAATGCAAAATACAGAAAGTCTTTTAAGGTGGATCTGTCCTAAACAAGCTCTTCTCCCTTTCAGGAAATGTTCTTGTCTCTATAATGTCCCTAGTTTCTGGTGGAGTAAGTGGTGGCTTTCTTATGATTATTAGCTTGTCCAGTACAATGGTGCTTTGTCAAAGGATGGTTCCACCTTGATCTATGTTCGTACTTTTGTTGTCTCAAAATAGCACATACTGGAAAGTAAATTTGTTATATGTAGGTTGTGCTTGGTAGTCACCAGAGGTGAAGCTCCGGGCACCTAGTGCAAAAAGTGAAATGGGCCCTATAGCCACCATGTTCCACTTACAATGCTGGTATCTCCTTATGTAGCAGGACAGCTTTTGGGCCACCTTAGTCTGCAGGGCCCGGTAATGACTGCTACCTCTACGCTCCTGGTAGTCCCATAAAATCTTTAACATACAATGCTAAATCTAGTGTTAACACATAAAACATATAGAAACCTTTCGTATCTGTGAATTGTCAGTTTCTTCTATAACACCATGTCTGAAGAAGGGAGCTAGTACTCTCGGAAACTGACCATCAAATATACTCCGCCTCTAAAAGGCATCGCCTGATTTCTTCACTCTTCTACTTATATCTTTACCAGGTGAATCTTGTAGTTGACTCCTGATATTAACCGAGCCACCAAATGTTACATTACCACTTCCAGAGAAATCCTATACTCCCAGCAGGAGATTTAGATTTCCTGTCAATTGTGAAAGAATTTGTTGCCTTTAGGGTATTCTCACATATAGCAGATCATAAATTACCATTCACTCCTTCCCCCACTGACACCTCTTCTATGCAACATTTCCCCTAAAACTAGAACATGATCTACTAAGGTAATGGTGTCTTCTTCATGCTAAAATTTTAAATTGTTTAACTTTTTGAAACTTTAAATCCATGAGAAAAAAATTTGTATTTGTTTAGAATGTATCCTGAATCAGGGATTCATGTCCGTATATTGGACATAGATTAAATTCCTTGTAAAGGGACAACACCAGATGTTGACTTCCACGACAAAAATGCTTGACACGATGAATAATTAGTTTTCATACAATTGCCATGCAATTGAATAGATGTTTAAAATGACACACATACATTAATACATATCCGCTATAGGCTTCCAGAGTCGACCAGAACGAAGGCTCTGCTCCAAGTAGCTTCCGTTTCTAAGAGCTTTAACCACAATGCAAAATCCACCGGATCCTTATGGCCCCTACTGACTTATAAAGGGGCTGACGGGTTTTTATTTGAATCCTGTACGTTGGATATCAAGAACAGTGTTAAAATACCCTATTCATGCGGATTGTGAAACCATTACCAGAACCCCATTGCCATATAATACAACTGGAGAGATCTCACCCAAAAAAAAAAAATCATTGTGGAAACATCAATCGTTCTGATAGCAATAGATTAAATCGCAATGATACAAATCTAGCTAAATGAGCCCCAAACAGAGAGGCCACAGACCTACAATGCAATTTGCAAAGTTTAAGAATGTAAATTTGGTGACCAAAATGTATGCAAGACTAAAAATGTCTGCCTCAAATGCATAATATTTATGTGGTTTAAAATCTTTTTTTCATTTGTATAAACCGGATTTCTTGTTTTCAAGAGCTTAAATAAAAAAAATAAAAAAATCCAAAACCAAAAAAGAAAGTTCAGAATTAAATAGGCAAAAACTCAGTTGGTATGGGTAAAATAAAAAAATAATATATATATACACTATACATACATACGTAGTCCCCGACTTACACCACTTACACTGTTCTGACTTACATCTGTCCCCTAGTTACAAAGGGTGACAATGGGGCATGCTGGCACTTGTAGCTCCATGGCAGATAATAGCTGTGGAACTACAAATGCCAGCATGTCACAGCTGCACATCTTAAGAGGCATAGAAAGCAAAACAAATGTAAAAACCCTTCCCTGCACTATCCAAAACGAAGCGCTTTTTTTTTTTTTTTTTTTTTTTTTTTAAATGTAATTTACTTGTTCTGACTTCCATACAAATTTAAGAACAAACCTACAGTCCCTCTCCCGTGCGTAACCCAGGGAGTGTATGTATGTGTGTGTGTGTGTGTGTATATATATATGTGTGTGTGTGTGTGTATATATATATATATATATATATATATATATATATATATGTGTAACTTCTATTTAAGACCCATATTCTTGTCCTTTTTAAGTGCCTTGCATGTTCTGTGTTACAATTACAGAAGCTCTCACAGCTAAGTATATTTCAAAGGCTTTGAAGAATGAATAGAGATGACAATGTCTGAGTCGGTGTCTCCTCTCTAAGGTGAAACTTGGTCAGTTTTGTTGGGGGGATGGGTTAAGTAAATGCATTTCCCAAATCTGTCTTCCTTATTGGGCACCTTCTCTTTGGAAGCAACAGCATTAAACAAATTACCCCGTCCCTCAACTCTTTTTTTATGGGACAAGGAAATGGCTTTTACCAACAAGTGTATCTATTGCCTTATTTTACTATGTCCAGTTGAGGCTGTCTACTTAATGTGGTGCTTTTTTTGTTTTTTCTACAACAACCTATGTGCATTAATGCTTTATTTTGCCCTAGTGAGTAGTTTTAATATCATGACTGCAAAGAATAGCATCCCTAGGCTCCCAACAGCAATGTGCACAAAAACTATACAGCTCCTTGTGTGTGTAGTGGTGCAATTAATAAAATCTAGTATGGAGCACATGGCCTAGACTAGAGGATCCTAAGTTATGTTCCCCACATTTAAGAGTAAACAGTACTTGGTCAGTAACCCTGCTACTTCCAGCATCTTATAGAATAAGGGACACAGCGCTGGAAACAGCAGGTCTGACACTAGCTTGTGCTGTCCTCAGCAAGGTAGGCATCAACTATGTGACATTTTAATGAGAAAGTATAAACTCTTATATTTCCCATACGTTTTAAAGGAAAGTTTCCTTTTTATGGGACTTGCATTAGACATATTACAGAAATTTCTGACTGTAGAAGCTAATCCATTCCCATGAATAGAACTGATTTTCAGTATAGTTTCCTGCAAGACCCATACAGGTGAATGCCACAGTTGAAAATACATTAACAAATTATCCATGTGTAAATCTACCCTGCCAATGAAGGAGCAATCACTAAGCTTTTTCTACCTTCCTGAATCATAAGCCAGCCAAGACGCGTCTTCAAACCTGTTTTCACCTTCAACATCCTATGGAAACTTGGTGGCAACCCAATGGGACTTGTAAAGGCACCATATTTATTGTCCTCAAGCACAGCCAGAGACTTCAACACCAACTTAAAGGGGTTTTCCTCTTTCGGACACTTACGGCATATCGATAGGAGCCCACACCTATCTCTAGAATGGGCCCCTGTGGAATGTCTGTATTTGGATTTCCCATTGAAATGAATGGAGCTTATAAACACAAGCGCTGGCATTTCTCTATTCTGAATGGGAAGATTGTGGGGCCTCTTCTCAAGGCATAGCTGGCACCACACCTATCACATATTCATGGCATATCCTATCAATGTACCATAAATTATGGAGAACCCCACCCCTCCCTCCCCCCTTTGAAACAAATCACCTGTGTATGTTGTGATTTTCTTGGAATTTTTTATTTTTTTTTACTATGATTTTAGCTGAAAGGGATTTTGCCATGAGTGTGGAACATGTCCGCCATTCACAGCACCGACTGGAGAGCTTGACGTGCTTACGCAGTCACTCTCCATATTCTATGGGGTTTCTGCATACAGCTGAGCGGTGCGTCCTGCTCTGCTCGGAACTCCCATAGAACAGAATGGAGAGTTGTGCGCAAATGTGACTCTCTGCATGAAGAGATTTTGGGGCCCGTTTCCGAGATAGGTGCGGGTCCCAGATCTGAGACCCACACTTATCAGACAATGATGGCATCTCCTAACAATATGCCATCATTGTCTATGGTGGCAAAACCCCTTTACATTTCAAAACCATATTTGTGCTTTTTTTTTATTTATTTTTTTTTATTCTATTTGGCCAATTCCATTCTTTTAGTATGTATACATTTTAAAATCCCAAGTAAGTAAATATTCTGACACAAACCTGACCCATGTAAACAAGTCCTGACTATTATCCATTGTATTCGTTGGCCCTTAGGAATGACCAAACCCTTTGCCCTTGCTGAACCCTCATGAATAATGTATGCTCGCTGTGTCTGCAGGGACCACTATGCAATGTTATACAATAGTCCTATGAACATTTTTTCTTTTTTCCTGGACAGTTTCCAGAGTAAAATGTATTCGGTAGGGGGGTGCCTTATATGTATTCATGTTTGGCTCCTGTACATGGAAGCTGAAGTTTATTGGTACAATTTAGTATCCCTAATTGCAGTTCAATCGCATGTTTGACATAATCAATCTGCTGCCTCCTTTTGTTCCTTGACTGGTTTCCCTAGGAGAAAGAATCCCTTTGTCTAGGAAGTTACATAAAAGGCAGGTCATACATTAGGTACTTCCTAGCCGGAAGATCACGTCTGGAGCAGATCCAAGGTTTGTGTGTCTGGATCTGAAAATTTGTTCGCTACATCAAGTCACTTAACGATGAGTTTCAATTTTTTTTTTAATTTTTTTACTTTTTTTTTTCTTTAACATTCTATTTTATTTTTTTTATATTCCATTAATAAAATTTCTAATGTTGGTTTTCTTAATTATCCTTGTGAAATAATGCACTTTACAGTGCTAAAGTTAAATATTAAAAATATACCCAAAATTGGATATTGTTTCCCTATGTATTATTTTTCTTACAAGTTTATATACGATGGTACAGAAGCATAAGCTTGACCTAGATACATTTTTTTTTTGAGAAAGCTTTTTTTTTTTATTTTATAAAACCTACATTTTTGTGGTTTTAGTAATGGTCCCAGGGTTGGAGCTGCTCTATTTTAATTGCCTGTAATAGAAGCCAAAGACGGCGTTTGATAAAGTGCTCAATGTATGCACGAAGAGCTTCCGCGACACCCCAGGGACCCTTCTGTGCTGCTGCGAGGCTCATATAATTATATGAATTCCGTTCGGTTTGTGGATTTTTGTAACATGTTTTTTTTTCCTGCTTTTTTCTGCCGGCAACCATTTCACACAATTAGTGATACTTGACACACCTCTGCACCCTGCACTTCCTTTTATGTTCTATTCACTTGCAAAATAAACTGTATACTAAACATTGCACAGGACACATGTTGTCTCACATGCATGGCCCGTATCTCGGTCAATGTTTTGTTTTTTTTTTTCAAAGTGTTTATTTTTGCAAACAGATTTTTTTAAACGTACAAAACATTGAAAAGTTGCCAGCATACAGCATTCACTCTACACAGGTATCATGGAAAACCGCATAGTACAATGCAATCTTAATACACATATGAAATCATCATTATTCCATGTACATATGAAAGATAGTTCTCTTCTCATCAAAAATGCTTATCCTGGTCACTGTTGAAATGGTTATGTAAAATGCATATTGCCCTGCCTCGGATTTAGGCACTAGAAAAAAATGTATCTTTTGAAATTTTTATATATAATAATTTTTTTTTTAATAGAAAACTACCAAAATGGATAAATTAAACAG
This sequence comes from Phyllomedusa bahiana, assembly GCA_025379985.1. Lineage (NCBI taxonomy): Eukaryota > Metazoa > Chordata > Amphibia > Anura > Hylidae > Phyllomedusa > Phyllomedusa bahiana. Next base: position 347,995 of record JAODAL010000217.1, on the reverse strand, counting down.
TAATTAAGCGCTGTCTGTAATATTTAGTGATCCTTTCACTTGCTCATTAGAGATCCCCCCTGTAGGCTTGTCCAGTCTAGACTTTGCAAGTCATATTGTACCCATGAACCTTATGACTTAAAGGGGTTGTCTCACTGCAAGGATTGCTGCTTTTTATGTTAAAGATCTTGCAAAAATAAGTCACTTTGCAATATATGTTCATTAACAGTGTCCTACCTATTCCTACATATCCCCTCTTGTATAAGCTGCATCAGCTCCTCAGGTCGCTATAGCTACAGACCTGTTTGATCTCTTCTGATAGGCTGCCAGCACTGGTTGCTATAGCTACAGACCTGGCTTCTACTGAAGCCTAGTGGAAGCCAGTAAACACACCCCTGAATTCAAAGTGAAACCAAGAAAACAGGAGTGAGATAAGATGAATCAGTGTAGTGAGACAACCCCTTTAAAGTAACAGGACAACACTCTGACGGGCAGTAGCTACCAGAGGCATAGCCTTAAGCTCTGATGCTTAATGCAAAATCTAATAGGACCTCCACCTACCATTTGCTATTTATAATATTGGTGCCATAGGAACCTTTGGGCCCCATCAGGCTCCAGGGCTTAAAAGCAACTGCTACCTCTGCACCGCCGCTGGTGGCTCCTTGGCGCTTGCAGAAGCTGCGCTTGGAGCAGGGCTGTGAAGTACAGCTCTGTTCTAGCGCAGCTGCGGCGCCGGGAGCTGCAACACGCCCTTGTCTCTAGCAAAATCAAAAGACGTCGCTGCAGATGAATGACTTGAAATGCCCGCCATCAAAAGACGGCGGCAGTTAGTAAGGGGCTAAAAGCAGCTCAGGCAAGATGGCTGCCCTCATATCATGTACAGGCACCAGAATTAAAAAAAAAAAAAAAAAAATCTGCAATCAGATATTAAAAATGGCTAAGGAGAAAATAAGTATCCGTATTTTGACAATGGATTCCCTTTAATTTTGGTAATTTTTTGGGGTATTGCCTGGTGTAATGGGATGGTACCGAAATACACAGAGTTTGGGGTGAAATGTCATCAATAAAAATTGATATGCAAAAGCACATAACCACAAAATTTGTAAGCTCGTCCCAACGTCTAAAAGAACAACAGTACCTTAAAGGGGTTGTCTCACTACATTGATTCATCTTACCTCAGTCCTGTTTTCTTCGTTTCATTTTTAATTTCTGGCTTCTACTAGGCTGCAGTAGAAGCCAGGTCTGTAGCTATAGCAATCAGTGCTGGCAGCCTATCAGGAGAGATCAAGCAGGTTTGTAGCTATAGCAACCAGTGCTGGCAGCCTATCAGGAGAGACCAAACAAGTCTGTAGCTATAGTGACCAGTGCTGGCAGCCTATCAGGAGAGTCCAAACAGGTCTTTTGCTATAGCGACCAGTGCTGGCAGCCTATCAGGAGAGATCAAACAGGTCTGTAGCTATAGCGACCTGAGGAGCTGATGCAGCCCATACAAGAGGGGATATCTAGGAATAGGTAGGAGACTGCTAATGGACACACATTGCAAAGTGAACTTGGGTTTGCAAGTTCTTTAATATAAAAAGCGATCCTTGTAGTGAGACAACCCCTTTAAAGATCTCTGTTCTGGCCAATAATGTCAATGTTTACAGCGTTCAATGCATTTTAGTGTCATTTGCTCTAGTCCCCTGATTCAGGATTTACATTGGAGATGATTATACCGCTTTAAATTTCTTGAATTGTAAATTTTTGTGCATTACGTATGCTATTACTTTCTAATTGAATTTTGGATCATCTTACGTTAGACACATGGACCACATATTGTTTAAGATAACACTGCACCCCCTGTAACAGACACAAGCAACAGCCGGTTCCCTTTAAAGGTCACCCTGAGAGGTTAGATGCAGCATGCCAGCCCTACGGCAAGATGGGAGAACCTAATACCTGGGCAACTGCTGATGCTATTGGATAGACTTGTGTGATTTTTGAAGTAGACTAATGCCATAGCGATTTATGCATCAAAGAGCCAAGTTAAAAGTGACAACAGCGCCCAGATTTTTATCAGGGAGCCTGTGGCAATAGTAATAAGCTGTTTCGTTTGCAGGTAAAAAGCTCTATTATGAACAGATGGGCGGATAGAAGTTATGCACTGCTTGCACCTTTCATCTGAGACAGGGAGCACAAAAAAAAGAAAGAAAATCATCAAAGACGGGGGCTTAATTGGTGGAAGAATGAAAAGTAACAATCAAGTAGAGAGCTCATTGGGTTCTAATTGTATAAACGGGACTAATTGCATTACTTGCAAATCCTAGTGATTATAAGTAATGGAGAAATTATTTTATACTCAAGGTGATTTATGACTATTAGATAAATAATATAGATCTACAATATGAAATTAACTATTTTGTCACATATTGCATTGTAAGATAATATATATCATACGTACAAAACCTTTTCTGGGATCTAGCCTTTATATGCTGCCACATATCATACACCATGCATAGTCATAGGTAAATCACTCTTAGAAGTTTATAAATAAATTCAAACATTTATTATGCCACTCTTTCGGCCAAAAAACGCATATTACATGCTATACAAAACAGTAAAAGTCATTTTTGCACTTGCGGTTTAGTTGAAGGCGCCCATGAAATTTCACTGACGCACAAGCGGTGGAAATACATGGAAAGGTCCAGGTTAATATTATAAGACATATCATACACCACTCACAAAAACGTTAGGGATATTTGCCTTTTGGTTGAAATTTCGGGATGAACTTAAAATTTCTGAAAATTTTTAAAAATGAACTAAATAAGCTCATCCCTTAACAGTAGAATTCACATGTCCAACTGGTCAATGTTTCAGTATTTTTTGCAAAACTTGCTGATCTCTAGCTTGATGGTAAAATTCCCAACAGGTGTTTGATCCCTGAATCGCCCAATAAATTTAGGGGATCAATTTGAATTGGGATTTAAACAGTCCTCCTCATCACGGTGATCATGAGACCAAGACAACACCTTTCAATTGATCAACAGTACCTCGCCAAATGCGAGGGTTCAAGCAGGATGCTCTCAGACGGAAGTGGCCACTGAGCTTAGGGTGTGTGTGTCATCAGCAAGTTGTATCAGAGATACAGAGAGACTGGAACAGTCACAGAAAGGTAAAGAAGTGGACGTCCTTTGGCTCCATCACACACTGATGATCGCTTCATTGTAACCAATGCCCTGAGGAACCGAATGATGAAGGCCGCTCAACTCCCGGCTCGTTTAAGGGAGGTGAGAGGCGACCAAGTGTCACATCAGACCAATTATAACAGTTTACATCAACGTGGTCTGTGTGCTAGATGACCTGACCACGCCACCAGGCACAGGCATCATGGTCCTGCATGGCCCAGGGAGCATCTATGCTCGATGAAGGACCAATGGTCCTCAGTGCTGTTCAGTGATGAAAGTGGATTCACTCTGAGCAGAAATGATGGCCACCAATGAGGCTGGAGACGTCAAGGAGGGAGCTAAGCAACAGCTAGATCAAGATGGCCGCATATTATATGGCAAGCCATTCATCTGAATGGGCACTATGAGTTACTACTTATTCCCTGTACTGGCTAGCTGATGACAAGCCCTTTAAGGTTATCGGTCTAAATTTAAAATAGGACAAAATTAATTTGAGGAGGTATTATTAGATCGTTGGCCTTCAATATTTTTAACAGACAAAAAAAAATTGTGTTGCTATGGAAACAAGTATTTACTTTGACAAGTGCACTTGTTAAATTTTGGTTATGTGATTTTAAAATTGTGATTAAAATAAGAAAACCATGACAGATAAAGATGGGAACTTCAGTGAATTTGAGTATTGTTCAGTAATCAAATACTGCCAGGAAAAGAAATCTGTGATGAGATGCGACAACATTAGAAAATCAATGTCCGTCGTCTTCAACCATTAAAAACTGGTTTGCTGATTTTAAACATGGAAGAAAAATGATACGGACGAGAAGAGACCCGGAAGACCGAGTCAGTGTAAGAAAACAATGATGCTGTCCATGATATGATTTTAATAACACACGAATCGACCTTAAAGGGGTTTTGCCAGGATGTGCCTTATCTGCTAAGAAGCAATTGTAAACAAACCAAGCTGAGCTGAGAGAGACACAGACACAGCCAGAGCACAGAACCATGCATAAGGGATCGTGTGCAATGTTCACTCAAATAATCAAACTACAACTAGTGGATTCTGTATACAAAAGACAACACCTTTTCTCCACAGCAGCTTGTAAGCTTCTTCATGTTCCCTGTCATCAGATAAAGCAGGGATCTACTCAGATAATAACACTACAACTAGTGGATTCTGTATTCAAAAGACAACATATTTCTACCCGGTGCCTTGAAAGTTTCTTCAGCTCCTTTTCATCAGATAAGAAGTGTTCTCTGCGCAGGCCAGCAGCTCTTGTTAGGTCATATCTAATAGAAGCTTTTAAGTAACTAAGGGCAGGTATGGCAGCCTGTAGCTCTCTGACTGCAATTTTTGTAATGACATATATTTCGAAAAGTGATTAAATAGCCATTTTGGAGGATCCCACGTCAACATTACATTATGGCAAAACCCCTTTAAACACTTATCAGAGACATAATGGGCCACATGTATGAAAACTATTTAGGTCTAAAACTCACTCTTTTGCCCATAGTAACCTACAGGCAAAAAAGTGAGTTTTACCCCTAAACAGTTTTTATACATGTGGCCCATTATGTCTCTGATAAGCGTTTAAGGCCGATTCGTGTGTTATTAAAATCATATCATGGACAGCATCAATGTTTTCTTACACGGACTCGCTCTCCCAGGCCTCTTTTCATCCGTATCCTTTTTTCAGATCGTTCATAATCAATTGGAAATGAGAAAGCTATCCGCAGGATGGACATCCATTGATATCAACAGCAAATGTGAATGGCTCAGTGAAAACTTTTTAAATAACTCTATGTTATTAAAAGTTTTCAAATAAACAGAGATACAATATACTTCTCACTTTTTGATTGTACATAGATATCATAGAGACCATATCTCGGTATGTCAAACTTACACAAAAAGAAATTGTATACAGTATTACCAACGGGATAGGGACTGTAGGTTTGTTCTTAAGTTGAATTTGTATCTACAGGAAGTTAGAACAGGTACATTTATTAAACGTAACTCCATCACAAAAAGGTTTTTTTTTTTTCCGTTTCAGTGCAGGGACGGGTTTTTACATTTGATTTGCTGTCTGTGCCCCTGTTAAGAAGGTTTCACCTCATTTTTACCTCATGTGTTGCTGTGGCATGCTGGAACTTGTGGTTCCACAGCTACTATCTGCTGTGGAACATGGAACTACAAGTGCCAGCATTCCTCATAAGTCTTTCAGTTTAAATAGGGGACAGATGTAAGTCGGAACGGCGTAAGTCGGGGACTGCCTGTATTTATATATTCTCTCATATCCAATTATACTTGGAACTTTTCGCACAAGACAAGAGTCTTAGGTATATAGTATCCACAATCAATACAATAACAGTACTGTACTAAAGAGACAAGGACAGAGACAAATGGTGTATGGAGTAATAAGTATGCTACTGTTAAGGGAATATCTGTGCTAGGTTGGTTGATATTATGGGGTCTCACTCTTTAGAAGAGGCTCAGTGAATTTACAATGAATTTAACTATAGAAAATCTAACTTTTTGGATTACCTTGTTGCCATGGATGAAACCTGGAATCATCAATTTTGATCCAGAAACTAAAGAAATTACTCAAAAGTCCAAGGACACTCTTTTGATTCAGAAACAAAAGGAACAATAAGACATCTGAATACCCCAGCAAGTTTAGGGTGAAGGAGCCAACCTTTTAGGCTATGTCCAGAACATGACCACCATCTTGAAAGCTGCCATATTGAATTAAGGTCAAGTTTTTGAATGGGAGGGTGGTCATGTAGCAGATCAAAGAAGACCAGAATTGTCTAAGAAACCAATTGCTCCAATCGGATTTGCAATATTTTTTGTGGTTCAGAAGTTTTCAACACAGAAGTTTCTCATGCTGCAGCCAGCACCTTCAGCTCTGTGTTCAGCACCGGGGACAACACATTGAGCATGTCAAACAGCGGTTGTTGCAACTTTCTGTGTTGATATTTTTTGAACTACGAGAGATATTGCAAATCTGATTGGGGCAAACAATTATTGAGACAAATTCTAGTCTACATGACCACCATTGGAAAAATCTGCTCTCGATCCCATATGGCGACTTCCAAGATGGCAGCCATGTTTCGGACATCGCCTATAAAATAGGTTCCCTTGCTGGGGTATTCAGATAAGTCATTTTCCCTTTTATTTCTGAAATTAAATAGTGTCCTGGGACTTTTGACTCACCTTGTATAAGGAGTGGAAACTTTCCGGTTCTTCTTCGCTCAACAAGTTTTGGAAGCGTTCTTGCCTTCATTTTCCAGGAAAGGCTGGCATAATTTTTAAGGATTTGTTCACATGACGTATTTGCGAGGCGTACTTCGGCTTGTAATTGCGCTGCAATGCGCTCGATGTAGGTCCTGAAAATAAGATAAAATCATAGCTATGAGTGCTATGATAACCAGACATATTCCCCGGCACATAAGAGTGAACAGGAGGGCGGGCCATAGTGTTGTTGAAATTACGCACTGGCCAGTGCATACTTTCAACAACAGGAGAATTTCAGCCCACACACGTATGCGCCGAAATATGCCGTGTGAACATAGCCATATGGATTACTAAAAGCATGGAATGTCACATACAGGAGAATCTTGTGCATCTCTAGTAACCAATATTGTGGAAACACAACGAGAAAAACTTTCAAAACTTATCTTGTTTTTATAGGTTAATGTGTCTTCAGGTCTTATATCACCCTTGGCAAAGGATATCCAGCACGCAGAGAGGTGTTCCCATAAAATATAAGCAATTTTATTTATACAAAAATTAAAATAAAACAAAAGCACTCACCAGCTACAGCAGTAAACCGTGGTCAGTCCGAAAATAGAGACACGGGGAAAAATAGACGCTAACGCATTTCGGGCTCAGTAGTATGTATGCCCTTACTCATAGCAGCCACATTATTATATTACCCTGCTGAAACTTAGGGCGACATGTATGACATTTGGTGCCCAGACGCCATTTTTTTTGCCCACATTAGTAGTGTAGAATGTGCCTGAATCTATAAGCCTGTTCTACTGCGGGTCATGGATTTAGCCCTTTCTAGCCACTTAGCAACACTTCTGGCTCAGGTAAACCACTTTTAAAGTGCTCTACCTGTTGCAGCAGTAATGCACTTGGATTTGCCATACTAAAGTCATAAATGTCATAAATTTAGGAGAAAAAAATGCACAATTGTTCGGTACTGTTTAAACTAGCAATGGCTCATCTTCTGCTATAAAGGTACGAACAATAAAGTCATAAATGTGTAGCTTTGTACGGTTGCAGTGCGCCCCGCCTCCAGCACGCGCCCCCCCCCCCAATCTCAGGCGCATTTCAAAGTGTCGCGGGCGCTCTATAATGTGCCTGATATTGGAGTGCGCCTGTTTAAAAATAGAGTGAACGGGGCTGCGCCAGTTTTCGGGCTGAAAAGACGCCAGACTTCTGCTGCAGCCCCGTTCATACATGTCACCCTTAATAGAAGCGGCTTTGAAATTGTCGCCATATTCTCCTGATTTGGTCTCATGTGATTATTATTCCTTTCCAAAACACACAAAAAAAAAATCATTTAAAGGATGAAAAATTCTGGCAAACAAGATAATTGATGCTTAAAGGGGTAGTCTCACTACAAGGATTGCTGCTTTTTATGTTAAAGATCTTGTAAAAACAAGACACTTTTTAATATATGTAAATTAACAGTGTCCTACCTATTCCTAGATATCCCCTCTTGTATGGGCTGTATCAGCTCCTCAGACCTGTTCAATCTCTCATGATAGGCTGCCAGCGCTGGTTGCTATAGCTACAGATGGATAAAAGTGAAGAGAGTGGCACAGCGGTTCCAAAATCCAATAAAGGAAATATATTTATTCCAAAACGTTTAAATTCAAAAACAGAAGAACATCCACCGCATTACACAAAAATAGTATGATCCCAGTTAACGCCGACGCGTTTCGGGTAGATAACCACCCTTAGTCATGGCATAAAGACAACAGTTAACTGATACATGTATATATACTAACAATAAGTGATCTAAAACAGCAGCTCACCTGGTCATGCCCGCCAAACTCTCCCGGTAAAGCTACAGACCTGTTTGATCTCTCCTGATAGGCTGTCAGCGCTGGTTGCTATAGCTACAGACCTGTTTGATCTCTCCTGATAGGCTGTCAGCACTGGTTGCTATAGCTACAGACCTGTTTACTCTCTCCTGATAGGCTGTCAGCGCTGGTTGCTATAGCTACAGACCTGTTCGATCTCTCCTGATAGGCTGTCAGCACTGGTTGTTATAGCTACAGACCTGGCTTCTACTGCAGCTTAGTGAAAGCCAGTAAACACGCCCCTGAATTCAAAATGAAACCAAGAAAACAGGACTGAGGTAAGATGCATCAATGTAGTGAGACAACCCTTTTAAGAGTTGTCGTTCGCAGAACAAGATAACAATGTTTTTTTTACCCAAAGGACTAGAATGACTTTTTGATTGATGCCCTATATGTATAACGTGAAAAGGTGATTATCTTGAATAAATTAGTATTACTTTGAAAACATATTTATTTTTCTAGTCCAGGCCAACTATGTATTAATACCCCTTGTAAAGCGTACATAGCGTATGTTTATATGCTCCATTTTTTTTTTTTGAACAGTACAATATCTCAGTGATAGGTTAATTGCCCTCGCATGTGCTGGATGATTGGCAATGGGGTGTCGGGCTAATCTATTCTAGAGATAAAGACCACCACGGAGCAGGTTCTAGGGACTTCATTATTGCTGTGCTGCATGGTGAGAAAATCGCCTCAGCAAGTGAGATGCAATCATGAATCATTTTCATAACTACGTTTAATTGTACATTTCAGTTATCCAGCGAAAACGTATGACAAAAGCTGATCTCCATTACTTGACTTCCAGCAATGCAATGGGACAATGAGAACATTATCACGTACTTTTCTATAAGATCTTGATAGCATTTTACATGGCAGTCCCACCCAGCGGAAGCAGCATTTGATTGACAGCTGGATAATTGCTTTGTATGTTTTTGTGTAGGAATTTTACATTTTTCAACTTCTTCTTTAAATTCATTAAATCTATGGAAAACCAAAGGAGAACCTAGGATTGGATAGAACGCAATTCTTTTATATACCACTTATTATGTCTAGATCAAGGTCTCAGGGAGCCTGTTTATCTCTTTCTTATTTCTTTTTATCACAAGGCATTATGGGAAAGGAGCTGTGAAGCTCAAGCGCCCTCTATTGGATGTAACAAATCCTTAATTTGCTTTTGACCCAATTGGTCTTTGGAAAGCAAAAGGGATATTTAGCCAGCATCACCCATCTGTAGACAGCCGTTTTGGGGTGCTTGCCCATTGTCAGTAAAGAGCAGAGCAATGCTGGCTTGGCTGAGTGGGAGGCAATGAGTGGCTCAGAAAGGGAAGATCTCTCCTTATTTCTTTTTAGTAAGAAAAGAATATCAGGCTGTGTAAATGCAGACTACTTGGGACAAAGCTATGATGTATTACAAATACAATACTCTATAAGGCTTATGGCAAAAGAGCTGGAACTATCCAGCGTATTTTATTGGATGCAGCTTTCACCAAGTCACATCTGACTCACTGAGCCTTGCAATGTGAAAGGGATTCAAGCCAAACTGGTTTGTTCATCTCCAGACAGCTGTTTCAGGGTGTTGCCCCTCATCAGTGCAGAGTAGAACTTACTGGATGGCTAGGTGACTTGGTCTAAGACTTTCCATGTTGCCCATAGCAACCAATCAGAGCGTCCTTTTAATTTTTTTCAGAGCACTATATGAAATGTAAGGGGAACTCTGATTGGTTGCTATGGGCATTAAAGAAAGTCTTAGACCAAGACAGTTTTCATACCTGATGCCCTAAGTATCTAAGAACATATAGTGCCAGCTATTTTCCCATAAATCACTACATTGATTCAACTTACCTCAGTCCTGTTTTCTTGGTTTCATTTTGAATTCAGGGGCGTGTTTACTGGCTTCCACTAGGCTGCAGTAGAAGCCAGGTCTGTAGCTATAGCAACCAGTGCTGGCAGCCTATCAGGAGAGATCAAACAGGTCTGTAGCTATAGCGACCTGAGGAGCTGATGCAGCCCATACAAGAGGGGATATCTAGGAATAGGTAGGACACTGTTAATGGACATATATTGCAAAGTGACTTGTTTTTACAAGATCTTCAAAATAAAAAGCAGCAATCCTTGTAGTGAGACAACCCCTTTAAGTTTTAGTGAAGCGTAAAGGCATTAAGTCTCAACACACCGACTTGGTGCTTCTCCTTAATAAAACACAACAATAAAACAGTATCATCCAGTATATAAATAATACCACCAAGCAATAAACAATATTACTGCCACATAACAAAGTGGTACATTGCTTAAAGGGGGTGTTTGTATAATATGCCGGCACTTTTAGGGCGAGATGTCCGAAAATTGGCGGTGCTACGTCAGTTATTAGGTGCATTAAATAAGTGTAACGTGCGCCAGAAAGTCCGACCCTATCAAAAATCTGACGTCAGGTATACCTTGCATAGAAAACATAATGTGCCTAAAAATGATGCGCTGTGCGCCTCAATAACGAGATGCGCCTATTGAGGAGCATAGCACATCATTACAAGTGTATAAGTGTTAGGCGCATTGCACATTTTACAAGTATGTGTCAGGCGCATTTCATATACTTGTAATGATGAGCTATGCTCCTCCGTGCGCCATGTGCCTCGATAGGGACATTGCATACTCTACCAATGAACTGTTTTGTGCCGCAATAAGCACAAATCGCAGCACATAGCATATCATTAGAAGTATATATGTAATGCCCCTATCAAGGCACATCGCACACAGAGGCGCATAGCTTATCATTACAAGTATATGAAATGTGCCTAACGCATACTTGTAAAATGTGAAATGCACCTAACACATATACACTTGTAATGATGTGCTATGCTCCTCAATAGGTGCATCTCGTTATGGAGGTGCACAGCGCATTATTTTTAGGCGCATTACAATGTGTCGGTCCCGGCATATAATGCGCCTAGTTTTGGTGTACGACCGTTCATTTACATCCAAAATATGGCGTCAAAAGTATTTGCGCAATATAGACCAAAAAACTAGCGTTGGAGTGTTGGGAAATGTCGCCTTTAGATTTTTCTTTGTCTTCCCATACAATCAATTGTATGGACGACGGTAAAAAAACAAGAACTGACCATGTTTTTTGCACAAAACGGGACAAAAACCGCGGTTGTGCATTGGAAAAAAATGGTCGACTTTCGGCCGCTTTTTGTCCGATGAAGTGGGGATTCAGCCTTAGGCTATGTTCACACGGCTTAAAATGGGACGTATTTCAGTCCGTACTGCGCGAATTACGGCTGGAATACGTCCCGGTCATTACGGTAATCCTCAGTTCTCATAGAGAACTATGGATTACGTCTCCTCTCCCTGCTCGGCGAATACGCCGCAGGGGGAGATAAGTGACATGTGAATTACCAGCGCCGCAGGTAATGATAGTCTATAGGCCGGCGAGGTGCCGCTCCCCGCTCCCTCCCCCGCCCCCGGCCACACGGCGTAATTGCGGGGCGTAATTACGCCCCGCAAATAAGCCGTGTGAACATAGCCTTATTGTTTTTGTCCTATATTTGTATTTGTCTTCTATTATGTACCTGAACCCCTTGACTTGTACATTGCCCTGGAATTAATGGCGCTCCAAAATAAATAATAACAAATAAAGTAAGAAAAAATAAGAAAACCATAGATTTTAATAATCAACATTTCACCATTTAAACTAATGGGATGACACCTCTATTCCCATTTCATTGCAGGATTAGGAGGTTAGGTACCGGGGAAACTAAATGAGGATGCAACCATGCATATTTCCATGAGTCGTTTACTAAACAGAATGTGAGTATAGTAAAAACTATTGGTATGTGTGAAGAGTCGCTCCCCGGAGGCTTATTTATTGTCCAAGTTAAAAGAGTGGCTGTGTCCTAGAGATGGTCTGAGCAGCTGGACTTGTTTACTGGAAGTCACTTCTCTGATAAGATGATGCTGTCTTGTAGAATGAACCTAGAATACAAAGTAAACAGTTCGGGGATTGTCTGTATTCTTTACAGTGCAAATGTTGTTTTAGAAGCATCTACACAATCAGTGAAATGCTCTGCCAGTTTTCCAACGTTACATTCTTGATACTTGTAAGGATTACGCAAAGCTACAGAGGCTGGAACGGTGTTTATATAGAAATAACAGATTCATACGGAAAGTAGAGAATAACAAGGAACCGATATCTGGAGCATCTGGCGGGGAAGGCTGTGAAGTGATAGAACAGACCACACTTTCATTTCCTTTCTAACTAAAAACATTGCTGTAATCGCTGGAGGTTTCAGGCTAAGTCTGCACAGCAATGGGAAAATGCTGGCCGAAATCTGACGCCACTGTCACATCGCCGGACCGCGCCGCACCAACGTTTTTCGCACAAAAAAAAAATGCAGTTGGATTTCGGATTCCCAGCGGCCCAGTACATTGGGGACCTGGGAATCTGACGTGTTCTATATTCCAGCAGACGGTTTTAGGTTCTGGAAACCCTCAGAAAAGAGATCTGTGCTGTGTAGACTACAGCACAGATTTTCTATTGAGGGCTAGGTAAATTCAGATTTTCAGCAGATTCAAAGTACTGAATTCACTGAAAAACTGACCAAAATCCAGTGCTGTGAGCAAGAGCCTTAAGGGTTCGAAATGCATAAGATTGTGTGACAGTCTTTAGCTACATAGTTACATATAGTTACATAGTTTGTAAGGCCGAAAAAAGACTAGACGTCCATTCAGTTCAGCCTGTTGTCCTACAGTGTTGATCCAGAGGAAGGCAAAACCCCCAATGAGGTAGAAGCCAATTGTCCTCATTTTAGGGAAAAAAATCCTTCCCGACTCCAATCTGGCAATCAGAAAAATCCCTGGATCAACGACCCTTCTCCAGAATCCTGGTCACTATCACTTGTTATATTATTACATCAATAAGAGTATCCAGACCCTTCTCCAGAATCCCGGTCACTATAACTTGTTATATTATTACATCTAGAAATGTATCCAGACCCTTCTCCAGAATCCTGGTCACTATAACTTGTTATATTATTACATCTAGAAATGTATCCAGACCCTTCTCCAGAATCCTGGTCACTATAACTTGTTATATTATTACATCTAGAAATGTCTCCAGACCCTTCCCCAGAATCCTGGTCACTATAACTTGTTATATTATTACATCTAGAAATGTATCCAGACCCTTCTCTAGAATCCGGTCACTATAACTTGTTATATTATTACATCTAGAAATGTCTCCAGACCCTTCCCCAGAATCCTGGTCACTATAACTTGTTATATTATTACATCTAGAAATGTATCCAGACCCTTCCCCAGAATCCTGGTCACTATAACTTGTTATATTATTACATCTAGAAATGTATCCAGACCCTTCTCCAGAATCCTGGTCACTATAAATTGTTATATTGTTACATCTAGAAATGTATCCAGAACCTTCTCCAGAATCCTGGTCACAATAGCTTGTAATATTATTACATCTAGAAATGTATCCAGATCCCTCTCTAGTATGCTGGTCTGTATTCCTTGTTTTATTTTTACATCTAGAAATGTATCCAGATCCCTCTCTAGAATCCTGGTCACTATAACTTGTTCTATTATTACATCTAGAAATGTATCCAGACCCTTCTCTAGAATCCTGGTCACTATAACTTGTTATATCATTACATCTAGAAATGTATCCAGACCCTTCTCCAGAATCTAGACACTATAACTTGTTATATTATTACATCTAGAAATGTATCCAGACCCTTCTCCAGAATCCTGGTCACTAGAACTTGTTATATTATTACATCTAGAAATGTATCCAGACCCTTCCCAGAATCCTGGTCACTATAACTTGTTATATTATTACATCTAGAAATATATCCAGACCCTTCTCTAGAATCCTGGTCATTATAACTTATTATATTATTACTCTCCAGAAATGCATCCAAAACCTTTTTAGGCCTCGTTCACACGGCTTATTTCGCCGCGTATTTGCCGACGGATTGACGATCGTCAATCGGTCGGCAAATCAGTCAGAAACAAGTCACAGCCTATTTTCTATTGATTTCAATAGAAAATACGGCTCGTCGTTCACACGACGCGTATTTCCGTGCCGGATTGCCGCTGCGGATTGACGACGGCAATCCGGACGGAAAAACAATGTGCAGGTCAATTATTTACGGACGGATTCACCACCTACAATGAGTGGAGATGGTGAATCCGTCGGGAAATCAGTTACAAATACTTGCCACACTTAGTGGCACTTATTTGCAACTGATTTCAACTGATTTCAGAACGTATTTACGATCGGCAATCCGATGTACATACGTTCTGAAATAAGCCGTGTGAACAAGGCCTTAAACTCTGTTATTGAATTCACCATGACAAGTTCCTCTGGCAGAGAGTTCCACAGTCTCACTGCTCTTACAGTAAAGAATCCCTTTCTATGTTTATGTAGAAATTTCGTTAATCAAGACATAGAGGACGCCCCCTTGTTCTAGATACAGTCCTGGGTATAACTACGTCCCAAGTTCCTATCCTTGGAATTTGTATCAAAATAAAGACGGCTTTTTACGTGATGTTGCATAACCGCACTAGCTGGCGGTTGATCCGAGCAGCAGACCCGGAGCAACGAGTGCTACAAGTTGAAGGCAATACATACAGCTGAAGGAAGCCTTTTATGGGTGAGCTCGTATTTCTTGGTATATGCTGTTTCGACATAGCCTTACATAACAGATATTGATTGGAACATTGGAGGTTTTTCATTATAATAAAGTAATAACGAATAGCAACTGTAGTAAGTAAATAGCCAAGAACAATAACATTGGCAAGAATTGCAAATAGCAATGTTCATCTCAGGGTGAAAATAAAATTTCAATGTGTGGTTTGATAATATTCTATAGAGCAGTGACAAGCTGCTGTCGGACTACTCCTCTCATTATGTGACCGCTAATGCATGTTGTGAATAATAGTTTTCTAAAAGCTAAAGAACCATAGATTAGAAATTCCACCATAGTATACGAAGAACATAGGGGCCCTAATAGAAAAGATGGAGATGGGCCCCCAATATGGTGTCAAGTTTTAGTACCCTGGACCGAGGGGTCTATGGATTGTTTTGTCCTCTATGCCATTTTCATTACCCTTTAGCCAATTTCCCACCCACTTCTCAGATTTCATGCAAAGGAAGGTGCTTCCAGGTACTTGTTAGTAGCTTAAGCAATGGAACTAACCAGGGCTGGACCTCTTTACCAATGCTATAGACAGTATTTTTTGGATTCTCACAGGCTTAGAGGTTACCATAAATTATATCACACCATTGACTTAAATTCTTCACCATGTTAAGGCAGGTCAGAAGATTTATATAGTGATCTTCCAACTGCCTATACAATCACAGTAAAGCCAGCCTAATAAATATCTAAAGAGCTGAAGATTCAGAACTTATATGGGCAGTTAATGTATGTGTATGGGCAGAATGGTTATCAGTTGTGTTCCTTGCATTGACCACCAAAATTTACCTATTAGATCAACAGAAAAAAAGTAAAATTTTTGCCCTGATTTTAAAAAGGGAAGATCTCTCCTTAGGGAGAGCGCCATATAGGCGTGTGGAGATTCGAAATTGCCTTTTGCACTCCACGAAGCATCTGCATATGACAAGACATTACGGGAAAGGAGCTGAGAAGCTCAAGCGCCCTCTATTGGATGTAACAAATCCTCAATTTACTTTTGACCCACTGGGTCTTTGGAAAGCAAAAGGGATATTCGCCAAACCAGCATCACCCATCTGTAGACAGCTGTTTCGGGGTGTTTGCCCTTTGTCAGTACAGAGCAGAGCAATGCTGGCTTGGCTGAGTGGGAGGCAATGAGTGGCTCAGAAAGGGAAGATCTCTCCTTAGGGAGAGCGCCATATAGGCGTTTGGAGATTCTAAATTGCCTTTTGCACACCACGAAGCCTCTGCATATCACAAGGCATTCGCCCTGATTTTAGACAATAAAGCAGTAAATAGGAATAATTTAATTTCCAAGTTGTACCTAATGTTGTCTTACATCTGCCCGGAAAAATCCTGCATAAAAGCAGTATAAAATTAGGAATTTCTGTTACCCTTTTGCTATACTTTGCACATACAAGAACAGTATTACACAAGCAACATGCATGTCCAGCATAGTAAACCTATGTGTGACATTCACACTTTAAGGTAGTCAATAGGGACATGGCTAATTGGCAAGGAACAGAGGTTGAGGAAATGAGGGTGCGACCTAATTTGTCCTAATTTTCACCCATTGCTTTTAGTAAACGTGCATTTGGTCAGGCTGCCTTAATAGTCCATCCTCTTCTAGCAAACCTTTCAATGACCATTTTATATCACTAGTACAAAAACATTTCTAGAAATAATTTACATGTTTTTTTCTTTGTTTTACAATAATGTATTATTATTATTTATTTATTTTAAAGCTCCATTGATTCCAGGGCGCTGTTCATTCGCGGTGGGTTACATACATAGCATATATCAAACGAGAACAATGATAACAATGAGTGACTTACAATTGGCACAACAGAGGGAGAGAGGACCCTTATAATCTACAAGGAGGAGGAAAGAGACAGAACGTGGGGGCCAGACATGTTTGTGGGGTAGTACAGTGGCAGCAGGGTTATTGTAGGTTATAGGCTCCTGAAGAGATGGGTTTTCAGGTTGCTTTTGAACTTGGTGGAGGAGAGTCTCATGTGTTGGGGCAGTGAGTTCCACAGTGTGGGGGAAGCACAGGAGATGTCTTGGAGACGGTTATGTGAGGAGTTGACACGGGGAGAGCAGAGGAGAAGGTCCTATGAGGAGCGGAGATTGCGTGAGGGGAGGTATCTGGAGATTAAGGCAGAGATGTATGGAGGGGAGAGGTCATGGAGAGCCTTGTAGGAATGGTTAGTAGCTTGAAATGAATTCGATGGGCAATGGGAAGCAAGTGAAGTGATTGCAGAGGGGAGAGGCAGAGGAGTAATAAGAGAGAGGTGGATCAGTCGGGCAGCAGAGTTGAGCATGGTTGGAAGGGGAGCGAGAGTAATTAGTATTAGGATACATAAAAATAATGCACCCTCAATGACGGTAAAAGTCACCACTCAGTTCG
Source organism: Phyllomedusa bahiana (assembly GCA_025379985.1). Taxonomy (NCBI): domain Eukaryota; kingdom Metazoa; phylum Chordata; class Amphibia; order Anura; family Hylidae; genus Phyllomedusa; species Phyllomedusa bahiana. The sequence goes on along the minus strand of JAODAL010000217.1, from coordinate 330,665 downwards.
TTGTTCCTAGTACAGCAGTAAATCAGGAGGAAGAGACATGAACTAGATTTAATGTTTTGTCTTTCTTCTGTTCCACTTGGACTGAGGGTAATCCAGGCCTCAAAGTTCATGGGTCCACTAACCACTGGAACCATAATGGACTTGGGTTAAGTTAAGGTTACATTTGAGGATAACTTATTACTTGCCTCTTTCAAACCGTGTTTACTCAATGCATATAACTAAGGGCCCCCAGGCAATGCACTCATCTCTTAGTCAGTCCACCAATGCTGGGACTGTAGTAGTGCTATATTCAGTCCTATTATGGGATCCTGGCACCCCCTCGGAATGAGTTGAGGTCGCACACCCACCGAACAGAATTCTTTAGCATTTTTTGCTTTTACTGCAAACTTCTATTAGTGAAATTTCTAAACTCGCCCATATAAAGGGACCGAGCTTCCTAGACATGACAGATGACTTGAGATCCCCGATGAGATAGGAGCCAGCTAGGTTGAGCCCGCATATGTTTTCAGGGTTGAATGGCATTTCCCAAGCACCTTTTTCACTTTTAAATCTAATAAGCACAGAGAGTGGAATCAAATTATCAGGCCGCTCCGGCTGTTTCCATAACAGTATTTAATTTCAGACAAGAAGAGTTCAAAAGACTCGACATATGTACGTAGAAAAAGAAATGAAAGAGACTTCATCATGAGTCTATACACACTAGATAGATTGGGCTCAGGAACATCTGGACCGGCAGCAACCTGAGGGAATAGACAATGAGTGGGATGCAAAGTCATTATTTATTAAAGGGGCTTTCCATTTTATCATTTGAAAGACTGAGATCTAACTTTCCCCAACCAGTTCCAAAAGGAAAAGGCTATACACACTAAATAGATTGGGCTCAGAATTATCTGGACCAACAACAACCTGAGGGAACAGACAACGAGTGGGACACGTAGTTATTATTTATTTAAAGGGACTTTCTATTTTATCATTTGAAATACGGAGATCTATCTTTCCCCAACCAATTCCAAAAGGAAAAGGGCTACATTGCTCTGTCACATACCCACAAACCTTTGGTATGCTTGGTCCAGAATTTCTAGTACACAGGTTATCTTACAGAGGCAGTCCCCGGTTTATGAACGGGATAGGGGCTGTAGGTTTGTTCTTAAGTTGAATTTTGTATGTAAGTCTGAACAGGTATATTTATTACATGTAAGGGTTGTCTTTTAGTTTTGGATAGTGCAGGGAAGGGTTTTTACATTTGTTTTGCTGTCTGTGCCCCTGTTAAGAAGATTTCATCTCATGTGCTGCTGTGGCATGCTGGAACTTGTCCTTCCACAGCTACTATCTGCTGTGGAACATGGAACTACAAGTGCCAGTATGCCCCATAAGCTACCGTTTGTAACTAGGGACATGTAAGTTGGGTAGTAGTAGTAGTATTTATTTTAAAACACCATTGATTCCAGGGCGCTGTACAGTAAAGGGGGGTGACATATATAACAAATTTCAAATGAGTACAAAAATACCAATTAATGAGTTACAACTGGCAGAACAGAGGGAGAAAGGACCCTGCCCGTGAGGGCTTACAATCTACAAGGAGGAGGAAAGAGACAGGAGGTGAGGGGCAGACATGTTTGTGGGGTGGAGTAATAGCAACAGGGTTATTGTTGGTTATAAGCTCCTGAAGAGGTGGGTTTTCAGGTTGCTTTTGAACCTGGTGAAGGTGGAGGAGAGTCTGATGTGTTGGGGCAGTGGTTCCAGAGAGTGGGGGAAGCACGAGAGAAGTCTTGGAGATGGTTATGTGAGGAGCTGATGAGGGGACAGCAGAGAAGAAGGTCCTGTGAGGAGCAGAGATTGCGTGAGGGGAGGTATCTGGAGATTAAGGCAGATATGTATGGAGGAGAGAGGCTGTGGAGAGCATTGTAGGTCATGGTTAGTAATTTGTACTACCTGTACACGCTTTACTCTGGAATTGGCCGTGATATCACTAACATTGAGTCATGCATCTGTGATAGGAGACTAGTGGAATCAATTGCTTCCAGTGATATACAGCTATGTACTGGTTATTACACATTGCATAAGGGGCTGAGAGTTCATACTTATTAGGAGTAACTAACATATTAAACATATTAGATCGATGTATATCATATATAAGATGCATAAGTTATGCAGTTCTAGCTAGATAATATATTGATCTCTTTAACCAATATACAGACTGGTGCCACCTCAGTTTTTCTTATGCAGAAGATTTTTATTAAGAATAAATTATAGTTCACTATAAAAACAGGAATTATTTCACAAACAAGTGTGGGAGACAATAGGCCTTGTGGGCCCAAGAAAGCAGTTGTAGAATAGATTGCATAAAACAGGGAAATGACAATGGTGTCGCTGAATAGAGTAATGAATACATGCTTTAGTGAGATAAAATATGATGTCCCATAAATATGCAACCACACTAATGACAGCTGCGACACTACCTTATGATGTATATAGTTTCTATATAGAATGCATCTTATATGGGTCAGCACATGACGTATTTTGTGGTAGGGGTTTAGTGCAGGTATTTGTTTTACTTTGGGGTTTAACTGCTTTACTTTTGCCATATCATCAGTGTCAGAGCTTTCTATACAACTTTCCAAGCCATAGTTTATATCAGACTAAATCAAAACATTTATATATAATGTCTAAGGCTGGGTTCACACTCCATTCTGCACAATGTCAGAGGTGCCTATTGGGATACCATGAACAAAGACAGAGCAGCGAGAGCCCATAGACATCAGTAGAACAGACATAGTCCTTTTTGGACTATGTGTGCTCTATCTTCCAGCGGTATAAGCTTTTTGTGCGGGATATCAAAGCTTGATAGACCACACTCTTGTGTCCTGCACAGAAAGTGTGTACTTTGGACAAGTAGATGAACATAGTCCGAATAGGACTACACTTATTCTATTGACGTCTATGGGACGTCCATGGTTCCACTGGGGTACCTGTTTTCACAGTATCATGTTGGACACCTCTGATGGAGTGGATAATGCAGTGTGAACCCAGCCTAAAACTTATCACCCACATTAGATTAATGACACTTTTGGCAGGACTGACCAATCATCTAATGGAGATAGGTACCTATTGATTCTCCAGCAATGCCAGGGTCAGAAGAGAATCTGCTTGTGGCTTTCTGCCCTCTCTTCATTTAGAAGACATGCACGCTCACCTGCGGGTACAAGGGTACGGAGAGTGGGAGAGAATGCTGTTCACTGAACAAGCATTTATCCTACAGCTACGTTAGCTTCATGGTTCTTTAGTAACATTGAGGGAAGATCTGGTCTCCTTTACTACTTTCTAGATCAAAAACAAGAGTAAGGTCATTGCTCAAAAGGAGAGGGTGAACATTTCCTAATGGTTCCCTTCATCCTTGCGTCATGCCTTGAATTCATGCTAAAAATGAAATAAGCCTCCCGTTTCTTAAAACTTAACGTAGAGAAAACTGAATTCATCATCCTTCCCACTCCATCCCTCCACCTGATCTCTCTATTACAGTCAATGACTCTACACTCTCACCGGTCCCGCAAGTCCGATGCCTTTGGATAGCCCTTACCGCTTTGTCCTTCAAACCGCACATCCAAACCCTCACCTCCACCTGCCGCCTCCACCTGAAAAATATTCCATGAATCCACTTATTCCTTAACCCTGTCACTACAAAAACGCTAGTCCACGTACTCGTCATCTCCCGCCTAGACTACTGCAACATCCTTCTCTGCGGACTCCCATCCAGCACTCTTGCTCCCCTTAAATCCATCAACTCTGCTGCCCTCCTTATCCGGCTCTCTCCTCACTACTCCTCTGCCTCTCCCCTCTGCCAATCCCTACATTGGCTACCAATTGCTCAGCGAATTCATTTCAAGCTACTAACCATGACCTACAAGGCTCTCCATGACCTCTCCCCTCCATACATCTCTGCCTTAATCTCCAGATGCCTCCCTTCAACACAATCTCCGCTCCTCACAGGACCTTCTCCTCAGCTCCTCACACAACCGTCTCCATGACTTCTCCCGTGCTTCACCCACACTCTGGAACTCACTGCCCCAACACATCAGACTCTCCTCCACTTTCACCAGCTTCAAAAGCAACCTGAAAATCTATTTCTTCAGGATTGCCTATAACCTACACTAACCTTGCTGTCACTACACCCTCCACAAACATGTCTGCCCCTCACCTCTGTCTCTTTCTTGCTTCCTTGTAGATAGTAAGCCCTTGCGGGCAGGGTCCTCTCTCCCTCTGTACTAGTTGTTAGTCATCTATTGTCACCATTGTACTCGTTTGACTTATGTTATGTATGTAACCCCCTGAATGTACAGCGCCCTGGAATCAAGGGCGCTCTAAAATAAATAATAATAAAACTCATAGCGCTCAATGAGTGCTATGATTTTACCGTATTTGCAGGGCGTACTTTGGGCCTATTGCAGCACCCTGAAGTACGCCCCACAGATACGCTGTGTGAACATACTCTAATACTAATAGATTTTTCATTAGTACCATTGTGTGTTCACTGCACATAAAGAACCATGAACCTTTGCCTATATGGTCATCGGTGACGTCTATCTTAGCCGCTCTATCCATGTTTCTGTGCTCGGCCACTTGTGATGAAACTGGATAGAAACTCAAATACAATGCATTAAAGTAATTTACACTACTCTGACAGGCCATAAACCTCATAGAGGGCAGCTGATTTATAGGCCTCATGAAACACATTGACATTTAAAGGATTTTATAAATCACAAGGATCTTCATTATCAGAATTGGAAAGCCATTGGAGATGCCTTGAGAAATGACTTGCTTTGCATAACTCAGCCAGACAATCTGTCCAAGGAAAACAATGGTCTGCTGGCAATCGTCCTGCTTCTACATTCCCAAGCAATGATACATGGGCATATACCTATGACACTTTTCTCTTCCCCATATAATATAACTAGTTCATGACCATAAGTTTGTAATGTTTTGGAGTAACCATCTTATCCAAAAGAAACCTCTTGTACAAGCCATAAAAAACTTCAATTTGCAAGAAAAAAAGTTTCTAAGAATAGTATGTTCCTAAATAAGAACACGTGTTAGGGTATAATAATCCTGACAAACTAAGAAGGGAATTATGCAAGTTTCTAAATTCCCATCTATTCCCATTATGGGAAAGGAGCTGAGAAGCTCAAGCGCCCTCTTTTGGATGTAACAAATCCCCAATTTGCTTTGGACCCACTGAGTCTATTCCCAGCTATGACTAAGGACCCCAACAGGTGTGAAACACGTCGGTAGGAGTAGATCACTCCTCTTCTTTTTCCTGTACATATATTATGTCTCCATTTTGTGGATATAAAATGTATGAAGATTGAATAAAGCTTTATTGTTTTATAGGATATTATTATTATCATTTGTTTTGGAGCGCCCTTGATTCCAGGGCGCTCAACATTTCAGGCGGGTACATAAAAAACATTGGTCAAACAATTACAAAGAGACAATAAGTGACTAACAACTGGTACAGAGGGAGAGAGGTCCCTGCCCGTGAGGGCTTACAATCTACAGGGAAGGGGTGAAGAGACAGAAGGTGAGGGGCAGACATGTTAGTGGAGTGCAACATGGTTAATGATGGTTATAGGCAATCCTGAAGAGGTAGGTATTCAGGTTATATTTGAGGCTGGTGAGAGTGGGGGAGAGTCTGAAGTGTCGGGGCAGTGAGTTCCAGAGTGTGGGGGAAGCACGGGAGAAGTCTTGGAGACGGTTATGTGAAGAGCTGACACGGGGAGAGCAGAGAAGGTCCTGTGAGGAGCGGGGATTGCATGAGGAAAGTATCTAGAGATTGAGGCAGAGATATATGGAGGGGAGAAGTTATGGAGAACCTTGTAGGTCAAGGTTACTAACTTGAACTGGATTCGCTGGGCAATGGGAAGCCAGTGAAGGGATTGGCAGAGGGGCAGAGGCAGAGGAGTAGCGAGGAGAGAGGTAGATAAGACGGGCAGCAGAGTTAAGGATGGTTTGGAGGGGAGCGAGGGTGCTAGCTGGGAGGCCACAGAGTAGGATGTAGCAGTACTCGAGGAGTGAGATGACGAGGGAGTGGACCAGCATTTTTGTGCTTTCAGAGTTAAGAAATGAGCGGATTCGGGAGATATTTCTCAGGTGGAGGCGGCAGGCAGAGGTGAGGGCTTGGATATGCGGTTTGAAGGACAGAGCGGAGTCGAGGATTACCCCAAGGCAGCGGACTTGTGGTGCTGGTGAGAGTGTGTAGCCATTGACAGTGATAGAGAGACCAGGTGGAGGTATGGAGGGGGACGGTGGAAAGATGATAAATTCAGTTTTCTCCACATTTAGTTTTAGGAGATGGGAGGAGAAGGAGGAGGATATGGGCGATAGACAGTCAGGGATTCTGGAGAGTAGAGAAGTGACATCTGGGCCGGAGATGTAGAGTTGGGTGTCATCAGCATACAGGTGGTAGTGAAAGCCATGTGAGGCTATGAGCTGACCCAGGCCGAGGGTGTAGATAGAGAAGAGTAGTGAGCCCAGGACTGACCCCTGGGGGACACCAACAAACAGCGGGCGAGAGGAGGAGGTGGTGCGAGAGTGAGAGACACTGAGATCCAGGAGAGGGCCGAGACTGTGATACTGATATGTCGTGCGGTACCTCTATTTGGAAGACTGAATTTCCCATTTACTTCCTATAGTTGTTTCGCACTTTTGCTGCAGTATTGGGACATGCTTTAAAGGGAAACCACCATCAGAAAAGAGTATTTTTGATAAACTATTATGTATTTTTTAGAATTTTTTCCAATTTTTTATTTCGGCAGTTTTATGCAGTTAAAAATTACATATAAAATATTATCCATCTCTAACTGTGAGAGAGAACTGTTGTAAGGCAGGGCAAACTAATCTCACTTTACTGCTACTTATCTCTATATATTCTCATTACAAATAGTAATCAACCAATCCTCTCACTCCTGTGCTATCAGGGCTCACAGAAAGGAAGTCAGAGAGTATTATCGCTGAGCGGAGCAAACGCCCCGGAAAGAGCGACCCTACAAATTGTCCCTTTCCTAACTCTACCTTTCAGCATCTGAACAAAATATAAATTATGCATCCATACGCATTTCGTCCATAAATTTTGCCCCCATACGTGTTTCGCTCATAAATTGGACTCCTCGGTGGGTAAAAATAATAAAATAACTTACACTGAATCTGGTAAAGTCCGTACGATTTTCAAAAAAAGGGTGACAATCTCCAACCGAACCTCAAAGTACTGTTAATGAGGGAAAAAATATGAATTTGGTTTCTCGCCCTAATAGATCCCTAAAAGGGCAATATCCCTGAGTGGAGCAAGCGCCGGAAAGGACGACCCTACAAACTGTCCCTTTCCTAACTCTACCTCTCAACCTTTGAACAAAACCTAAATTATGTACCCATATGGACGTTTCGTCCATAAATTGGACTCCTCAGTGGGAAAAAAATAATAAAATAAATTACACCACAGTGAGAACAGGAGTAGGGCCGAAAGAAAATACACCTGTGTATGACAGGGGAGTAGTAGTCTCTAGTAGTAATCATACCCAGTCAGAACACAATCAGACCGTGTTCAGACAGTACAAAGAACATAACACAATACAGGTACAAATCATGGCCAAAAGCAGAGTCTCTGCCGTACCTTACGCACCATGGACTGCGCTGCGGCCCTAACAGCCACGGTCATGACAGTAACAGGCTCTGGTGTATTGAAACTATAGGGGTAGGTAAGCAGCCTATGACTGTTATTGCCTGCAGGCCAGACCACTCTCTGTCTGCCTTGGTATGTAATGATTTTCCAGAAATGCACTTAGGACAACATGTATGAAGGAAGGCGCGTCAAAGTGAATAGTCGAGTCTCGTTTTCAGTGTATAATGCGCCTGATGTATGAAAGTGGTTTTTTGCGTTCATAAATGGTGTGTAAAGTTCATTGCACCTCGCCTGTGTGTTTGCCGCATTATGGAGCTTAGGCGCATAAGTAATGTACCTAACATGTATTAAGGTTGTAGACAGGCTGGAAATAAGAGAAGTCATTAGAATAGCATGTCAGTGAATAGAAACTATGGGACTGATCTAGCTTGGTGGACCACAGGTCCCAGCAAGACCTGTGCTGTGCCGGCTCTTGCTGTATGTAGAATAAAGGGCGAGAGCAGCAAAAATTAATTTCAAGTTTACTGTAGTAAAAATTTCAAATATAAAAATCTAAGCAACATCATCAATGGGTTATTTAATGTCAAATTTGTTTAATATTCTATAAATTTTAAATACATTTTATAGGAGATATTTCTATATTTTTGGGATATTATATATTTTTATATTAATTTTATATGATCACATTTTTCATTAAATGTAAATAATTACATTATATACAGATGGATCATTATAATAAAATACTTTTTACTATTGTACTGGTGGAAGGTGAGAAATATTGGACATTTTCGCCACTTACAGCAAATCTATCTCCACCTCGTCTCCTCAGGCTCAGGCAGATCACATTGAAATAGGTCTGCCTGTCCGAGCAGTAATGCGCCTAGTTTTGCCGAACCACATTCATATATGTGTCTAATATTACGAGTGTGGTGCGACGCCCCCAAAACGCCCCATTAGAAAGTGTCGAGTCTTACGAACAATGCGCATTAGGTGCATTACACATCGTAGCCGCTCACTTAGGTGCATTGTACGCCAGAAAAAGGGTGAAAAACCCGATCATACATGTCACTCTAAATGTCATTGACTGCATTTTTAAGGATCAGATACATTTGGTAAAGCATGAAAAGTGTTATTTTATTTATTTTATTCTTGATTTTTGCCGTGATGTTGGTTTTAATCATTCTGTACCAGTTGGTAGTCGTTAGCACTTTTCTCTAGGAAGGACTGGGGGAGAGGGTTATTGTTCCGTTTCTTATCTTTTTGCCAAAAACTAAATTGGATCTCAGCAGAGGTGAGTTTCCACTTCATCCTTCTGATGAATAGAGCTGTCTTCTTCCTTCTGCTGGAATCCAGTCCCAGAAGGGAAATAAACGTGGGCTGTAAATACTTATTACGACTAGGTTCGTTATTTCTTTTTATGAAATTGGCCAAATGGCTTCAGAAGGTTCAGCCCCATGTAACAGTTGCAGAAATCTCAGTCTCTGCACTTAAACTAATGAAATCCAGAAGTTGGGTGCTTTATCCTAATTATGTAGAAAATTACCCCATTCAGTAAGACCAAATTTTAAAAGTAGAGATTACCCTCTTTACCAAAATGGTAATTGGAGCACTTGAACAACTTTCAGCCACCTGTGGTGGCACAGCAGGGAGGTTCAGTGCCTGATGATGTGTGATCACTGAGCTCCCAGCAGTGGACATCCTGTAACCAGCTTATTGTCGGGAAAGTTAAAAGGGAATCTGTCGCCAATTTTTTTTTTTTTACTTATTAAATCAAGCCCCTGATCCATATTCTTTTCCTCTCAGTCGTTTTTATTTCCTGATTGTAGATGTCTCTATTCGGCCGTCTATATATGACTGTGGGGAAGACATTCTTGCTTGCACTGCTTTAACAGCAGTCAGAGAGATGCTTTACAGCAGCTTCATGCACATAGGAGCCTTAAGACTGACTCTGTCCCATAGACTTGTATAGGAAAGTTTTCACTGTGAAGGGAGGAGAGAGGGGGAGCTGTGACATCTCCTCTTGTGACTGGTGGATTCTGTGTTATCTGTACACAATGGTGTCTCCTTTCAGTTTGACCCTGCTTTTACTGATAACGAGCACACTGCTGAAAAGCTCTCTAAACAGAGCAGGAAGTGTCAGACAATTATTAGGCCTAGTGACCAAAGTGAAAACTGCAGGACTTAAGAATTATTAAAAAAATGCTGAAAGTGATATGGAAAATTAAAAAAAAACATAACCAAAAATTCCTAAAAAATGTGTTTAACATAAAAATGTGAGTTAAGTCATTTTTTGATGACACATTCCCTTTAACGAAAATGAACAACAAAATAGTCAACCCCTTTACCTGACATGTCTGTTAGTAAATACTGTTAAATATATCCTCAAATCTCTATGCTGGGCGGGTCTCCGGTTATTGCTCCTAGAAATTCATTACCAATCTGCCAAATTGGCATGACCAATTGGGATGGGTGTCCTTGCGCTGTCTGATATTGTCCAATCAGTGCTGACAGTCAGTGTATGCAGGCACCTCCATCCCCTGAGAACTGGAATGGTAACACCCAGCTGACTGATTCAGTCGTACATTTCTAGGAGGAATAACAGAGGAACAGCAAAACACAGAATTAGAAGAGAAAAGGATCCAGAATTGTTATTTCTCAGGGAACACAAGGATTTACTAAAACAAACCTTTCAGGAAAAATCACAGGCGTGCATAAAAAACCCCCATAAATGCATAGTTTCCCCGAAAATAAGACAGTGTCTTATATTAATTTCTGCTCCTAAAGACGAGCTATGACTTTTTTTTAGGGGATGTCTTGTCTCTCCATGAACAAGAATTCACATTTATTGTTTAACAAAAAATCCACATGTATTAATATACTGTAGTGGTTTCATCACAAACATGAGCATAAGCAGCCAAACTCTGAATTGCATAAAAAAATGCACTAGGTCTTATTTTCAGGGGATGTATTATTTTAGGGGAACCAGGGTAGATGCAGATTCACAATGTGTGTAGCTCTAACACATATTAAAAAAATCAACACTATCAGCAGTTTTGATTAACACATGTGTTTTGTTTAGGGTAGTTCCTCAGTGCTAAGCCCCAATTCCTTGCAATGCTAGAATCCTAAGGCTGGTTCACATGGCTTATTCAAGCTGTAATTGCGGGATGGATTTCACCCACAATTACGGCTTGAATGCGGGGCGGGGGCGGCAGCTCGCTGGCCCCATAGACATCCATTATCCACGGCGCGTATCCCGCCGAGATAATGTGCATGTCACTTTCTCCCCCCGCGGCGTATTCGCAGAGCAGGGAGAGGAGACATAATCCATAGCTCTCTATGAGAACTGTGGATTACCGTAATGGCTGGCACGGATTCCAGCCGTACTGCAGCTCAGTACGGCACGCAATACGGCTGGAATCCGTGCCCAAAATAAGCCATGTGAACGGCCCCTAAGGGTGCGCTTACATGGCAAAGACCAAATAATCCGACCGGTATGTGGTCTTTTTTTGGCATGCAAGGGGACGGCTTTTGTCCGTGTTTTGCAGCTTCAAACCCTCTTCCTTCACACATGTTCATGTTCTGACCGGGAGGAAGAATGATCATGTTCTAAGTTTTATGTTATGCTGGCAGTGTCAAAAACCATCCAGCGGAAAATCCGTGCAGTGTGGACTGCTGCACGGATTTTCTATTAAAGTCTATGGGGGAACGTTGTATGTTGGTTTTCAGACGGTTTCTAAAACGGCAAACCGTCTGAAAAACCAACCAAAATACCTGCTGTGGGGACAAGCCCTAAGTTTGGATCAAATTCACCCTGGCTTGGACTAAGCTATGGGACAACATGGGAAACCCACAGTTTACCCCCTGAACATGGCAGACCTGGAGTTTATCATGAGTAATTTAGTGACCAATTGAGGAATCTTATCTTCCTCTATTGAGATATTCTAGATGGATAGGGATGGTGTTTGGGCTAAATTTAAATTTAGTTAAGGAAGTATTTTAATATATTGTTAATAAAACGTATGCTTTACTTATTATCTACACTAATGGATCAAGGGTTCACATATGTCTATTGCAAAATAGAAGTGTGGTGATATATACCCCTACATTAGTTATTGATCCAGTTGCTCTGTGTTCCTGGATCAAATTCAGACTGAGGTTCCTTGAGCCACCAGAAAATATTCTGAGGGCCCAAGCTCTATCTATAGAGGACAGTAATCCTTCCACATTCAGAATTGAATAGAATATCTGGTAACTGGTTGGTAGTGCGTTGGAACGTAGGATTGTATTTGTTGCACATGGCTAGTTACTTTTCATATACTTATTATGGTTTATTGCATTATGCTCATTTCCTTCATATCTCACCTGATATGTATTTTCTTCCATGGCTGTAATTTTAGAGCCTTTATTTATTTATGTATTCTTTGTCCTTTTTTCTGTATCTGATAAATTATATTTTTTCAATTTTTTGGTATTTATGTTTGTTCTTGTTGTGTGATATATGTAGTTTGGAGATGTTTTGTGCTGATGTATTTTTCATACCATATATCCATTTTTTTGGAGCCTATTTTTTCTTGGTGTATTATTGATTCAATAAATACCAAGAGGACACGTGTATCCCACTAATGATCTTAAAAATAAATGTTATTAAATATCCATAAAACGAAAACACTTACACTACACTATCCCTAACCCAAAACAAGAAACTCAACCTATACAGGGCCATCGCCCTGAAAAGGGGGCCTTTGCCCCGAAAAGGGTGACCCCTTTCAAGAACCTATCCCTCCTTAACAGGGTCAGCCTTTTCGGGGCGGGGACTCTGTATAGGTAGGGTGTCTTGTTTTTGTGTGCCGTTTTGGGCAAGGGATAGTGTAGGGTAAGTGTTTTCTTTTATGGATATTTAATAACATTTACTTTTTACAATAATAAGTTTTTATTGAACCAATTTTTAGTCTTTAAATATATAACAAAATATGCATATACATGAAAGGAAGGATCATTACAATACAAATACAGGGATCAAATATACAAACAAAGGGCAACACTTTAGCAAAATACGCTGAACTGGTTGGATTTATTGTCTGTTTTTGGCCTTACAGACTATGTAACTATGAATGAAACTGTTTAGGTCTAAAACTCACTCTTTTCCCCATAGTAACCTATGGGCAAAAAAAGTGAGTTTTAGACCTAAACGGGTTCATACATGTGGCCCAAAGAGTCTATACGTGAACCTTCCATCATGTGACCATTGTCAATAAAACACACATAGAAACCAGGTGTCGTCTTATAGCCAAAAAGGAAGCCAACTATGCCTTTAGCCGTATGTAGAAATGAGAACTCACGATTCTCTGTGACCCAATGGTCTTGTTAGAATACAAAATTTAGAAAGAAACAAACATTCACTTTTTATATCATTAGTAGGATACACGTGTCCTTTTGATATTTTTTGCAGTGTTAAGTCCCCTATATGTAATATCTTGGGTTTCTAATCCATTTATTTAACTCCTTAACGACCGCCCGCCAACTTAAGGCGTCAGCTGGTGCGGGTCATTCGTCTGCAGCGACGTCTTTAGACGTTGCTGCAGACACCAGAGTTTGCGGCGCCTGGGCGCCGCAGCAGCGCTAGGATCGGGGCTGTACTATACAGCTCTGATCCCAGAGCATCTCCTACGAGCACCGAGAAGCGGGGGAAACCCCCGCACCCCGGTGTTTTAACCCTTTGATTGTGGCGGTGAGTTACTGCAGCGCAATCAAAGGGTTTCCCTGCTCTGTCGAGTGATCGGAACACTCGATCGCCCGACAGAGCTCGTGGAACGGCTGAACAGCCAGCCCTGGAGACCTAGAGTGGCCCCAGGGCTGTCTGTGTATGAAGCCAGTGACCAGGACAGACTGTGTGCTGTCCTGATCACTGCCTGTGTCAAAGTGAAACAGATTAGAATGTATTAGCATATATGAATATGCTAATACATTACTAAGTGTTAAAAAAAAAAAAAAAATAATTGTAAAACAGTTCTCCCTTCATGGGATAAAAAAAACAAAACAGAAAAAGTGTTAAAAGAGTTAATAAAAAAATAAATAAAATAAAAATAAAAATTTAATAAAAAATAATTGTTCATATATTACACACACATAAAAACCTACACATATTGGGTATCCACACGACCGTAATAACCTGTAGAATTAATCTAACAAGTTATTACGTGTGAAATGTGAATGGTGTAAAAAAAAATTTAAAAAACAATTAAAAAAAAATTCAGCAATTTTTTATAAGCGAATTTAAACTATTCCCCCATAAAGTACAACTTGCCTCGAATAAAACGAGGCCTCATCCAACTGCGTCATTGAAAAAATAAAAAAGTTACAACTGTTGAAACGCAAGAAGGCAAAAACGAAAAAAAATTTCTGGTCATTAACTACTTTTCAGGTGTTCGGCTTAAGGGATTAAAATAAATTCTGTGAATTTCTAGTATTGCTTCCACGTTCAGTTCAAAATGAGGTTGTCTTCTAGATTTTTAGAGCCATGATACATTAGGAGTACATTCTGTCAGACATGGCACCACTGGAGAATCTTTTGGTACTCTGGTGTCCCATTTGGCCATGTTCACATGGCTTAAAACTAGACGTATTTCAGTCCGTAATTACGCGCCGGAGTGCGGAAATAACGGGCTGAAAACGTCCCAGTCATTACGGTAATGCACAGTTCTCATAGAGAACTATGGATTACGTCTCCTCTCCCTGCTCGGCGAATCCGCCGAGGGGGGAGATAATTGACATGTGAATTACCAGCGGCGTATACGCGCCGCTAGTAATGATAGTCTATGGGCCGACGAGGAGCCGGCCCCCCGCGCCCCCCAGGCCACACGGCGTAATTGCAAGGCGTAATTACGCCCTGCAAATACACCGTGTGAACATAGCCTTTCAACCTCTGTTTGGGTCAAACCAGAACATCGTCCTGAAAGTTGGTCTATTCTCTATGTGCATGCACCCATTTCCTATTCTTCCCACATTCCAAAAATATACAGATCTGCTATTTGGGTTCCAATGAAATTAGCACTAGAGTATGTGTCTGGGAGAGCAGTTGGGGGTCTTGTCAGAGACTGATGTGAGTGGATACAGATTGTGTACAGTGAGGTGGAATATGTTGCCACCACATAAATAAATCACTATAACGACTTCTGCTTTATGATGTTTTTGTCTATTTTACTGGATAATCAATGGCAATAATAATGATAGCTACAGTCCATAGGCAGCTATTTTACACAGATCAGGCCCATTTATGGCGTCATATAACAGCTACAAGTAGATATCATCCTCGAAGCCATCATGTAACCAGCGGAAGCCTTAAATTCAAAGTAAAGAAAGAAAGAGAGACAGACTTTGGAAAAAGTGATCATGGAAGCTGCGTCAAGTCAATTAATCATCGTTTTCAAGACAAAGATACATATCACTCTAGTTTATAGCTGGGAGGTCAAATGCAAATTTTCTCCATTCAATCAATGTATGACCCCAATAAATTATTGCTGGCTGGTCCAGGAGAAATCTCATTAACAGTTTAAGTCATTACTCAAACATGGGGCAAGCATGTGGAAGAAAGGGAAATCCCAGA
The DNA here is from genome assembly GCA_025379985.1 of Phyllomedusa bahiana. Taxonomy (NCBI): domain Eukaryota; kingdom Metazoa; phylum Chordata; class Amphibia; order Anura; family Hylidae; genus Phyllomedusa; species Phyllomedusa bahiana. The sequence goes on along the minus strand of JAODAL010000217.1, from coordinate 315,390 downwards.
GTCTATGAACGGCTCCGAAGCAGGTTCATGAGTTTTACAATGACCTCTCGGATGTGTTTCTACTCAACGAGCGCATTATACGTTATTATGTAATTTGTCATCTCATCCCAGTCCCATATGCCATATGGTCCTTGAGTTGATAGTGATTATAATGAAATGAATGGTCATAACCTGAAATGGCAAAAAGATCAACATCCAGAGCATCTCACAGCCATTATTTCTTTATAGGATATGGTCTACAGCTTTTAATTGATGTTTTCAGTCATATTTAATTCATGTTAGAGCATCCTGTGCTGTGTGTAGGTCCAAATCTTCTTAACAGAACAACACTTTACAGCTGCACGTTACCCTTTGGAGGAATTTTGAGCTTTATCCATATACCAGAGTACAGATGCTTTGGTAAATCCTTCACTTCATTGCTTTCCATGGACAGTCGATTGATCTCAATGTGAACCATGTAATACTTCATTTCCCCTGTGGAGGTGCTGTAAGGAAATTAAACTCTTGCTGCCTTGTTCCCAGCAGATTATAACTGATCGCTGGATATCTAAACAGTGGTATACCCTGAGATAAGGGTATACCATAAATAAGCACACAGTAAACTGATATCAATTTACATATTTGACAATTACTGTAATAAATCAATACTGTACTTGCATGACAAAACGTATCACACTGTGTAAAACTCAAAAACACATGTTCAATGCATGCAGATGGACTAATCCTCTCCCTCTATGGTATTAGGTATGTTTACTTCCTTCTATTGATGTCTAGTATTTGAAGACGCATTGGCTTTACTATAGGGCAGGGGTCCCCAACTCCAGTCCTTAAAGGGGTTTTGCCACGATCTCATTTCATACCTCCTGCATCCAGCTCTTTAGCTCGGTGTGCTCAGAAGGGGGCGTGTGTGATTTGTTTGAATTGCATATCATGTGACCCAGCAGGATGACATCACCAGGCCTTTCCTCTCTCTAGTCAAAGTAAGGTCTGTTTATGTAAAGCATTGTGAGTAGCTGAGAGGTAAAGTTTTTGCCTCCAGGTACAAGGGTTCTAGGTTCAAATCCCTGCAGGAACCAAACCTGTGTTTTTTTTTCTCTTTCTCAATGCACAGACCTCATTGAGGTTTCTTTTTTTATTTATTTTCACTGTTTGACTAATTACTAAGGAGTACAGAGGACAGGAGTAGAATGACAGCACCTGGGGTTTGAACACTCAGTAGCTGCCTGAGAGGAGAGGTGATGTCTGAGCAGGTGTGACCAGGACTGAGGAGCTCTCAACCCTGGTCGTATCCCCTGGATCACTAAAGGAGCAGCAAAAACAAAAACTGTGCAGAACTTTTTTTTTTTTTTTAACTGTATTTTTATTTAACATTTTTGAGATACAAATAATCACAGAATAAAGCGTATTCAATAAGCATACACCATATGTCCAATAGTGAAAGGTAAAATAGGGCCTAGACGTAGGCGTAAATGTGAGTCAGTATAACAAAGCCAAGCAAATGACGTATTCAAACCAAAAACCATACATCAAGGCATAAAGCAGGATGCAGTATACAGGTAGAACATACATGGGGAAACACTGGACTAGATACAGAAGGAGAGGTACAGGACGGGACGGGTGGGGCGCTTATGAACGTAACCGTTCCCAATAGGCAATCCAGGGCTCCCATATGGCATCATATGCTTCAGGCTTATCACGTGTATAAGACAGGAGTCGCTCCACACGTTGCACTTCACAGATCCGTGTGTGCAGGTCGTGGAGGGACGGAGGGTGTGGCTGCTTCCAAAAGGCAGAGATCAGGCATTTAGCAGCCGTGAGGATATGGAGGAGGAGCTTGGAAGCATGTCTAGGAAGACCTACCAATGGGATGTTTAGAAGGAAGACCGAAGGGTCCGCCAGGACCTCCTGCTGGAAAATTGCTGTTAGAGCCCTGCTGACCTGCAGCCAGAATGACTGAATGCTCGGGCAGTCCCAGAAAATATGGGTTAGAGAACCTGGCATGGCTCCACACCTCCAACAGGCACTCGAGACGGCTGGGTTAAACTTATGAAGCATTTCTGGAGTGTGGTACCAGTGCATCAGAATTTTATATTGATTCTCCTTGTAGGTAGTGCAGGTTGAGGAAGTAGCCGCTCTATGCCATATGGTCTGCCAAACCTGGTATGGAAGCTTCCGTCCCAGGAAGTTTTCCCACTTGTGCATGTACGGGTGATACAATTCTGAGTCCGGCGGGGGATCATTCAGTATGGCGTAGATGCCGGAGATGAGCCCTCTTGACGACTGCCCCGACCTGCACAACCTTTCAAAGGGTGTGGGGATGGAGAGAGATGTCCCCCCTGCGAGTGTCTGCATAAGGTGCTTTATTTGAAGATAGGGAAATTGCGCTCTGGATGGGAGGTTATAGTTGTTGCAAAGTTCCGCGAAGGGAATAAGTTCCCTAGTGCGAAAATGAGCTATGTCAGCAAATCTAAACAAATTATTATGTTGCCACGGGGCTACAAAGGATGCTGTGGTGCTGGCCGGTAGTAAAGAAGTGTAGAGAAAGGAGACCATTGGGGAGGCCTTAGAGGCCAGTTGGAATTTGTCTCGACAATGTTTCCAGATAGCCCTAGTGAAAGACATCGGCCCCAATAGGGCGCCGGAGTACGCGACCTCCTCAGCATGCCACAAAAACATGTTGGGATGGAACGGCGCCATCCACAGTTTCTCAATTTCCATCCATTTGGAGTACGCCAGGAGTGTGGACCATGCCGGGATGACCCGCAGTCCGGCCGCCCAGTAGTATTTCAGAATGTTCGGAGCAGCTAACCCCCCTCTAGCCTTGCTCGCCATTAGAACTTCCCTTGCTATTCGATGTCGCCCATGCGCCCAGATAAATTTGAAGATGGCTGCTTGCACAGATTTTAGGGTTTTTATGGGAATTGGCACGGGAAGGGTTTCGAAAAGGTACAGTAATTTGGGCAAGATTGTCATTTTAACTGAGGCTATGCGGCCTAAAAGGGATAGGTTCATGGAGTGCCATTTGGATAGGAGGGTACGTATTTCTAGAAAAAGGGGAGGGAAGTTAGCGTCATAAAGGGACTTGTAATTTGGTGTCAAGTGGACACCTAGGTACTTTAGGGATGACGTCCGCCAGTTGTAATGGAAGTGAGATTGGAGCTCAGCTAGGGATTCGGCCGGAACGTTAAGAGGGAGGGCCTCCGTTTTAGATGCGTTGACCTTGAAGCCCGAGAGCTGTCCAAAGTCTTCCAGAAGAGTGTGCAAGCTAGAGAGGGAGGGGGTGAGGTCGGTCAGCGTCAATAGAACGTCATCAGCAAAAAGGGAGACCTTAAACTCCCTGTCCCTAACGCGGACACCTGAAATCGAGGAAGCAAGTCTGATCTTAGCCGCCAGGGGTTCCATACATAGTATGAACAGTAGGGGAGAGAGGGGGCAGCCTTGACGCGTGCCATTGCAGATCTTGAAAGGGGAGGAGGTCTCATGGGGCAATTTTACAGAGGCCGATGGAGAGGAGTAAAGGCCCCTAATTGCCTGCAGGAAGTTACCAGCAAAGCCAAAAGACCCAAGTGTTGCAAACAGAAACGGCCAGCCAAGGCGGTCAAAGGCCTTCTCCGCATCGAGGCTAAGTAGTAGGGCCTCTGTATTTTGCAAGTTAGCAACTTCAATTAGGTCTATGGCCCGTCTGGTGTTGTCCCCACCCTGCCGGCATGGGACGAATCCTACCTGGTCTTTATGAATTAGTCGCGGGAGCCAAAGGCTCAAACGGTTGGCTAGAATCTTAGAAAAGATCTTGATGTCTGAGTTTAGAAGGGCAATTGGTCTGTAGCTTGCACACTCTGCCGGATCCTTCCCTGGTTTGGGAATGAGAGTGAGGTACGAGTGGGACATCTCCTCGGGGATAGGGGAGCCATTTAGAAAGCCATTGTACAATGGGAGCAGGTGGGGAGTTAACTCATGGGCAAATGTTTTGTAATACGAATAAGGTAATCCGTCTGGGCCTGGGGCCTTGCCATTGGGCAGGTCTTTGATCACTCCCAAAAGCTCTTCTGAGTCAATGGGGGAATTGAGAGCCTCAACGGCCTCTCTGGGTAGCTTAGGGAGAGAGCAGGACTTCAGGTAAGCACTTATCCTGGCTTGGAGGTCTGCGTCTGAGACCTGGGGGTCTCTGGGTAACGAGTATAGGCTAGAAAAGAATTGGCGGAAAAGGGATCCCATGGCTCTAGGATCATAAGTCAGAGAGCCATCGGGGTTCCTTAGGGCTTGGGGGGTGGAGTTAATCCGTCTATCCCGTAGCTGCCTGGCCAGGAGGGTATGGGCTTTATTGCCATATTCATAGAATCTTTGCTTAGAATAGAGGAGTAACTGCTCAACTTTTTGTAGAGCTAGGTCCTTGAGGCGGGATCTGGTCTCAACAATGGAGCGCAGAGTGCGCAGGTTTGGCCTAGAAAACATTGCGGTTTGTAAGGACTGGAGGCGAAGGTTTAAGGATCTCGCTTGCTCCCTCGCGTCTCTTTTTAGCCGCGCTCCTATGGAGATGCAAGTACCTCTGAGAACTGCCTTGTGAGCCTGCCATAGCGTGGAGACTTGACGTACCGATCCATTGTTTAGGTCAAAATAATTGTTAAGGGCACTACGAACCTCCTCTCTTAGTGTCGATCTTTTTAGCAAAGACTCGTTTAACCGCCAGTGGCAGGAGCGGGTACGGGGAGTGTTGGTTTTTAGGGTAAGAGAGACGGGCGCATGGTCCGACCACGTTATGGGGTCTACATGTGCATCAGACATCATGCGCAAGGCTGGGATGTTGCCATAGAAAGAGTCTAGGCGGGAGTGGGTTTGATGCGGAGGGGAATAGAAAGTGAAGGATCGGTCCGTTGGGTGGTTGATCCTCCACAGGTCATATAGTCCATGCTTTCTGATCAGTTTGCGCAATTCTGTGGATGCCTGTATCGAGGCTCTGGAGGGGGGCTTGCCCTGTAGGGAATGCCTATCTGATGACGGGGAGAAAACCAGATTGAAATCCCCACCCAAAATGAGAGCACCCGGGGGGAGTCTAGACAGCTTGTTTAGCACATTGGAAAGAAAGCGGGTTTGGGAGGTATTGGGAGCATAAACAGTGCACAGTGTCAGCGGGGCCCCGTACAGAGATCCCTGGAGAATAACAAAGCGTCCCAAGGGGTCTAGTTCTGATTTAGCTACCTGGAAAGGGCATGATGCCGATAGGAGTATTGCTACTCCCGCCTTCTTCCGACCGCTTGAGGCGGAGTAGGCCACAGGGTAGGCTGCCTTAGCAAAGTTAAAGGAGCCACGCGGATCAAAGTGGGTCTCCTGAACAAAGGCGATATCCGCCTTCAAGGAGCGTAATTCGCGTAGCAAGAGACGGCGCTTCGTGTTTGAATTCAGACCCTTTACATTAATGGTAATGCAAGTGGCCATGGTAGGAGCGGTAAGGGGGGAGGAGGGTACGACCAGGAAACAAAGACAATCACGGGACAGGGGGAACACCTAACAAATATTTGTCAGAAAAACCGGCGTAACGAAGCAGGCAACTAAGTGGAAATTAACCCAGAAAAGAGAGAGGGTATGACCAGAGTTTTCTGGGTTGGGGAGAGAGGGGGGGGGGGGGTAGAGAAGCCCAAGAGTGCGCACCTATATGAGACCTAATGCGCCCACCGAGAACCCCCCAACCCCCCGTCTCAAACACTAGAGGCGCTCTCTCCAGCGGCGGAGAGTCCACCCTCCACAGAGGGAGAGACCGCACTCCAATATCGGAGCCCTGTAAGCAAAATAAGAACAGTAAGGACTCCTGCAGATGTGAAAAAACAGGGGTAGAACCCCAATAGGAGAACAGTGAATGTGGAACTGAGAACCTCAGGAGGAACAGTACCAAGTCAGATCAAGTACGTGAAGGGTAGGCTACAGCCGCAGCCAGGCCGCCCGCACTGGACCTAACCCAGATCAAAATTTGGAAGTGAGCACCCATACAGGGGAACAACAAAACCGACACCTAGTTAGTGGGAGAGAAAGCAGGTTAGAAAAAAAAATAAAAAACCCTTTACAGTTCTTCAAGCAGCATTAACGGTGAGGAGTATGTGGTAGTCTGCGCCTGGCTGGGGTCTCCCCAGCAGAAGGTCGTCCCTTTGTGGTGCTGGCGCCCAGGACGGTAGGAGAGTGAGTAGTAGAGGGACGTACCAAAGTCCAATCCAAGAGCTGTGGAACCGGAATCTGCAGGGCGTCCACAAAAAGGTAGCATGTCCTCGTGTGTCTTGAGGGTGAATACACGGCCGTCTTTACGGGCTGAAAGGGCAAAGGGGAAGTTCCATCGATATGGGATCTGGCGATCCCTTAAGATAGAAAGTAGTGGTCGCAGGAGGCGCCTTTTCTGTAATGTGACCCATGAAGATCCTGGAACTAAACTGAATCTGCTCGCCCTCGTATTCCAGAATACGCCTAGCCCGAGCCTTTGACATGATGCTCTCTTTGATGATAAAATCGTGCATGCAACAGATGACATCCCTTGGGACGGAGGGCTCTGTGGGCTCTGTCCAGCTTGATAGAGTGGGACGGAGGTTCGCCCAGGACATTGTTGAAGATGGTTGTCAAGGCTGATGGGATGTTGTCATCGGAAACTGTTTCAGGCAGCCCCCGCACTCGGATGTTGTTCCGGCACCCTCTATTGTCGAGGTCCTCGACATGACGACCCAAGTCGCAGACCACTGATGCTTGAGTGGCAAGAGTGGGGTGTAGGGCGGTGAGATATTTGCTGGTTACGGCATGGCTTTCGTCGAGGGCATCCGCCCTTTCTGTAAGATGTGTAATGTCTTGCCGCAATGATGAGATCTCTTGCCTGCAGGCCTCCTTCACCTCAGAGATCAGGGTTTGGAAGTCAGTTTTCCAGATGTTTGGTAGTAGTTGAAGGTAATCAGACCACTGCTGAGCGTTTGGTGGAGGTGGAAGGGCCCGGTTGCGGGATTCCTGAGAGAATTCAGGGGCGTCGGGGCGAAGGGCATGGGGGGGCACCCCCGAGGAATGCAGTGAGAACAGGCCGACAGAGTCCTCTTGGGACGCATCCCACAACTGTGGAGGGGAAGGCGACAGTTCCTCCAGGCGCCTCTTTTCTGCATGGTGCAAATTGGGGGGGCCATGCATGCCTGGGGTATCCTGAGAAGACCCAAGATGTGGGGACAGAGGGCGAGGTCGTGTAGCCATGTGGGCTGAGTGTCCTTGGGGAGCAGCAGGACCTTTATGGGAGACTGGGGGGTCTGTTGCACTATAAGGGCCCGGGTGTTCAGTGTAAGGGTGACTGTAAAGTCCAGAGGTTGTGTTAAGTCCAGTGGGACACTCAGGATGCCGGGCCTGCGCTGCTCCAATCTCTTGTGGGCCAAGGGCTGCAGGCCTAATCCGTTGTGAGGCAGACCCCTGGGCTGTAGGAGAAGTAGGGGAGGTTGCCAGCAGCTAGGTAGGCAGATGCTGCGTGGCGTGGGCTGAGGATGAGAGCCCTGGCCTATGAGTCACTGCAGCCGCAGTGAGGTTGACGGAGACAGTGGCGGCGGCCTCGTGGAGCAGCGGGACGGGCGCTGTGAGTTCCGGGTTGTCGCTCGGCCCGTCGGGGCCGCGGGGAGCGAGATGACTTGCGGCGCTCAGCTCCACCGCCAGATTAAGGGCTGCTGCAGTGGCCGTAGCACCCGCTCCCTGGCCGGGTGCGCTAATGGCGGCGGCTGTGCGGCGTGGCGGGACGGGGCTGGGGGTGCCTGATGACTAGGCGACTTACCCGGTCCACCGGAGCTGCCGATGACAGGGGCGTCCGCGATATCCAGCGGGTCTGTCGCCGTTCTAGCCTTTGGGTTCAGCGCCGGTGTGCGCGCCACCTCCGTTGCTTGAGGGCCGCGGCAGGGAGAAGATGGCGCCGGGTCTTCAGCGGCGCTGCGCTTCACCGCGCCTCTGGTAAGGAAACGCTCCAGTCCGGTGCCCGGGGTGGGTGGCACAGATTTAGCAGCAGGGGCTCTTCTAGAGGTCTGGGGTTTGTTTTTCCCCATCAGGCGTCAGCTTCCAGCGTGTTTGTAGCTTCAAAAGGCAGCCTGGCAGCGGAGCTCACTCAAAACACGTCCATCCACTGAGCTCTCCAGGCCACGCCCCCCTGTGCAGAACTTTTAATAATAATGAATGGCAAAAATGTTTGTTATTTCATTTGCAAGCTTCCCACGTCAATTTTACTTCGTGGCAAAACCCCTTTAAGGCCCACCAACAAGTCATGTTTTCTGTCTTTCCTTAGCATCGCACAGATGATTTAATTATGCTGCACAGGTGATTTAATTATTGCAAGTGCATTCTGTGCAATATCCTGAAAACATGACCCATTGGTGGGCCTTGAGGAGTGGAGTTGGGGAACACTGCTATAGGGGATACAGAAGTTGCAGTCAGATCTTGGCTCTGGAGCCTTGTCCCTTTGCTCTGTATGAGGAGACTATTACTATAAATGAGGCCATCATAGTTATGTCTCTGTGGTAACACCACCAGGATTATTATGCATTGTAGCTTTAGTTGCTTGATGTGGATACTTAGAGGGTATCTGGTACGTTTCACTTATAACAACATATATAAAATTAAATTTCGTTGTAACCAAAATGGAATTAGACGTAGAAAAAAATCTTTTACCAAACTTGCCCTATGGATCATTTGTTACCAAGTACAAGTTTGGTCTTAAAAGGGTATTCCCATTACAGCACGTGCCACGGGAAGTGCTAATTCCTGTTAACTAAGCAATTTTCAAAATGCATGTTATTAAAAAATATGTATGCTTTACCTAATACAGGCCTTTTTTCATCTTCAATTTTCTCTCTTGTCTCCATGATTTCCAACCACCACTGTGTGCTTTCAGTGATGGCCACTAAATCAGCGTTATCAAAGACTGTCTGAGAATAAGATCCTGTGGCCTGGCTGAGCTGGGGAGAGGAAGGAGAGTACACAGAAGCGAAAATGTGTGTCTCCGCTATCCCGTCCACAGACAATGTCACTGTAACGTCTGCATTACCGGCCACCACTGAAGACATGCAGGGCCGCCATACAGGGGGTACAACCAGTACTCCCTTATTCCCCATGACAGAGCGGGGCCCGGCGGCGCAGCCGCCGAACCAGGCTCCGCCTGGTCCATAGTGTGGGCCCCGAGCTGCTGCGGGCCCCGGAGGCAGTGCCGTCGCTCCCCGGGGCCCGGCCGCGCATTCGGTCTCTGAACGCCCGGGCCCTGTGTCCCGAGCGTTCAGAGACCGGCCCGGTGGCTGGGGACCAATGTCCCCGACTCCCGGGGCTGCGCGGTGTTAGCGGAGCACAGCGCCACTAGCGCTGCGCTCCGCAGATCTCCCTGGCAGACTGAAGACGCTAGGCCTTCAGCCTGCCGGGCGCCGGCCCCTACTGCTGACGTAGGCGGCGCGGTGACGTCACTTCACCGCGCCGCCTATGCAGGGCGGCAGTAAGGAGCCGGCGGCAGCTTGGAGCGGCAGGACCGAGGCTCAGGTAAGTGGCTGATTTGTTGTTGTTTTTTTTTATTATAGATAAGGAAAGGGGCCCTGGCTACCTGGCTAGAACTAAAGGGGGCCCTGGCTACCTGGCTAGAACTTAAGGGGGCCCTGGCTACCTGGTTATAAATAAAGGGGGCCCTGGCTATCTGGCTAGAACTAAAGGGGGCCCTGACTACATGGCTATAAATAAAGGGGGCCCTGGCTACCTGGCTACAACTAAAGTGGGCCCTGACTACCTGGCTACAACTAAAGGGGGCCCTGACTACCTGGCTAGAACTAAAGGTGGTCCTGGCTACCTGGCTAGAACTAAAGGGGGCCCTGACTACCTGGCTAGAACTAAAGGGGGCCCTGGCTACCTGGCTATAAATAAAGGGGGGCCCTGGCTACCTGGCTAGAACTAAAAGGGGCCCTGGCTACCTGGCTATAAATAAAGGGGGCCCTGGCTACCTGGCAACAACTAAAGGGGGCCCTGGCTACCTGGCTACAACTAAAGGGGGCCCTGACTACCTGGCTAGAACTACAGGGGGCTCTGGCTACCTGGCTATAAATTCAGGGGGCCCTGGCTACCTGGATATAAATACAGGGGGCCCTGGCTACCTGGCTATAAATAAAGGGGGCCCTGGCTACCTGGCTATCCCTAAAGGGAGCCCTGACCCTACCTAACGCTAAAGGGGTCCCTGACTCTACCTAACGCTAAAGGGGTCCTGACTCTGCCTAACGCTAAAGGGGGCCCTGACTCTGCCTAAACATAAAGGGGGCCCTGGCTACCTAACTCTACAGGGGCCCTGACTCTTCCTAAACATAAAGGGGGCTCTGGCCACCTACAAACTAAAGGTGTCTCGTGACTAGGTACCCACCAACCTACCTGGGGCTGGCCTACCAACTTATCCGGCGGGGGTCTACCTACCTAAATAGGGCCTGTCTACCTACCTAGAGTCTTGACTACCAACCCGGTAATATAATTGAGAGGGCAGCAGCCCATAGCTGTAGCATTATCTCCAGGGGGTTAGTTCTCTCCCCACCTTCCAACCCCTTAGGATACTAGACCTCTAAGTTATGGCTTGTACCCACTCTCCCACCCCTGGGTAGTTTGTTCAGAGGTGGGAATAGGTTAATAGATGCTGGAAAATTGGGGATTCTAAGATATTTGTGTGTAATTTCTGCAGGGATGAGCTGTGGCCGGGACAAGTCCTCATGGCGGTGTGGAACGGATGCAGAAGAAAAGGGAATAAGAACGACTCCTCAGATTAGACGTCTCCGGTGAGTCCCTGAATTCAGGGGTTATTGTACTACTTTACTGGATCAGTGCTGTATTCACTGTAATGTGATGTGACCCGAGCTGGTGTCAGATCTCTATGTGGTCTCGATATAGTGGTGTTATATCGGCGTTAGTTTAGTGGCAGTGTACATGTGTACCAGATAGTAAAAGAGGGAACACCTGACCCTGTGATAGGAGTTACACTTTCTTTCTTGCTGGTGTTTATTTTAGAAGGTGGTGAGGTGCGTGACCAAGGGAAACATGGTGGGGGATATTGTATGTGGGTGGAGGGGATATTGTGTGTGGGCTGGTGGGGGGTGGATATTGTATGTGGGTGGAGGGGGATATTGTATGTGGGTGGAGGGGCACATTGTATGTGGGTGGAGGAGGATATTGTATGTGGGTGGAGGGGGGCTATTGTATGTGGGGGGAGGGAGATATTGTATGTGGGTGGAGGGGGATATTGTATGTGGGTGGAGGGGGATATGGATGGAGCTACTTAGCCCTGTGTCTATGATATGTGAGACAGACAGATATGTGACTCTCTTGGTACGGTGTACTACACCATACAATTCTTTTTTGCACACTGTATAAGGCCGTTTATTTTTTCCGCTGGGGGCGGGGCGATCGGGTTGCTGGGGGCAGGGCTATCGGGTTGCTGGGGGCGGGGTTTAACGGGGTGGGGTGGGGCAGGTACTTCATCTGTATGGGGCCCTGAAATTTCTGTTGGCGGCCCTGAAGACATGCAGTAGTGGTCAGTAACCAAGGAGGCAAGAGAGCAAGTTAAAGGTGCAAAATAGGCCTGTATAAGGTAATGCATACATAGTTTTTAATAACATGCATTTTGAAAATTGCTTACTTTACAGGAATCGGCCCTTCTTGCTGTGATAAGAATACCAATTTAAGTCACATGAAAGTGGAGATCTACTCGTTGGTGTAGGTCATGGGATCCAGTGCAATATATACAATAGAACCCTCTACCCACAATAATACAGGTGTCTTCTAAGGTGGCAGAGGAGCCTCTGCACCCTCTATAACTTCACCTTATAATGAAGATTGCTACAAAAAACCCACTTATATATTAGACTGGGCAATCCTGATAATGCATTCTCTCTGCAACATCTACCAATCAATTACACTAGCTACACAAAGAGAGGTTGCATGACACAGATACAAAGCTAAAACTTAACCTTTAATATTGAATATCTAAGATACTACAGTTCAACAAAGGACCTACAAAAGCCCTACTTACCCCCTATCCAAGATTAACTAAACCCTACCTAACACACAATAATGGAGTACCCGCCCCAATAAGGGAGACTCCAACCGAAACTTAATACTTGGGTAAAATTCCCTATTTTCTCCCCATTCTGATTTATGTTTGATAGACAAAGAGTACCTTAGTAGCATATATTTATCCAGTTTAGGTACATATGCACATATAGATATAGTCATCAATAAGATATATTGCTATGTCCAAAATAGACCATATATCACCTCTTTGTGATCAATATACAGTATTTCCTGTGATAAATATATGTCCATGATAAAGATATGTCCAACATGTTTCACCCTTCAGTTATCACAGGGTTCATCAGGGACAAAGAAAAACATTACACCCACAACACTTTATCAAAATAGTATAAAGTTGGTGACTTAACTGATTGACGAAAAGTAAAATCCATGTGAGCCAGACAAATGATATCATAGCGATACCCACAGGATAATGTTCAGGCTGGAACACCTTATGGCATACTTATACTAGCAGAGTCGCTTAGTAGGAACTATATTCAGTTATTTGCCATACCTAGATACCACACATCAATTGCTCCCAGCCTAGTACAACATGACTGTTAGGCCTCGTTCACACGGCTTATTTTGGGACTGATTTTAGCCGTATTGAGCGCCGCATTGGCGCTGCAATCCGGCTGAAATCCGTGCCAGGCATTACGGTAATCCACAGTTCTCATAGAGAACTAGAGAAAGTGACGTGCACATGATTTACGGCGTGTACGCGCCGTGAATAATGAATGTCTATGGGGCCGGAGAGCTGCCGGACCCCCGCCCCGCCCCCGCTACACGGCGGCCAGCGTAATTGCGGGGCGAAATCTGTCCCCGCAATTACGTCGGCAATAAGCCGTGTGAACATTGCCTTAAGGATTATACACAGCAATCTAAAACTATCACCTGCCCATTGCTCAACTCAAGCAACATCTCTACCACCATGGAGGCACAATGAGCCCGAGCATAAACTTGTGATTATCACTATGATATAATTTGTCTCTCCCATATGGATTTCACTTTTCTCCATGGACATATATTTATCACGTACATATATTGATCACAAAGAGGTGACGTACAGTCCATTTTTGACATAGGGATAGATCTTATTGGTGACTATAGCTATATGTGCATATGTACCTAAACTGGATAATTATTCTCTTCTATAGTTATCCCCTTGTCTATCGTACATAAATCAGACTAGTGAGAATATATGGAATTTTACCCAGGATTAGGTTCCTGTTGGACTCGCCCTTATCGGGGCGTGTACTCCATTATTGTGTGTTAGGTAGGGTTTAGTTAGTCTTGGATAGGTAGGTTTTTTGTAGGTCCTTGGTGGAATTATAGTATCTTAGATATTCAATATAAAGGTTAAGTTTTAGCTTTGTATCTGTGTCATGCAACCTCTCTTTGTGTAGCATGTGTTATAATGAAGATGACAATATCTACTGTAGTGCAGAATATAGCTGAGCCTTGTGCCACCAGCCTTTCGTTCCCTACGAAGAGCAGAACGCTCCACTGTCCTAATAATACTGGCAAAGTCAATGGGGCAAACACGAAGTACAGTGACTGCGAAGTTTAACTTGTGAGTGCAAACAAGAGTCCACTGATTTATTCAGACAATGGAATGCATTGCTTATTCAGTGGCCTCAAGATGCAGACAGAGCAACCACACTGGAATTCCAGGCCAGCACAACTGCATGTTTCAGTCTGCCAGAGACAAGCTGTAACCTTCAAGAAAAGCTTTGTCGAAAGTGAATATTTGTTGAATGCTTTGTAACAAGAAATACGGTGGTCTCTGCACTGATGGGTCTGGGGGTATCGCCGTAATTACCCACCCTTGAAAATCCAGTACCGAATAACTTGTTGTTTAGGAGGTTGTTGCATAGGAAAGGTCCATTAAAATATGTCCAAATTATAAAATCGAATAGGTAAAGTTGTTTGGAAAGCACACACTGTCATATATTCAGCAGTAGGCTTGACCAAATCTTGAAGGCCATAGCTACTGTCAAACATCCTAAAGGGGTACTCCCATAGCCACAGGATATACAGTGGTCCTTCAACATACAATATGAATTGGTGCTGGGACTACCATCATATGTTGGGACTATATCTCCATGGAAAACTGGTAATTGGTTTAATTGACGGAAAAATTTAAACCCAAAAAATGGAGGTTAAATAAAATTTAGTAGATAACTAATACACATAAAGCAAGTCCTTATGTGTAACAGTCAGAAAGAGCTGCTAGAAGATGGAAATCACTTTCTGACGAGGACAGGAGCTTCTTTGGGTCATGGACTTTATACACAATGTAGCAGAAAGAAAAAAACTGGGACCCTCACCTGGTGGCCAAAGGAGCCGCTCATCCTGGCACATGTAAGAGCAGTACAAGCCATGTAGTACCGCACTGTACTGTAGATTGGCAATACTAGATCACCAATCACTGCATGCACCTCACTAATACATGTAAGAGCAGTACAGGACATGTAGTACCGCACTGTACTGTAGAGAGGCGTTATAGACCACCAATCACTGCATGCACCTCACTAATACATGTAAGAGCAGTACAGGACATGTAGTACCGCACTGTACTGTAGAGAGGCGTTATAGACCACCAATCACTGCATGCACTGCACTTATACATGTAAGAGCAGTACAGGAATTATAGTCCCACACTGCACTGTAGATAGGCAATACTAGATTGCCAATCACTACATGCTCCTCACTAATACATGTAAGAGCAGTACAGGACATGTAGTACCGCAATGTACTGTAGAGAGGCGTTACTAGACTGCCAATCACTGCATGCACCTCACTAATACATGTAAGAGCAGTACAGGACATGTACTACGGCATTGTACTGTAGAGAGGGCTATAGACTCCAATCACTGCATGACCTCACTAATACATGAAAAGAGCAGTACAGGACATTGTAGTCACTGCACTGTCACTGTAGAGAGGTAGCTATAATCCACCAATCACTGCATGCACCTCACTAATACATGTAAGAGCAGTACAGGACATGTAGTACCTGCACTGTACTGTAGAGAGGAGCTACTAGACACCAATCACTGCATGCACCTCACTAATACATGTAAGAGCAGTAGAGGACATGTAGTACTGCACTGTACTGTAGAGAGGAGCTATAATCCACCAATCACTGCATGCACCTCACTAATACATGTAAGAGCAGTACAGGACATGTAATACCGCACTGTACTGTAGAGAGGAGCTATAGACCACCAATCACTGCAAGCACTGCACTAATGCATGTAAGAGCAGTACAGGACATGTAGCACCGCACTGTACTGTAGAGAAGCTACTAGACCACCAATCCCTGCATGTACAGTACTTTACTAACGCAGTGGTTGGATCTTCCATTAATCACATCTGCTGCAGATCAGCAGTTTCTGTGACATTGTATGATGAGTGTGGGTTCAAGATACAATGTCAGAAAAAAGACCATTGTATGGTGAAGATATTGTATCCTGAGGCCATTGTAACCTGAGGGACCACTGTATCCCAGAGATTTCTGATAGATCTGGATCCAGCCTCTGGGGCTTGCATCTATCTTAGGAATAGAGAGCCTCTTATACTCTTGTCCTTGTTCTTACCAGGGGTGCAGTGAATGGATCAGTGACTTTCTCTTCTTCACTTTTATTTTGAGTACACCCGAGGAAGACTCAGGGGTGTCAAACCGCGTCCCTCCAGCTGTTGGGAAACTACAACTCCCATCATGCCCACTGTTATAGATTATATAAATGCATGATGGGATTTGTAGTTTCCCAACAGCTGGAGCGCCGCAGTTTGACACCTGTGGAGTAAGTGTACCTGGCTGTTCTTCGAACTCTCATTAAAGTGAATAGAGAGTCAATCAAATCATCAGTAAAGATTGATCTGTGAATCAACGCAAAGACAAGAGTTCCTAGTGGCAAGTAATTGGCTTCTAGCAAGTTTTATACAGGGTTTGACAGGGACCCTGCTCTAGTTGAGCCCCATTGTTACAGAACCTAGCCGCCGTCGTTTGCTGACCACAGACACCAATAGGATCAGATTTCCATCCAGCAGCTCCAGCTCATGGTATGTTCACATAGATTTCTTTGTATGGACCGGTTTATCTACACACATTTTGACAATCACCTCTAGCTTTATCGGGCGTGTGCTGTGAATTTTAATTTCAGCATCCGCGCCAGTATTTATTTACTTAGCTACTTTCACATAGTACAACACAGACGGCTATGTGACATTTTCTGAGTCAATAAACAAAGCCCTTAGTTGCCCTAGGCCATGACTATCATGCTTGATGACCAAATTTTAACTTCCCTCAATGCATAGGACATGGTTCGGGCACACTCAGGAATTAGGTGTTGCAATGCTGAGACACATTTTAAAACCTCTTTGTAGTTTAAAAGGGTTGTCTCACTACAAGGATCGCTGCTTTTTATGTTAAAGATCTTGCAAAAACAAGTCACTTTGCAATATGTGTCCATTAACAGTGTCCTACCTATTCTGAGCTATCCCCTCTTGTATGGGCTGCATCAGCTCCTCAGGTCGCTATAGCCACAGACCTGTTTGATCTCTCCTGATAGGCTGCCAGCACTGGTTGCTATAGCTACAGACCTGGCTTTGACTGCAGCCTAGTGAAAGCCAGTAAACACGCCCCTGAATTTAAAATGAAACCAAGAAAACAGGACTGTGGTAAGAGGACTCAATGTAGCGAGACAACCCCTTTAAGAATTAGAGGAATATTACCCATACCCATGTACAACCATACCTCTAGTGGAAGATGATCTGTCGTAGGTTGCGTGTACCATAAATGTTATTATGTGAGGCTGCCAAAGGCTTGGGCTGTAATGTCCACTTGGGCTTCAAAATTCCATGTAGTAGAGCCACGTCTCACAGGTCATACCTTAAAGGGGTTGTCTCGCTACAAAGAATAGCTTTCAAATTGTAGGGAACACAAAATAAAGACATTTTCCAAATATATTGCATTGTTCCTCTGTTTTCCCTAAAGAGATACAAGTGAATTTATTACCTCCCTGGCTATTTCAGTTCCCTCAGTAACTGACCTGTAAACAAATCTCCCAGGGCTGTTTGTTCAATGAGATAACAGAGAGTGAGTCATCACACAGGTCTGCAGTGTCAGTCAGTGTCCTGTGCTGCCAGACAGTAAAAAGCTTGATTTATCTCAAGTAAACAGCTCTGTAATTAGGGCTTCTGTTTTGGGGATCAGATAAGAAGTCCTGCTAGTAGTTTGAGAAGCTAATCTGATCTAATTAGCAACTGAAAGCACAGCACTGAGCATGGAGCTTATGCAAATTAGTCTGAACCAGGAAGTGACAGAGAATTTCTTTCATGCATTCTTTGAAACACTGTGGGGAGACAACTCCTTTAAAGAATATTCTTTATTGCAAAATCCACAGTAGAAGTCATATAGAAACAAGCAGCAATAACTGACGCGTTTCAGGTCTTTCGAACCTTCAGGTCTAAAGACCTGAAACACGTAAGTTATTACTGCTTGTTTCTGTATGGCTTTTACTGTGGATTTTGCAATGAAGAATAGCCGTCCCAGCGTAATTGCGGGGACGGCTATAAGCCGTGTGAACCAGGCCTTACTGACAAACTTTAACCCTTTAAAGTTCTGTAGCCTTCTACCTTGCTGTTTATACTCTTCAATTACCACTGTCCCTCTAACAGGGTTGACACAACGGGAAGGCAAAGGTCAGGGACATCTTTTCCATTGGGCACACTAGACAGTTGCCCGGGGGCCCCAGAAGTATAGGGACCCCACGTGGTGTGTGTATACGCCAGGAATACAAGAAACATACCTTGAATCAATTGGTTGGCTTTGCTTATTTAACTGTTTGTGTGTTTTTAGGATGTGCAAACAGTTAAGAACCATAGTGGAGAAGGGAACTATAGGCTCCCTGCCTTGCCAATTAGTCTTGTAGGCTGCTGTTGTCCAGACATAAGTGGCGGGATAATATGGGTGTCCTTTCGGGGGTGGGGCTCATGGCATGACCAAGTGTGATGTCATGTATTTGGCAGGGCCTAATGCAGTGCTGTGCCCATGGGCCCTCAATTCTGTTAAGACGGCTCTGGCAAAGGTTGGCAGCCACCTAGGGAGCCACTTCATTCCAGGCAGAAAGAGGGGGCAAGGAGGCATGGATGGGGTTGAATTTTCCCATTAGGTGGGGTGCGCTATGTGCTTTGTTTGCCTATGGCACCAGAATACCTTGTTCCAGTCCTGCCCTGTAACAGGAATAGCTAGGACTAGCACAGCTGACATGCCAATCGCTGCTATAGCTCGGCACACAGTCTTACCAGGAAGTGGGAATCTGAAGCTGGCTGTTGAGAGCAGGCTCTGTGAAACAGCATGGTGAGAGCAATTGATTTCTTAATAAATGACCAGGTATGCCTTTTCTTTCGATTGGTTGTCAGACCCCACTAATCAACCTTTCTCTAACAAATCTAGTAAAAAAAAGCTCTTAAAGTCTAACCTGGACAAAGCCCCATTAAAGTAGAAAGACTTAATTTGGAATATTATAACTAAGTTATATTCTAATAGATTGTAAGATCTTGCGAGCAGGGCCCTCACACCTTGTGTCTCATCTGTAACTAGCTTTTCATTGTGTAATGTCTGTCTGTCATTTTGTCTGTACCTATACCCTCCAAACCAGGCATATTCAAACTGCGGCCCTCCAGCTGTTGGGAAACTACAACTCCCATCATTCCCACTCTTGTAGATTATGTAAATGCATGATGGGAGTTGTAGTTTCCCAACAACTGGAGGGCCGCAGTTTGAGGATGCCTGCTTCAAACTGTAAAGTGCTGCGGAATATGTTGGTGCTATAAAGATTATTATTATAATATTATAGTTATCACTATCATATAACTTTTATAGTAAGACTGCAGGCCCCTTTTCTGGAGTATCTGGTAGAAGTGTGACCAGAATATACAGGTTTTCCAGTATACCAGGGTCTATGCTCTCACTTCTCTATACAGATGGGCATGCTGAAAGCGGTACTATAAATTAGACTCTTGTTTTTCTTCACTTATTTATCCCCTAGAATTCAAGGGGCATGCTGAAAGGACGGAGGTTACAAGGTCCATGTAACCCCTTTTGAATTGAATTTCACCCCAATCTCCTTTCTTTTTTTGCTTCATAACCCACTGAAGAGAAGAGTGTATTACCTTCGGAGAAACGCGTCTGGGGAAATATGGAGTATTAGCTGGACGAACTCGCTCCCATAGGAGCTCCAGGGAGTAGTGAGCAGTCCATTTAGGGGTAGATTTGCGGAGTCGCACTTATCAGAGCGGGCGCTCCGTTAAGGGCAAGAGAAAGGGCTTGAGAGTGAAGGGATAGTTTAAACCAACTTTGCTCCATCCAGACTGATAATGATTTTTTTCATGTTTTTATTATTATTATTATTATTATTATTATTATTCATTTATTTTGGAGCGCCCTTGATTCCAGGGCGCTGTACATTTCAGGCGGGTACATAAATAACATTGGTCAAACAATTACAAAGTGACAATAAGTGACTAACAACTGGTATAGAGGGAAAGAAGTCCCTGCAAGCGAGGGCTTACAATCTACAGGGAAGGGGTGAAGAGACAGAAGGTGAGGGGCAGACATGTTTGTGGGGCAGAGGAGTGCAACACGGTTATTGTTGGTTATAGGCAATCCTGAAGAGATGGGTTTTCAGGTTATGTTTGAAGCCGGTGAGAGAGGGGGAAAGTCTGAGGTGTTGGGGCAGTGAGTTCCAAAGTGTGGGGGAAGCACGAGAGAAGTCTTGGAGACGGTTATGTGAGGAGGTGATAAGAGGAGAGCAAAGGAGACGGTCCTGTGAGGAGCGGAGGTTGCGTGACGGGAGGTCTTTAGAGATGAAGGCAGAGATATATGAAGGGGCGACGGTATGTAGAGCCTTGTAGGTCGAAGGTGCTAGCTTGAACTGGATTCGCTGGGCAGATTATAAGCCCGTGCTTGCTGCTTAATATCTTGAACTCTAACCACGGCGTTGAGGTGGTGAGTAAAACAAGTATGTCTTGAGATTATATGTCTTCTTTGTTAATATTATAAGGTGAAATTTTTAATGGATATAATAAAAGTAATGTTTCAAAGGGATTTTTTTGTTTTGTAGTTTGGATAATTTTCTCTTTCCCTGAGTATAAGCTTATTTTTGTAGTATTGTTTATATTATAGTTATCATTATCATATAACTTTTATAGTAAGACTGCAGGCCCCTTTTCTTGAGTATCTGGTAGAAGTGTGACCAGAATATACAGGTTTTCCAGTATACCAGGGTCTATGCTCTCACTTCTCTATACAGATGGGCATGCTGAAAGCGGTACTATAAATTAGACTCTTGTTTTTCTTCACTTATTTATCCCCTAGAATACAAGCCGCTTGTATTTTGCATGGCCGGGCGTAGTCCTGGAGGACATTATAAATGGTTTGTTAAGATATGACTGACTCTCATTGTATAACTTTCGTTCTCGGTAGTGAGTTTACCCAGACTCCCAGATCTAGAGAAGGGGGACTCAGCCTCAAACACATCAGGCTCTCCCCCCCCTCCTCCTCCTACTTCTTTCGCACACACAGGATTACATTTCAAGTCACTGCAAACACCATTCTCCAAACACCAGATTTGTTCTAAGAATCCTGGAAAAAAAAATTGACACATCGCGGGGAATCTGTTTATTCTTCGTGTCACGCCCAGTGGGATTCTTTGTAAGATTATTGCTTGATCAAACACATTTTGTTCTTTTACATTTTTGTTAAATCGTTTGTACAGGATTAGAAAACCATGGCTGCTTTCTGCTAGAAACAGCGCTTTCACTGTTTTTGGGTTGTGTCTGGTAGGGTAGATCAGCTCCAATAAGCTACACGCAGGAGGAGTCATATATACATCAAACAGTCAGACGGTCAAACTGAACCTGGTGATATGGAGCTTTCATCTATATTTTTCCCCATTTCAAACAGTTCTATGAACTTCTAACATTAAAAGGGTTATCAGTACAGAAAACAAAAAAAAATCAAAAACACAACATGACTACATTAAAGAGGGTTGTCTCACTACATTGATTCATCTTACCTAAGTCCTGTTTTTTTGGTTTCAGTTTGAATTTTGGGGCATGTTTACTGGCTTCTACTAGGCTGAAGTAGAAGCCAGGTCTGTAGCTATAGCAACCAGTGCTGGCAGCCTATCAGGAGAGAGCAAACAGGTCTGTAGCTATAGCAACCAGTGCTGGCAGCCTATTAGGAGAGATCAAACAGGTCTATAGCTATAGCAACCTGAGGAACTGACGCAGCCCATGCAGGAGGGGATATCTAGGAATAGGTAGGAGATTGTTAATGGACATATATTGCAAAGTGACTTGTTTTTGCAAGATCTTTAAGATAAAAAGCAGCAATCCTTGTAGTGAGACAACCCTTTTAAAATGTGTCCTTCTGTCTTCCACAGGGCTAGTACATATCAAATACCATATCAGTCTTCTCTGTTATATATAAAGACTGTACCAAAGAAATTAACAAGCCAAGAATTGCAATAAAGTGATTTTATTAGTATAAACATCAAAATTTTGAATAATAAAAAGCAAATAAAAATAGTTCAGAATGGAAAATGGGTACAAAACATGTCAATCACTGAGGTTCTAGAAAAATTTTCTTACAATATAATGGGTAGGATTTTACATCAGCATAAAGTGCAAGTGCGGACATTTTATTTATATATATATATATATATATATATATATATATATATAATATATATATATATATATATATATATATATGCATTTCAGCGCAAAACCTGATTGTTAAAGGGCTCTCTCACCATGCTGTTTCACTGAGCCAGCTTCAGGATCACACTTCCTGGTCAGGCTGTGGGTGTTTCTATAGAAGTGAGCGGTATATCAGCTTTGCTACTCTGAGCTATTCCTGTTACAGTGACATGAGTGCAGGAGGTTTATAACCTGTAGTGCACATGACTACACAGCTCTAAGGTTTAAAACTTGTCATTAACTTAGATAAACAAAGCTTCCGTGCTATAGATAAGACTCACCATGCTCAGACAGCAGCTTGGAGCAATCAGATAACGGAAAGGGAGAAGTGGTCCGAAATCAAGAGAAACTTGTATACGCTAGCAGTATATAAAATATCATATAGCTCTTGAACAAAGCAAAATCAAAACAGCAATGTATTTGGTAGTACTGCGTATTTGCAATATTGTGGAGAAGCACAATTTTTGGAAGAAAGCAGCATTTTTTAAAAATCCTATACACTAAGATATGACTGTTATTAATTGTTGTTGTCCTGGCCTTGATCACAAGTTCACTGATTCTGAAATGAGAGAGTAAGTTTGGAACAGTAAACCCACAATCAAGCCGGGACACTTGACCCTAAAAATTATGCTTGTGTAAAACTGACCTTATAAGGTAATTCGGGTCTGTGGAAATCGGTATGATAGCCCCTACCATCAGGGTTTTAGTCGCCTTTTGTTTGTGCAGGTATAAAGAAAGTTAAAAATACTAAAGAAACCTAATCGTAAGGCAAAAGAGAGCAGCAAAGAATCTGTTCAAAGCAATGGATGACTGATTGGATGCATACTCCCTTTGACAGTTGCTTTTCTGTTATGTGCCCCAGGTAAATTAAGCAGAAGAACTTTAGTGTCCTCAGAGCAATCTACTGACCATGGGAGGTCCCAGTACTTAGGCTTCCACAGTCCATCAGTTTGTGCTACGGGGAACCACAAAATAAAAGGAGGATAATGCACTAAGTCATAAGGTACAAACAGAGTCAGACTAGGGTGCCTAGGGCCCACCTTTGGAATGTTATTCTGGGGGCCCACTAGTGTAGTTGATTCGGAGGCTCACCCTACAGCTACTCTACATGCCTCTCATACTCTGCCTCTTGCCTCTTTCTCTCAGCCTTTCTGACTGTCCCAAGGACACATATACAGTTTGAAAGGAACTCCAGGTCTGCCATGCTCAGGGGCCCTCCGTGGGTTTTCCCTGTTGCCCTTTGGCCAGTCTGAGCCTGGGTACAAAAGATATTATGAATATGACCTGTATCTCGGTAGCAATATTGGGATATATAACATGCAGTGTGTAGGCCATGTATCATATAAGCACTCTATGAGATATTATTTGAAGCAATTTAGCAATATAGCATTGAAGGGAAAAACCATAGACTACTCATAGTTAGATAGCAGTGAAGTAACAGACCATAGACTATACATAGATAGCAATGAAGTAACAAACCATAGACTATACATAGATAGCAATGAAGTAACAAACCATAGACTATACATAGATAGCAATGAAGTAACAAACCATACACTTTACATAGATAGCAATGAAGTAAAAGACCATAGACTATACATAGATAGTAATGAAGTAACAGACTCTAGACTATACATAGTTAGATAGCAATGAAGTAACAGACCATAGACTATACAAAGATAGCAATGAAGTAACAGACCATAGACTATACAAAGATAGCAATGAAGTAACAGACCATAGACTATACAAAGATAGCAATGAAGTAACAGACCATAGACTATACAAAGATAGCAATGAAGTAACAAACCATAGACTATACATAGTTAGATAGCAATGAAGTAACAAACCATAGACTACACATAGATAGCAATGAAGTAACAAACCATAGACTATACATAGATAGCAATGAAGTAACATACCATAGACTATACATAGATAGCAATGAAGTAACAAACCATAGACTATACATAGATAGCAATGAAGTAACAAAACATAGACTATACATAGATAGCAATTAAGTAACAAACCATAGACTATACATAGTTAGATAGCAGTGAAGTAACAGACCATAGACTATACATAGTTAGATAGCAATGAAGTAACAAACCATAGACTACACATAGATAGCAATGAAGTAACATACCATCGACTATACATAGTTAGATAGCAGTGAAGTAACAGACCATAGACTACACATAATTAGATAGCAGTGAAGTAACAGACCATAGATTATATATAGTTACATAGCAATGAAGTAACAGACCATAGACTATACATAGATAGCAATGAATTAACAGACCATAGACTATACATAATTAGATAGTAATGAAGTAACAAACCATAGTCTATACGTAGATAGCAATGAAGTAACAGACCAAAGACTATACATAGATAGCAATGAAGTAACAGACCATAGACTATATATAATTAGATAGTAATGAAGTAACAAACCATATACTATACATAGTTAGATAGTAGTGAAGTAACAGACCACAGACTATACATAGATAGTAATGAAGTAACAAACCATATACTATACATAGTTAGATAGTAATGAAGTAACAGACCACAGACTATACATAGTTAGACAGCAATGAAGTAACAGACCATAGACTACACATAATTAGATAGCAGTGAAGTAACAGACCATAGATTTACATAGTTACAATAGCAATGAAGTAACAGACCAAGACTAATACATAAGATACAATAAGGTAACAGACCAAAGACTATACTAAGATAGCAATGAAGAACAGACCATAGACTATACATAATTAGCTAGTAAGGAAGTAACAAACCAATACTATACTAGTTAGATATATGAGGTAACAGACCATAGACATAGTTAGAAATAATGAAGTAAACCATACTCATACATATTAGACAGCATTGAGTAACAGCTACCATAGCCTATTCTAGTGACAGTCCAATGAACTATAACAGATCCTATAGGACATACATGTTGACAGCAAGGAAGTAACAGACCCATGGAGACTACACATGAATTGACTATGCAGTGAATGGGTAACAAACCAAACTATGACATATAGACCAGTAATTGAAGTAGCAAACCATAGGTATACGTAATACAATGCAAGTAACAGACCATAGACTATACATAGATAGCAATGTAAAGACATTATGACTACACATAGATAGCAATGAAGTAACAAACCATAGACTATACATAGATAGCAATGAAGTAACAAACCATAGACTATACATAGTTAGATAGCAATGAAGTAACAAACCATAGACTACACATAGATAGCAATGAAGTAACAAACCATAGACTATACATAGATAGCAATTAAGTAACAAACCATAGACTATACATAGTTAGATAGCAGTGAAGTAACAGACCATAGACTATACATAGTTAGATAGCAATGAAGTAACAGACCATAGACTACACATAGATAGCAATGAAGTAACAAACCATAGACTATACATAGTTAGATAGCAGTGAAGTAACAGACCATAGACTACACATAATTAGATAGCAGTGAAGTAACAAACCATATACTATACATAGTTACATAGCAATGAAGTAACAAACCATAGACTATACATAGATAGCAATGAAGTAACAAACCATAGACTATACATAGATAGCAATGAAGTAACAAACCATACACTATACGTAGATAGCAATGAAGTAACAGACCAAAGACTATACATAGATAGCAATGAAGTAACAGACCATAGACTACACATAGATAGCAATGAAGTAACAAACCATATACTATACATAGATAGCAGTGAAGTAACAGACCATAGACTATACATAGTTAGCAATGAAGTAACATACCATAGACTACACATAATTATATAGCAGTGAATTAACAGACCATATATTATACATAGTTAGATAGCAATGAAGTAACAGACCATAGACTATACATAGATAGCAATGAAGTAACAGACCAAAGACTATACATAGATAGCAATGAAGTAACAGACCATAGACTATACATAATTAGATAGTAATGAAGTAACAAACCATAGACTATACATAATTAGATAGTAAGGAAGTAACAAACCATATACTATACATAGTTAGATAATAGTGAAGTAACAGACCATAGACTATAGTTAGAAAGTAATGAAGTAATAAACCATAGACTACACATAATTAGATAGCAGTGAAGTAACAGACCATAGACTATACATAGTTAGACAGCAATGAAGTAACAGACCATAGACTACACATAATTAGATAGCAGTGAAGTAACAAACCATAGACTATACATAATTAGATAGCAGTGAAGTAACAGACCATAGATTATACATAGTTACTAGCAATGAAGTAACAGAACCATAGACTATACATAGTTATAGCAATGAAGTAACAGACCAAAGACTATACATAGTTAGATAGCAATGAAGTAACAGACCATAGACTATACATAATTAGATAGTAATGAAGTAACAAACCATAGACTATACTTAGATAGCAATGAAGTAACAGACCATAGACTATACATAGATAGCAATGAAGTAACAGACCAAAGACTATACATAGATAGCAGTGAAGTAACAGACCATAGACTATACATAATTAGATAGAATGAAGTAACAACCATGACTACTATACATAGTTAGATAGTAGTGAAGTAACAGACCATAGACTATAGTTAGAAAGTAATGAAGTAACAGACCATAGACTATACATAGTTAGACAGCAATGAAGTAACAGACCATAGACTATACATAGACAGCAATGAAGTAACAGACCATAGACTATACATAGTTAGACAGCAATGAAGTAACAGACCATAGACTATACATAGTTACTTGATGGGCTAGGCTGGTCCCTGAAAGGTCAGAATGTAGCATGTGTCCTATTTCTCCTTGAGGTTGACAAAGTAAGTGACTGTGTCCATGACTGGATTTACTGCAGGGCTTGCCCTAGGCATTGCATGTGAATAGCAATGGTACCACCCAAGGTGCTTTTGGACCACCTACCTCATAATCCATACCTTACAGCAAAAAGGAACACAATGAGATGAAAAAATAAGTGCAATTACCATATTGAAAGTTCACTGCTTCTTCTTAAAAGTTGCAGCCCTAGGCATAGGTTACCTGTACTCAGTCTTTATTGTGTCCATGAAAGGCTGGGCACGACTGGGAAGTCATCTACTCCTGATAAAAGCTTTATTTGTGTCAATCTAACATATAGTAAAGTTGTAACGCAACTTCAATTAGAGCCATACATTAAGTACTCAATTTTACAACACATCAGGATTTTGCTGACAGTTATTGAGACTGAAGAAGCCATTAAATGTTAGCTGTAAACTCCAAGGGCATTGCTGTGTAAATGAAGGAAGGCGATGGTGTTAAAATGCAGGCAATATGTTTAACATCCAGTTCATTAGAAGACCACTGCAAGATTTAAAGTGGTCATAGACCTAGGATAGGTGCTGATGGATGCAGTGAATTATGGGAGGGGGGGGGGGGTATGTATTTAAAGGGGATGTTCATTTCGTAAATCCCTTTATGTTAGAAGGGTCTCCTGATGATAAGCACAGCACAGGACGTCCTCTTTCAGGAACCCTTTGAGATCAGCTATGACGACTGAGGGAACCTGGGAGCAAGTGCTTCACTTTCCTGCAGCACCACAGCTGCGACAGTTAAAGGGATATTCCAGTATACAAACCTTGATTCCTATTGAAAATGTGAGGTACAAAGTACAAATCTTCAATATATAGTAATTACAAATTTTCAGTAGTTTTCTCCCATAATCACTCACCAATTACTGGCCGAATATGTGACGTTTATAGTTTGTTGTCAAGGGATACGACCTGTAGCTCAGTTTCAGCTTTATGGTCAGGTAGCTCAGTTCCAGCACCAGGAAGGTTTGCTATGTATCTATGCTGGTGGGGACGTGAGGGGATGTAACTGGGAACTATTGTGAGGGCTCAGCACAATATATGGTACACAAGATGGTGGAGACTGTCTCTTTAGCAGCCAGGGAGATACAGGTAGAGAGCAGCCCGGGAATAGAGGTCAGAAATGCATGATGGGAACTGTAGTCTGTTGCCGATATGAACCACTACTGAAGCCATGCCCACTATGGCTGCATTGATATGGAGAACATAGAGGGAAATAGTGTAACAAAATATGTCAATTAAAAGGGTTGTCTCGCTACAAGGATTGCTTTTTATTTTAAAGATCTTGCAAAAGCAAGTCACTTTGCAATATGTGTCCATTAAAGCCTCGTTCACACGGCTTATTCTGGGATGGATTTCAGCCATATTGCGCTCCAATACGGCTGGAATACGTCCCATTCATTACGCTAATCCACAGTTCTCATACAGAACTATGGATTCCGTCTCATCTCCCCGCTCGCTGGATTTCGCGAGCGGGGAGAAAGTGACATGCACATTTTCCTGGCGGGATACGTGCCGTGGATAATGGATGTCTATGGGGCCGGTGAGCTGCGGGCCCCCCCGCCCTGCCCCAGCTGCACGGCAGCCAGCGTAATTGCAGGCGAAATCCGTCGCCGCAATTATGCCGGCAATAAGCCGTGTGAACTTCGCCTAACAGTGTCCCACCTATTCATAGATATCCCCTCTTGTATGGGCTGCATCAGCTCCTTAGGTCGCTATAGCTACAGACCTGTTTGATCTCTCCTGATAGGCTGCCAGCACTGGTTGCTATAGCTACAGACCTGTCTTCTACTGCAGCCTAGTAGAAGCCAGTAAACACACCTCTGAATTCAAAATGAAACCAAAAAAACAGAACTGAGGTAAAATGAATCAATGTCGTGAGACAACCCCTTTAAGGATGTTTTGGATGTAGTGTTATATAATTGCTCTGTGTAATAATCCTTAAGCTCCCTTTCAAGTTTTTTGTCTGAATGCCAGGATACCCCTTTAAAGGTTTTTTTCCGCTACAAAGATCATATCTCTAATGATGGGGACAGTCAAAATAAGCACTTTTGCAATTGGTTTGCATTACCTGAATCATTTAGTATAGCAGATATAAGCTAATCTGTGCATCTATAGCTATTTCTACAGCAGGTGGCCGGGACATGCTCCCTTTTCTGTGATTGGCTGACTGATATGTCATTCAGCCTGTTCAGACACACCTCCTAGATGAGACAAGCCCCCTGCCCTGTGATTGGCTACCTGCACTCTGTGCTTACTCCCCTCTGAGCTGTTGAAGTTGAAAGTGAAACGAACTGCCTGTGATGATTGTGTGTGTATAATGAAGGTTCTC
Source organism: Phyllomedusa bahiana (assembly GCA_025379985.1). Classification (NCBI taxonomy): domain Eukaryota; kingdom Metazoa; phylum Chordata; class Amphibia; order Anura; family Hylidae; genus Phyllomedusa; species Phyllomedusa bahiana. Next base: position 286,329 of record JAODAL010000217.1, on the reverse strand, counting down.
TTAGCTTCTCTCTATGCTAATGTCCCAGTGATAGTTCTATGTTAAGGATCTGGGCAATTACTGAGTCTCTAGTTGCTAGATTCACTCTCTCCTTATATAACACAGCCTTATACACTGCTCCCACCCCCCTCCATATAACACAGCCTTATACCCTGTACTCCTCCCATATAACAGCCTTATATGGTGTGCTCTACCTCCTGCCTGATAACGGGGGAGGGGGGCAGCGTGCCTTTCTCACATTTGGTTAATCAGGTCAGGCTGTGCATATGACTGCTTACAGCAATGCAGGTGTTCTGTTTACAAGGAGCCTGTGGAGCCTGGAGATGACAGCTCTGCAGCCATGAGAAGCATGCAGGAGGTCTGCAGAGCTGTGACATCCTTTCCCTTCCACTGCTCACACAGAATGATGATGTCACAACTCTTCAGTGAGGGAAGACACACCTCCTGGGAGGAGAGACACGCCTACTGAGAGAAGAGACTCGCCTCTGGATTTGAAGCTGAAACAGAAACAGCTCTAGTCTGGGAAACTGTGTAATGATAAAACCCCTTTAAGTGTTACACATTTTTTTTTTAGATCAGTGGTCTGTCCACATAATGCATGGATGTTCAGAGTCCACCACAAAGCGAGAGATGCTTTTCATAGATGAGGGTCCTGAAATTTTGTCTCCCCTCATTCATTTCCTAATATGGTATCAGAAAACAATTGTCTGAATCTGACGACATAATGAATGTCCATGGTCTAGAACAGTGTTTCTCAACTCCAGTCCTCAAGACCCACCAACGGGTCACATTTTCAGGATTTCCTTAGCATTGCACAGGTGATTTAATTATGCTGCTCAGGTGATATAATTAAGGTCAGTGCAGTCTATGGGAGATCCTGAAAACATGACCTGTTGGTGGGTCTTGAGGACTGGAGTTGAGAAACACTGGTCTAGAATAACATTAAGACAATATTAGATTGTCAAAAGATCCCTCCAAAGTTGGCTGCTTTTGGCAAGCTATACCATTGGCTATGCATGATCTGAGACAGATAAATATACAGTAAACTTTGACATCATTGGACCAAATAGTTTCTTGAAGGTGGAACCACACTTTGAACAATGCCATCTTCTTCCTTGTCTTCCTCAAGACTGGTTGCTTTCTAGTTACTTGCCGGCTATATAAGCAGCTGGGTTGGCGCTTTAGGGGAGAACTTTATAAGAATGAAAGACTATGTCAACACTGTCCACTTACGTAAGGGCAGCAGGGGCAAAAAGGTTGAAAGGTCTTAGGTCCAGTTGATGGGTTTTTGTTTGCTTTTGGCAATTTAGAATATGAAACAAACCGTAAAAGAAGGAACCAAAGGGTTTTACTATTTAGTAACTGCGTAACTGCTAAAAATAAAGGGCAAGATAATGCCGGCTCTTGGGTTCTTGAACAACAGAATAACAGTGGGTTTCCTGTGGGTTACCTAAGCTTGCCCAGTGTAGATGATGGCCTGGAGGCAGGACAATGTATTTTTAATAGATGCTGAAAAACAGATATAAAAAGAAGGGTACAAATGTTCAACCAACATTATGTGACCCCCTCTACTGCAATAATTTAAATACTTCACTCAATTGTTTTGTACATATAGATAGATAGGTAGATTACAGTGACCATTTTGTCTCTGCAACTATTATAACCTTTAGGCCTCGTTCACACGGCTTATTTCGCCGCGTATTTGCCGATGGATTGACGATCCGTCGGCAAATCAGTCAGAAACAAGTCACAGCCTATTTTCTATTGATTTCAATAGAAAATACGGCTCGTCGTTCACACGACGCGTATTTCCGTGCCGGATTGCCGCCGCGGATTGACGACGGCAATCCGGACGGAAAAGCAATGTGCATGTCAATTATTTACGGGCGGATTCACCACCTATAATGAATGGAGATGGTGACTCCGTCGGGAAATCAGTTACAAATACATGCCACACTTAGTAGCACTTATTTGCAACTGATTTTCAACTGATTTCAGAACGTATTTACATCGGCAATCCGATGTAAATACGTTCTGAAATAAGCCGTGTGAACGAGGCCTTACAGTGCTTTTTTACAAGCAGCAATACTAGAGATAGTACTAGAGATAGTTGTACAGTATATAGTATATAGATAGATAGATCTATATATACATCTATCTATCTATCCATCTATCTATACATATATATATGTTATATATATATATATATATATATATATATATATGCATATCTAAATATCTATCTATATCTTTATATATATATATATATATATATATATACACACATACATATAGATAGATAGACAGACAGACAGATAGATGTATAGATATTATTATTATTATTATTATTATTTATTTTAAAGCGCCATTGATTCCAGGGCGCTGTACATTCGAGGGGGTTACATACAGTACATACGTCAAACGAGTACAGTGCTAATGACAATTGGCACGACAGAGGGAGAGAGGACCCTACCCGCGAGGGCTTACAATCTACAAGGAGGGGTAAAGAGACAGGAGGTGAGGGGCAGACATGTCTGTGGAGGAAGTAGTGACAAGTTTAGTGAAGGTTATAGGCAAGCCTGAAGAGATGGGTTTTCAGGTTGCTTTTGAAGCTGGCGAGAGTGGAAGAGAGTCTGATGTGTTGGGGCAGTGAGTTCCAGAGTGTGGGTGAAGCACGGGAGAAGTCTTGGAGACGGTTGTGTGAGGAGCTGATAAGGGGAGAGCAGAGGAGAAGGTCCTGTGAGGAGCGGAGAGTGCGTGAGGGGAGATACTTGGAAGTCAGGGCAGAGATGTATGGAGGGGAGAGGTCATCTATCCATCTATATGTATATATATATATGTAGATAGATAGATATGTGTATATATATGTACAGATTGATAGGTAGATAGATGTAAATATAGATATAGATCTATCTATCTGTCTATATACAACTATCTCTAGTACTATCTCTAGTATTGCTGTTTGTTGAAAAGCACTGTAAGGCCGTGTTCACATGGCTTATTCCCGACGGATTTGTGAGCCGTATTGAGCTCACAAATCCGCCGTGAATAAGGGGCGGGACGGGGGCGGGGCCGGAGCGTGGCGGGGGCGCGGCCTGCCGGCCCCATAGACTTACATTATCCACGGCGCGTATTGCGCCTGGATAATGTGCATGTCACTTTCTCCCCCCGCGGCGGATTCGCCGAGCGGGGAGGAGCGACGGAATCCACTGTTCTCTATGAGAGCAGTGGATTACCGTAATTACTCCGACGGATTGGCGCCGTACTGCAGCGCAAATCCGGCGCGGAGTACGGTGCCAATCCGCGGCAAAATAAGCTGTGTGAACGAGGCCTAAAGGTTATAATAGCTGCAGAGACAAAATGGTCACTGTAATCCATTTTTTGGAAACAATCCATTAGACAGGCTTAAGAGCTCTTTTTTGTAAGCTCATAGCAACACTATGTTAAGAATTGTCCCTCAAAGGGTTTTCTCACATTGTAGTTTCACAGAGCCACAGTCAGTTTTAAACTCACACTTCTTGTTTAGGATAGGGTGGTTCTATAGCAGTGATTGACACATCAGCTCTGCTGTTCCTAACTATTTCTGTTATACTTACATGAGTGCAGGAAATTTATCAAGCACAATATACAAGACTGCAGAGCTCTAGAGAGTGAAAGCTTCTTATTTAGTTAAAGGGGTGTAACGGGAATTCTAAAAGCTTGTTTGCCCAGCGGGGCATGATAAGAAATAGAAGAAAAGAAGCTTACTTACCTTCTGGGCCTCCCTGTTCATCTTGTTTGTAGCAGTGAACATTCATTGTTCACATGACAGGTGCAGCCAATCACAGACCACAACTTCAAGTGCACGTGACCACTGTGGCCTGTGATTGGCTGCAACTGTCATGTGAAAGTGGGATATAATGGGGGCATCCAGGAGGTAAGTATGCTTCTTTTCTGCTATTTTTTTATCATGCCCCGTCAGAAAAATGAGTTATTGGAACTTCCGGAACGCCCCTTTAAGTAAACAAATTCTTTACTAGATATACAATTCTGCAGGTGCTCAATGGTCAGATTGACTGAATGAAGCTTAGAGCAATAAGAGATAAGAGAGAGCTGGGATAGGTGGGGAGAGGTGATCGCAGAGCAGTCTTATCATAATTATAGGCCCTTGCCAGCACTGCAGTGGGCCATGGCCACATACATCACATCACACTAGGTCATGCCTCTAGCCACCACCAAGCACACCCATATTATCATGCCACTTATGTCTGTACAAGACTATTTGGCAGGGCAGGAAGCCTTTGGCTCCCTTCTCCACCTTGGTTTTTAACTGTTTGCACATCCTAAAAACACACAAACAGTTAAATAAGCAAAGCCAACCAAAAGGATCCAGGGTATGTTTCTTGTATTCCTGGGACATACATACACCACTTGGGGCCCCTATACTTGTGGGGCCCCCGGGCAGCGGCCTAGTGTGCCCAATGGAAAAGATGGCCCTGGGTGATCAGTAACCAGAGAAACCACAAAGCGGAAAAAAATCTTCTCTATCTCCTGACCAAAGAATAATCAACAAAGCAATGTATTTAGAAAAATTTCCCTACATGTTAAAAGCCAATCATTGTCGTGAGAAAACCCCTTTAAGATCAAAAAGTAAATTTTTTGGAATGACTGCAATATTTTCTCACGGTCAAATCATTCTAATAGTTATGAAATGTCTTGTATGTGGTTGAAAGCCGTTCATAAAACATCTCGATTGTGGCTACATCATAGATAACCATTACACACAAAAAAAAATTCTTGAACTCTAAGTCAGGGGCTCAGCAAAGTTTGTCGTTTTTTTTGCACAGTGGACTTTCATCTGTCTTCTTGCCATACTGGTTGCTTTGTTTAGACTGTAATGGAAGTACAAGGAAGGTATTAGAGTGTATCCATCGTTGTTAGACAGTGAAGTCATAAGTCAGCATGCTTGAGTGAAGCACTTCTGAGCGATGGGTCACTGACTAATGTATCCCTGTTAGAACCCGTCATTTGATCTGAGTGTAAAAAAAATTGTATGAATGATGTAAAAATCCCACTTTTTCTGAAGATATCATTGTGCAAACTGATAAAGAGATTATTGTACTGAAGCAGGAGAAACTGGTTCATGTCAAGGAGGCCCCCGTCATATGTCAGTTCTGTGTTGGAGCATGACTCTCCGTGTTCTTCATGAGCTTATGAGTTTTATACACGAAAAGACACAGTGCCTTCAGCAGATTTACAAGCCGGGATTCATAGCAAAAAGGTGAAGTCACTCATCATCCTGTATGATGTTCATCAAAAATAATCACTTTGAAAATATAACGTATGTCCCATTGAAGGACTCCTAATGGTTTCCATATATTGCTCTTATCGGCAGTGTCTTTATAATTCAAGTCAATGCTATTTCTTTTGGAAAAGTACTTCCAGTCATCACTTTTTCTTCATAAGTGCTTTCATGTATGTCTTGAGGAAATCTGCAAAAAGAAATACTCTTTTATCTGGGCTTATAGTCAGGATACATGGACAAAAAAGCTAAGACTGTCCCGTCAATTCATTTATACCAACCTAGCCGGATTAACTAAACAAGATAGGGAATCCCATCCAAATGTTCTGCGATCAATGTGCATCCAGTCTTTCATCCCACCCATAGGATGGCTAACTAGATGACTCTCAGACTGGAAAGTAGATCCCCTTTATTGTCAGAGAAGGTTAATTTCTATATCGCTATGAGCAGGGGCATTATGCATTTGCCCAAAACGCATTAGCGGATTTTCACTCCATGGGGGACAGGTATGATCGGCGTTTTCGCTGGTTTTCTGGCGTATAATGCACCTCTCGGTGCCGGCTCCGCTGTTGGACGCACCTCCCCTATGTGTTAGGCGCATTAGGCGAAAAGCTTCGCCAATTTCTATTTCGCCTAACATAAAAAGGCGCGCTGTGGGCGTTCTGGGGCGGGACGCACCACATTCGAAAACACCGACGCATGTATGAATGCGGGTCGGCAAAGTGAGGCGCATTAAAGCTCCGACAGGCAGACCAATTTCAATGTGGTCTGTCTGTCGGAGGTGTCGAAGTTTGGCCCGCATGTATGAGCGCACTTCGGCGCCGACATACAGCAGGCGCAGTTTTCACGGAAAAAAACGTGAAAACAGGCGCTTCTACGCACCGATCTTTATACATGTCCCCCCATGTCTTTTTACCGTTTTTGTTGCATATGTTTGCGCATACATTTTTTTAAACTTTTTTCATTATAATACATTTTTGATTGTTTTTATAGCATCCTATCGTGTGGTGCTGGATCAACTTCGTCATAAGGTTAATTTCATACATGTACAGTTGAAACTAGAAGTTTTCATCCACTATATAAAAAGACACATCAGCTAATATATCCTTTACAGTGCTGTTTTACAAACAGCAATACTAGAGATAGTACTAGAGATAGTTGTAGATAGATAGATAGACAGACAGATAGATAGATAGATAGATAGATAGATAGATAGACAGACAGACAGACAGACAGACAGATAGATAGATAGATAGATAGATAGATAGACAGACTGATAAATAGATAGATAGATAGATAGATAGATAGATAGATATGGATAGATAGATAGATAGATATGTGTATATATATATGTATAGATATATAGATAGATAGATCTATATCTATATATACAGATATGTTTGCGCATACATTTTTTAAAACTTTTTTCATTATAATAAATTTTTGATTGTTTTTATACCATTCTATCATGTGATGCTGGATCAACTTCGTCATAAGGTTAATTTCATACATGTATAGTTGAAACCAGACGTTTCCATACACTGTATAAAAAGCCCCATCTGCATGCTTCTCTCACTATCTGACATGAAATCAGAATAAATCTTCCCCGTTTTAGGTCAATTAGGAACCAAAATTATTTATATTTACCAAATGCCAGAATAATGAGGGAGAGAGACTCTTTAAGGCATTTTTATTACTTTCTGCAAAGTCACAAGTTTCCATACACTCGGATTACTCTGCCTCTAAACAATTTGGGGCAGCCCATATGATGAGGTCAGGTCTTTGGAAGCTTTTGATAGGTTTATTGGCAACATCTGAGTTAGAGACACATCTGTGGATGTATTTTAACTCATTAACGACCGCCCGCCGACATTAGACGTCGGCTGGTGCGGGTCGTTCGTCTTTAGACGTCACTGCAGACACCGGAGTTTGCGGCGCCCTGCCCGATCCCAGAGCGTCTCCTGCAGGCATCGGGTAGCGGAGAAAACCTCCGCAACCCGGTGCTTTAACCCTTTGATTGCGGTGGTGCGTTACCGCAGCGCAATCAAAGGGATCCCCTGCTCTGTCGGGTGATCGGATCACCCGGTGACCCGACAGAGCCCGGGGAACGGCTGCACAATCAGCTCTGGGGACCTAGAGTGGCCCCAGGGCTGTCTGTGTATGAAGCCAGTGACTAGGACGCACTTTGAATATGCTAATACATTTCTAAGTGTAAACAATTTTTAAAATATGTTAAACAGTTCTACCTTCGTGGGAGTAAAAAAATAATTTAAAAAAACACATAAGTGTAAAATAAAGTGTAAAAAATAAATAATAACAATTAAATTAATTAAATAAATATTTAATAAAAAATAATTGTGCATAAATTACACGCACAAAAAAACCTACACATATTTGGTATCCACACGACCGTAATAACCTGTAGATCTAACAAGTTATTACGTGTGAAATGTGAATGGTGTAAAAAAAATAATAAAACCCCCCCCCCAAAAAAAAAAAATGCGGCAATTGTTTATAAGTGACCTTATAATTTTCAGGCGGTCGGCTTGAGGGGTTAATGCAGAACAGAAACACATTGTGTGTAGCATCATGGGAAAGTCTAAAGAAATCAGCCAATATATCAGGAAGAGAATTGTGGACTTGCACAAGTCTGGATAATCCTTGGATGCAATTTCCAGATACGTGAAGGTTCATCTGTACAAACAATTATACGCAAGTAAAAATAAGATGGGAATGTCCAGCCATCGTACCGCTCAGGAAGGAGACGGGTTCTGTGTCTCAGAGATGAACGTGCTTTGGTCCGACATGTGCATATCAACCCAAGAACAAAAGCAAAAGACCTTGTGAAGATGCTGGCGGAGGCTGGTAAGATTGTGTCATTATCCACAGTGAAACAAGTACTGTATCAACATGGGCTGAAAGGCTGCTCTGCCAGGAATAAGCCATTACTCCAAAGCAGTCATCAGATATGGCTGTCTGATCAATTTCCACACAAAAATTAAAGACCTATGTGTATTCCAACATATCACATTCAAAACCTGTCATTATATGAAAATCCCTTCTTCGTCAGGTCACATATAGAGCAGATAGGGGAAAGCAATGTAAGAAAAAGAAAGCCCAAAGGGCAAATTGGGGGTGTCTTAATTTAAGGCAGTGCTAGTGTTCCTAGTTCCTTGTTGCTGTGGTAAAAAGGCATCAGCGAGGCTGCCTCCAGATGCCTGAAGGGAAAAAAGCCTGAGGCATCATACATATGGGTACATTATTGCAGTGTGACCAGCTAGGGTCCATAATATAGCACACATGGAAGTCTTTGGGGCCAGATTGTGCACTCCTATAACATTCTATTGGATGCTGTATAATGGAGGGAGTCCCCCCTCGAAGTATCTCCATAACACAGTGCTGTATAGGGAACCATGTAGCAGCACATAGAATACCTATAGCTCTGTGATACAGAACGCTAGGGACATTGGGCAACATTTAATATGGCAATTGTGACAGAGGTTTGGTGCATGCTTTCCACTACATTTATTATGCATTTTAGACAGTTTTTAGACCCTTCGGTGCCACATCCAGCACAAAGAGTGAGGCCTCACTAAAAGGAGCATGGCTTAACTGGAAGGGGATTTAACTTAGCATGCACTGTGCACTAAAATGAAAATCTTGGTGCAATTGATGCCACAAACTAAGCCGAATAATAGATGGTTAGCCTAAACCTTATCATACATCCGGCACATTTAACGACTGTCTAGTCTACGTTTACGCTGTCTAAGTAGTAGACGGTGTTAATAAATCTGCCCCAGTATGAGCCGCCATACAGGTTCCGTGCATGTGTCTTTGCTGTGTGCAGATACAGGGTTATGAACGGGATAGGGACTGTAGGTTTGTTCTCAAGTTGAATTTGTATGTGTCGGAGCAGGTAGATTTATTAAATGTAACTCCTACATAAAAGGATTTTTTTTAAAATTTTGGATAGTACAGGGAAGGGTTTTTACATTTGTTTTGCTGTCTGTGCCCCTGTTAAGAAGATTTCCCCTCATTTTCACCTCATGTGCTGCTGTGGCATGATGGAACTTGTCATTCCACAGCTCCTATCTGCTGTGGAACATGGAACTACAAGTGCCAGCATGCCCCATAAGTCTCTGTTTGTAACTAGGGGACAGATGTAAGTCAGAACGGTGTAAGGCGGGGACTGCCTGTATTCTTATAATTGTTTAGTTTGTGGATGAGTCTAAGATACATTTTAAGGAGAATGTATATATATATTATATATATTACTAGAATAACAACAATATGTACCTATATGTGTGTGTGTATATATATATATATATATATATATATATATATATTTTATATATATATATAATATATATATATATATATATATATACACACACACATACATATAGGTACATAGTGTTGTTATTCTAGTAATGCAATGACCTGTCCGGAGATGATAAAACACTCAGAGGAAGCATGAAATGAAAACAGATGTGACATTTTGTTTTCATAAAATACGTTTAATCCTCTGGTTATCCCTCCTTTCCTGCGCCTATTGATGTCCTGATCTATCTTCTCTCTTACATTATCTGTAGCAGAGGGGTCTCTGTAACAGCTGTGCTGATGCAAACCTTCTCTGATAACAGCAATACCAACTGCAGCACTTCCAGAGCAGAATCAGATAGGGTTACATTGCCAATATGCCTGTCTAATGTGCAACATTTGGAAATCTGTACTGATCACTGATTCCGCTATTCCCATCTTGACGAACACGTCTGTTTCTTTTTTTTCCCCAAACCTTCTGGACTACCAACTGTTATGGGATGCTAACTCCTGATAGAGCGTGATCCTTGCTTGGGACCAAATGTTTCCTATGGTATAAGTACTGGTATATAGTTTGCTGTTTCCCAGACCCGCACAGCTTGAACGTGCTTATGTATTCTGAAGGTCACCAGATGCCACTTGCTCTGATTACAGTCCTGCTGGGGGTTGTGCATTATACGACTTGAAAAGTGAGAGCTGAGGTTAAACATATTTCTGGTGCTAGAATATAGTGGGACATGTCATCTCATTTTCTTACAATAATCTTAAAAATAATGAAAGGAGTAGTATTTACCCTACCAAGCCTTACTAGTCGCATTCCCCAAACATCCTGGTCCTCCACCGGTCTCCACTTCCCTATTAACATGGCTTTGACGATAGTCTGTCGTGGACATCCTACTATAGCTCTGTTGGAGACATGTATGATCGGGTTTTTCACCCTTTTCTGGCGTAAATTGCACCAAAGTGAGCAGCTCCGATGTCTAATGCACCTAATGAATGTGTTAGATGCATTGTTCATAAGACTCACTTTCTAATGCGCCTAACATGAGGGGGCGTCGCACCACACTCGTAATATTAGACACATATATGAATGTTTTTCGGCAAAACTAGGCGCATTACTGCTTGGACAGGCAGACCTATCTCAATGTGCTCTGCCTGAGCCTGAGGAGTCAAAATGGAGCTAGATTTGCTGTTATGGAAAAAAATGTCCCTTTTTTCTCAACTTCCACCAGTACAATAATAAAAAGTAATTTCTGATAATTATCAAACTGTATAAAATTTAATTATTTAAATTCAATGAAAAATGGTATCATATAAAGTTAATATAAAAATATATAATATCCAAAAATATAAAAATATTTCCTATAAAATGCATTTAAAATTAATAGAATCTAAAACTAATTTTAAACAAAATAACACACTCATGTTGTTGATAATAATTTTTTTAAATTTTTATTACATTAAATTTGAAATACATTTTTGCTGCTCTCACCCTTTATTCTACAGACAGCAAGAGCCAGCACAGTACAGGTATTGCTGGGACCTGTGCTCCACCAAGCAGGATCATTCCCATAGTTTCTATTCACTGACATGCTATTCTAATGACTTTTCTTTTATTTCCAGCCTATCTGTAGCCTTTATACATGTTTGGCGCATTACTTACAGTATGCACCTAAGTTCCATAATGCACCAAACACACAGGCGAGGTGCAATGAACTTTAGACACCAATTAGAATTGCACAAAAACCACTTTCATACATTCAGGCGCATTATACACTGAAAAATAGATGCAAAAATGCACTTTGATGCACCTAGTTCCATACATGTCTCCCTATGTGTTTAATTTCTCCTATGTATCATAGAGTTATTCTTTAATAGAAACATTGTTGTAAGGAAAGACATTGTGTCTTGTGGAGGAAATATTTGGTGGCAAACAGAAAACTCACAGGCCCATACTATGGGTCCATACTAGGGTCTGAATATCTTAGTATACAAGGTGCATATACATAGCATTGCCATTACCCTCTTCCCATCCTTACCACACCCATTCCCAAAACTTTCTGGCCTTTCCTTGGTTTCTACTTCCTGGTCCCTATGTTGATAAGCTGTAGTAAATTTCATACTATAGCTCCAGGTGTCCAATTGGTAATATATATCATAGACGTATTCTTCACAAGAACCATTTCCTTATGGAGGAAGTATTTGGTGGCAAAGGGAGTGTTCTCAGGTCCATACTATGGGTTCCTAGAATCTTAATATATTGGCATACAGGGTGCATAAACATAGCATTGCCATACGCATGAGTCTTAAAGGGTTGGTCCTATCAGTGACGTCCCTGGCATATTGCAAAGATATGTCATCAAAGTCAGATAGTTGCAGGTCCCAGAATGCGCTCCCAAAGCTCCCCGTTCTGAACAAAGAGGTGGCCGAACTTGCGTGGTCACTCTCCATTCATATCAATGGGAGTACAGCCAAATGCAGCTGCTTGCCTATCCTTGTAACTCTCATTGAAATGAAAGGAGCGTGACCATGCAAGTGCGACCACTTCTTCCTTCAGGACAGGGAGTTTCAGAGGCCTGCTCTGGAGATAGGTGCAGCTTCCATGAGTGGGACTCGCACCTATCTGACATCCTATGGATATGCCATCAATTTCTGTGATAGGACAACCCCTTTAAGGGGCGCAGAAACGTTGACTTGTGAGCACCTTCAATATTTCTAATTGACCATGAAGACTCTTGTAAAAGAATAATTCATTGCCCCCCTCCCATCAGCATTTTTGGAAGGTTGGTTGTTTTTGTAGCTCTATTAGGGTTACAGATGCCAACAAATTTACTGTGTTAATATATTACTTTAAATATAAAGGAAACTTTACAGATCAGTGGATAACTTTACATGTACCATGCAATCGGTATAAAACAGGCTATGACACCATGGAACAAAGCTTGGTGGGTATTGATTTAAAATTATCAGCGATTTTAAGTTGCATTTGAAGAAAAGCAGACCTAAATATATTAGGTTTAGCTCATACATTACCCTTTAGAATATAGCTATTAACCTGCCAGTGATACTTATATTTCTGATATATAGCTGGCCTGATCCAGATTCCATTATGAGATAATGGAAGAGAACTGAAGCCAACTAAAACCTTGTATTTAACGGAGATACACATTTGGCAAGAAATACAAGGACACTGCAAAGACGAATTGAACATAGCCCACCCAAAGCTGCTTAATATGCAGTTTGTGTGTTCTTGCAGGTATTTCTACGGAAGATCTGAAGTAGGCACATATTGACCTGGCTAAGCCTGTCATAGGTATAGTTTTAGCATGTTTATTTTACCATAGGAATGTGCCCAGATCTGACTGCAGAGGGTGGGTTTCTCTGAAGACCAATGTTGACAATGGACTCCAAATGATGACTCATTCCACTGGCAAACTTAAAGGGAACGTGTCATCAAAAATGACTTATTGTTTAACTCATGTTTTTATGTTAAACACATTTTTTAAGAATTTTTGGTTATTTTTTTTAATTATTCATATCACTTTCAATATTTTTAATAATTCTTAAGTCCTGCAGTTTTCACTTTGGCCACTAAGCCTAATAATAGTCTGACACTTCCTGTTCTGTAGAGAAATATTCTCAGTTGTCTGCTCATTATCAGCACAAAGAGGGTCAAACTGAAAGGAGACACCAGTGTGAATAGATAACTCAGGATCCACCAGTCACAAGAGGAGATAGTCACAGTTCACCCTTTCACCTCCCTGCACAGTGACTTCTTCCCAGGTCACAGAGCATGACTAGAAAACTCTCCTATAGAAGTCAATGGGACTGAGTCAGTCTTAAGTCTCCTATGTGCATGAAGCTACTGTAAAGCATCTCTCTGACTGCTGTTAAAGCAGTGCAAACAAGGCCTAGTGGCCAAAGTGAAAACTGCAGGACTTAAGAATTATTAAAAAATATTGAAAGTGATATGGAAAATTTAAAAAAAAACACCAAAAATTCCTAAAAAATGTGTTTAACATAAAAATGGGACTTAAACATTGACTCATTTTTTGATGACACATACCCTTTAACACACAAGTTGATCTGTTGAACATACACATAAAAGAGAAAGTTTTGCATTCAGTTGGCCATACATATTGTATAGGTGGTGAAGCCACCAGGCCTGCAAATTTGACTGATGGATGAATATGTATAGGGAGTCCCCTATTGTCCCATATAAGCAAAATTGAATTTAGGATTGACACATGTTTGATTTCAATATGTCAGACTAGGAGATGTGTTCAAGCAGCAGCTCATTGTCATTAAATAAAACATATAAGCTTGATTGTCCAAGCATGTGTGTTTATGGAGGCTTTAGGAGAGGTAGTTATCAACTATCTAACGTATCCTTCTGTCTTCCACAAGGCTAGTACACATCAAATACCATATCAGTCTTCTCTGTTATACATACAGAGTGTAACAAAGAAAGTCACAAGCCAAGAAGTATAATACAGTGATTTTATTAGTATAGACATCAACATTTTGAATAGTAAAAAGCAAATAAAAATAGTTTAGAATTGAAAATGGATATAAAACATGTCAATCACTGAGGTTCTAGAAACATGTTGTTACAATATCAGGGCCATGATTTTACAACAGCATAAGGTGCAAGTGCAAAAAATATTTAATACATATGCAAATTCGTAATGATCAAGTGATTAGTTCATAAATTCAGTATTAAAGAAATAAATAATGCAAGTGCATAAGGTGCTAAATAAATTCAAGAACATCACATAGTCAATTGATCATACACGATGTAGTAGACCAAAACTTGGGTGATCACCATATCATCAACCAGTAACTAAAGTGCAAAAATCAGTGCTTAAAGGGGTTGTATCGTTTGAACTGTTCATGCTGTTCAGCTAATTCTCTGAGATTGAATTTGAAATCCAGGGGCGAGTCTCTCCTCTCAGCAGGCGTGTCTCCCCTGACTGTGCAGTGGAAGCAGAAGGATGTCTGCAGAGGACAGCTATACAGCCTCCTGCATGCTGCTCATGTGTCTGCATTGCTTCAGGCTGACTCCACAAGCTCCTTGCTGTGCTATATGCAGTTATACAGTCAGCCTGAACTGATGAAACACTTGTGAGGAATGTACACTGCCCCCCCTCCCCCTCTGTTACCAGACAGCAGTCTGTCTTACTGTGTTATATGGAGCAATGCACACTGCCCTCCTACCCTTCTCTCCCCCTGTTAACAGGTAGGAGCCTGTATAAGACTCTGTTATATGAGGGGATCTGTGACTTAAACAGCCAGTAATTGCCCAGATCATTCACCTTAGAGCTGGGAGATGAGTTTAGAGGCAGCAGCCCTTGGTTTCACTATTGAGTTTAAGAGCTCAGAGGGGAGTAAACACAGAGTGTGCAGGCAGCCAATCACAGAGCAGGGGGCGTGGCCGGGCGGTTTCCTGTCTGGTTGCGTATCCCAACAGGCTGAATGAAATGTCAGCCAATCACAGTGCAGGGGGGGTGTCTTGGGCGGGAAACATCCAGGGGGCGTGTCCCGACCAGCAGCAGCAGAAATAGAACACAGATGCATAGAAAAGCTCATATCTGCTAAACCAAGTGACTGAGGTAATGCAACCCAATTACAAAAGTGCTTATTTTTACTGTACCCATAATCTGAGACATGATCTTTATAGCGACACAACCCCTTTAATATGGTAAAAGATCAAAAGAGAGATGAGCATAAATATTAGCCCAAAGAGGCGAGGAGAGGGTACCGGTAATAGAAAGTAGTCCCTGTTGGATAATTGGATTGGAGTCCTGAATAGAATCAGACTACAGTGTGAACCCAACCTACTAATTTTCCTTTCAATCCACCCATATTAATATAGGTACATTTTATTGCTGTAAGTAGCAGCAAAGCTCCCTGTGCATTCATTACATGTAGGCTATGTTCACACGGCTTATTTGCAGGGCGTAATTATGCCCTGCAATTACGCCGTGTGGCCGGGGGCGGGGCGGGAGCAGGGGGCCGGTACCTCGCCGGCCCATAGACTTTCATTACCAGCGGCGTATACGCCGCTGGTAATTCACCTGTCACTTATCTCCCCCCGCGGTGGATTCGCCGAGCAGAGAGAGGAGACGTATTGCATAGTTCTCTATGAGAACTGTGGATTACCGTAATGACTGGGACGTATTCCAGCCGTAATTTACGCACTACGGCATGTAATTACAGACTGAAATATGTCCCATTTTAAGCCGTGTGAACATAGCTGTACTCTTAGATTCACATGGACCTACGAAGGCCTTAAAAACTGTCCTTTTGTCTTCCATGGGGCTGGTACATATCAGGTATCATACCAGTCTTCTCTTTTATCACATATAGAGGTATACAGTACGGTAGCAGCCATTTCTTAACTGAATTAATTGCGCCACCTGAAGATCCTAGTAGTACAATAATGGCCACTAGCGCCAACCAACTTTAACTTCTGGCATACACTTAACAGGCCATGTCCTCTAGGCCTCAATAACTAAACACATCTTACAATCACACAATACTTCACACCACCTACATTGGCATAGTCCTGCAGCCTACAAGACTAATTGGCAGGGCAAAGAGCCAACGGTTTTTAACTGTTTGCACTGAGATCATACATAACGTTAATTAAGCAGTGCCAAACCAGGGATCTGGGGCAGACATTCACCACCTGGGGCCCTGAAGTTTGTGAGGCCCCTGGTCAACTATCTACGGTGCTCAATGGATAAGATGGCCCTGTATACAGTAGTAAAATGTTGACCAGATCTTTGTTATGAGAGCCTATGAGCAATTTATACCACTGTGTCCCATGCAACGCAGATTACACATCGCAGTGTGAGAGGAGCCTTTCCCGCTCGGTACTGGAAGGGAATATTGCTAGCAGCACAGAAGACACTGTGGTAGAAAACTGCTGGAAAATGACAGTAAGACGTGCCTTGGCCTGTCCGCCGTCTTACTTTTCAGCTGTAAAAGCTAAAAATGACTTGCCGATGAAGATGACTGAGTATTCAGTTACTGTGGCCAGCGAGGGGAGAAAAACACAAGCATCATAAATCATTGACGTCCTCTTTCAAAAAGAGAATATAATACTGAAGGCATGCGAGCCTCATCTTATACCACTGTGAGGAAATAAACCTTATGTTTGGTCATATATATCTATCCTCTGGTGGGGCCGAAACACTAATGGACCTTCAATAAAACAGGGTCTCCACGGTCAATCAGAAAAATCCAATTTGTAGGAATTTCTATAGCCAATCACTTGCCAGTAGAGTCTATTATATGGGATTATTAATACATAACCTACTGGACCTTATTGATGATAAGTCATTTGTGTACAAAGTTGTATTAAAATTGTATATTGTGTACATAGTTGTAGTAAAAGTTGTATACACATGTTCTGTATAGATAGAGGATGGACACTTGTTTCCTTACAGGTTGAACCCAAGAAGCTCCAGGTTTGTATAGTTAGAGCAGTTTGGCTTCTACAATACATGTAGATCAATAACACACACAGAGAAAATCAAATGTGTGCTTATCCTGGAGAAAAGAAATCTCTTACTATCTCTGTCTTGGTCTGTCTTTCTGTAGATGTATGTACACAGGGGTCCCATCAGGGCAGGATTGGCAGTACTCCAGTAAGAGCCCTGATCAATTCTTTTTTTTTAAACTGGGACCACTGATATGGTGCAAAACATGGAACTGGTTATGGGTGAGGGGCCCACTGATATGGTGCAAAACATGGAACTGGTAATGGGTGAGGGGCCCAATGATATGGAGCAAAACATGGAACTGGTAATGGGTGAGGGGCTCAATAATATGGAGCAAAACATAGAACTGGTAATGGGTGAGGGGCTCAATGATATGGAGCAAAACATGGAACTGGTAATGGGTGAGGGGCTCAATGATATGGAGCAAAACATGGAACTGGTAATGGGTGAGGGGCCCAATGATATGGAGCAAAACATGGAACTGGTAATGGGTGAGGGGCTCACTGATATGGAGCAAAACATGATACTGGTAATGGGTGAGGGGCCCAATGATATGGAGCAACACATGGAACTGGTAATGGGTGAGGGGCCCACTGATATGGTGCAAAACATGGAACTGGTAATGGGTGAGGGGCCCAATGATATGGAGCAAAACATGGAACTGGTAATGGGTGAGGGGCCCAATGATATGGAGCAAAACATGGAACTGGTAATGGGTGAGGGGCCCACTGAGATGGTGCAGAACATGGAACTGGTAATGGGTGAGGGGCCCACTAATATGGTGCAAAACATGGAACTGGTAATGGGTGAGAAGCCCAATGATATGGAGCAAAACATGGAACTGGTAATGGGTTAGGGGCCCAATGATATGAAGCAAAACATGGAACTGGTAATGGGTGATGGGCCCAATGATATGGAGCAAAACATGGAACTGGTAATGGGTAAGGAGCCCAATGATATGGAGCAAAACATGGAACTGGTAATGGGTGAGGGGCTCAATGATATGGAGCAAAACATGGAACTGGTAATGGGTGAGCGGCTCAATGATATCGAGCAAAACATGGAACTGGTAATGGGTGAGGTGCACAATGATATGGAGCAAAACATGGAACTGGTAATGGTGTGAGGGCCCAATGATATGGAGCAAAACATGGAACTGGTAATGGGTTGTGGGCCCACTGATATGGTGCAAAACATGGAACTTGGTAATGGGTGAGAGGCCCAATGAAATGGAGGCAAAACATGGAACTGGTAATGGTGAGGGGCCCAATGATATGGAGCAAAAACATGGAACTGGTAATGGTGGAGGGGCCCAATGATATGGAGCAAAACATGGAACTGGGCAGGGGGGAGGGGCTCAATGATATGGTGCAAAACATGGAACTGGTAAGGGTGAGGGGCCCACTGATATGGAGCAAAACATGGAACTGGTAATGGGTGAGGGGCCCAATGATATGGAGCAAAACATGGAACTGGTTATGGGTGAGGGGCTCAATGATATGGAGGAAAACATGGAACTGGTAATGGATGAGGGGCTCAATGATATGGAGCAAAACATGGAACTGGTAATGAATGAGTGGGCAGATGCTTTAGCTGTATGAGTACCAAAAATAAAGGCAGCTATTTATGTATATATGTATAATATCTGAAAATCTGACTTCTAGAACATCTTTGCACTCATTTATGGAGTCATTCTGGGCTTTTCATAAATAAAAAGTGATTTATTTAATTAGTGTGTAGGCCTTGCAGAGTAGGTGACTTAACAGTAGGTGACTAAATTCTTGTGAAGACTATGATGGTCAACCAAGAAGGGGACTGCTGAAGCATTCATGGAACATGCTATATGATATTCGACCAATTTTACCATCCTAGGACTTCTCCCGGGTAGACGGCTGTTGGACCTCAGAGCAATGAATTTTTTCTTAGCTAGTTTTAGACCATCCGCTTTGTCATGAGAATGTGCCAAATAAAAGTATTGCAGGATTGTCCTTCTGTTGGGGCCCCCAACCATCAGCCACCGCTCTGTTTTCTTGTAGTACCACTACAGGGTAAATGTCTAATAATACATGGACAAGCTGAGTCCTCCAAAGACAGAGACACTCTTCATAAACACTTCACACAGGTCCTTCCAAAGAAGTCCTTCCCTTGAATAACTCAGAATTCTAGTAGCAGAATTAAAGTAAATCTGTCGCCAATTTTTTTTTTACTAATTAAAACCAGATACTGATCCCTATTATTTATTTCTTGGCCATTTTTAATTTCTCATTGTAGATTTCTCAATTCTGTTGTCTGAATATAAGTATGGGAACAACCATCACTGCTTTTAGCAGTATTTAGAGAGATGCAGCTTCATGCACATAGGAGCCTGTGAATAGGAACAGACCTATTGACTTCTGTAGGAGAGTTTTCTACGCATGCTCTGAGGCCTGGGAAGAAGTCAGTGTGCAGGGAGGGGGAGAGGGGGAGCTGTGACATCTCCTATTGTGACTGGTGGATCCTGTGTTATCTACACACATTGGTGTCATCTTCAGTTTAATTATGCTTGTGCTGATAATGCGGAAACTGCTGAAAAGCTTTCTCTACAGAACAGGAAGTGTCAGACTATTATTAGGTCTAGTGACCAAAGTGAGAAATGCAGGATTTCAGGATTATTTAAAAATAATGACACTGATAAAAATAAAATAAAAAACACAACCAAACATTCTTAAAACACGAGTTTAACATAAAAATATGAGTTAATCAATAGGTCATTTCTGATGACACACTCATACCAGACAACCCCTTTATGCAAACATAGGATGTGTCTTTCATTATTGAGCAATCAGATACTGCTCATTTCAGTCTTATTGCCGCAGTGGAAAGGAACCTTTGAAGAATATCAGTAGTCCTCATGTAACCCTATTCTTGCTATGAGCGCCGCAATTAAGTGCCTACTAAATTCCTCTGCTAAATCAAAATCTAAAAATATTCAGCTTTGAGCGCCATTAATCATATTTCTTCACACATCATCAAGCAGAAAAAGAATGCAAAGTATAAACACTTGGGGGTAGTTTGATGATGTGTGAAGAAGAGAAGATCACTTGTTTTTCTCCCAGGTTAATGGCCCTTGATAACAGAGCTTAAAATCTAGTTCATAAAAGCTGACATTTAACTCTTTAATAAAAGCCTTGGTGTGACAGATGTCCGCAAGAGGAGGGAGTCAACAGCAGAGACTGCTGCCAGCATCTGCTGTACGTAATCCTATAACAGGTAAAAACATGCACCTAATATTCTACTTTTATGCATGTATGGAAATATACTTATCTAAGGGCCATATTGAGCATAATGCTTTGTATCTTATCCTTAAAGAATCAGGGCTTACATTGGCAATGATTTTTTCTGTTCCATTGCAGTTCTGGTGTTTTTGATGTCCAGGCTGGGAGTGACACCATAGGTCCTTATAGGTTGTCACAGGTATCTGAAGCTGCTGGAGAGTGTGTTGGGGAAGATCCATGGAGCCAACAACATCTCCGAGTTGTTCCCACCAGGGTCATCTTTTCCATTGCTATATTTACTATTTTGCCATAGGCAAACTTAAACTCTATCAGTTCTCTATCTGTAAAACACTAAAACGTAACTTTTATTATGTATAACTCTTAACCTCTAAACACACTATTTAAAAATCTGATTTCTAACCTCACCATTTAACCCTTTCTACTTCTGAAGGAAGGAATAGCTTCTTTTCTATTATCAAGTCTGGTGGAGCACCACCTATTAACAGGAAAGCCTTATATATACAGCAATTTACTAACTCCAGTAAGGGATCCCAAGCCTCCTACTTGGGCAGTCGTCCCTAATCTAATGGACACAAAACAAATAAGGCTCCCTTGTGAGACCCTCTGCAGCGGGTGACAATTGTTGATAGAGGTGAGAAATCACAATTTAAAACATCATGCCTGACCTCCCCAACATGTTTCACCAGCTAAACTGGCTTCATCAGGGGTTAGTGGTCCGGTCCCATATGGTCTAAGCTCATTTGCTTTTATATCATGTAGGTACACACCCTATTCAGGTGCTCACCAATTAGCCATCAGAGAATCCACAAAACCCACTCCCCTTCCACTCTCCTGCACGCACACTAATAATATGTGCTGCTACTGCTGCCACCATGCTCCCATAACTAACAATCCTCAGACAAGTTCACCATCTCCATAACGGGCTTGCGCCCTATCTTACCATACTGCCCGCATACTGTATCAATGGATATTTCTGCCCTGACCGTGATGGACTTCCATCCCATCTCTCTCATATTATTGCCTCTGCGTGGCTCACCTAGAATGGACTGAGCAGAATAGATGTTACATTCCACAGCACACTACCAGCTTTATCAACTCCCTTTTTTGGAGACTATCTTTTCCATTGGGCACACTAGACAGTTGCCAGGGGGCTCCACAAGTATAGGGGCCCCAAGTGGTGTATGTATATCTCAGGAATACAAGAAACATACCCTGGATCCCTTGGTTTGTTTTGCTTATTTAACTTGCTTGTTTGTGTAGTTTTAGGATGTGCAAACAGTTAAAAACCAAGGTGGAGTAGGGAGCCAAAGGCTCCCTGTCCTGCCAAATAGTCTTGTAGGCTGCAGGCTGCTGGTGTCCAGACATAAGCGGCGTGATCATCTGGGTGTGCTTGGGGGTGGCTAGAAGCATGGCCAAGTGTGATGTCATGTATTTGGCAGGGCCCACTGCAGTGCTATGCCCAGGGGCCCATAATTCTGATAACATGTCTCTGGTTCCCACAGATGCTCAATTGGGTTCACAAGTGGGGAATAAGGAGCCAGAGTAGTACTTGCCAGGGTAGTACTTGGAAGTCTTGGTTATGTTTTTCAAACCAATGACGGCCATTTTTAGCAATGTGACATGTTGCATTGTCTTGCTGGAAGATTCCCTCCACCATAGGGAAGACGGCATATATCGGTACGTGATCTGCAAAGCTGGATTCATACCCAAGTCAGTTGAGAATGCCTTCCACATGGATGAGTGGCCCAGAGAATACTATAAAAACATTCCTCGGACCATAACGCTGCTGACACTAGCTCGTGTTTTTCCAGCAATGGTTAAAAATGACAAAAGAGGCAACAAATAATGTGCCACTCAAAATATCTGATTAGTCAACAATTTTTAAACCAAAAAGGATAATCATAAAACATAACTTTTAATAATTTTGCAATAAAAATGTCAGAATATATACTATATACTATATTCAATTGTGGCACAGACGTATTATATATATACAGTAGAAGTTTGCAACCCAAAAAGAAAGAGACAAATGCGAAATAATCACAAAAAATGGGAGGGAGAAACTGTACCTAGTAAACCCCCAGGACTAAAACTGTGAAAACAGTGATCCCTAATCTACAAAAACGAGGTATTAGCCCCGATAAGGGCGTCCCTGCCAGGAACCTAACCCTTACACAAATGCTGCAAACACCCTAGATTGCCCTCATCAATATGTCCCAACATGTTTCGACCATTCCCCAATGTCTTAGGATAATCTCCTCAGGGGACTAATTTAGGGAAAAGAATGTGAGGGGGTATGTTCTTAGCCCTTAAAAAGTAATATAGGGCTATAATCTTTAGATCAAACCACTATTAGGCAGTAATTGGTAGGGTATACATTACACGTCAGAGATGAGCCCATGCTCAACATTTAAAATGTGATAAATCACAATTGGATGACCCACGATGAATATACACCAAAAGTAACAGTCTGAAGCAATATGAGAGGTTATCTACTTGTTTGGAGGCACACACTAGCCTGAAGTAAACCATTGGAACCATAATAGGACCATAAAGTAACACACCAAAAAATCAAGGGAGAATATTTTGAAACACGACAATGTCATTGGCAGTGGCTCAAAAGTGTGTCATCCTGTGTAAGAATCACCTAACAATGAGGCGAGCAGGGAGCAGATAGTGCTGTGCCGGCAATGGTTGCAGAGTTTTTGTCCTCTGATGTTTCTTGCCTGAAACGAAAATGTCCATCCGTTTGATGAAGCAGATAATGTGACTTATTGGAGAAGGCACCTGTGTGTCAACCAATGGAGGTCCAATTCTGATAGTGCCATGAAAATGAAGGCTTTTTCTGCCAGTGCAGTGACCAGCTGTCTTCACTGAACTGTTGTTTCCGACACACGTCTGGTAGCCCCCTGATACATTTTGGTGGTGTGGCTGCTCCACTGTAGAGTATAGGTCTGCCCTCGTGCACCTTCAGTCACCTCTCATATTATCGGCATATAGTGCTCTGCAGTCTCCATGTCGCTTATTCACAGTGGTCACATTTGTCCACTCACAATATACTTTTACCACAGCAGCACAAATTGTGCAGTTTCAATAATACCACCACCCTTGGCCCAAAAGCCAAAAATCATCCCTTTTTGCAACTTTTTAATAAATTGCTTTTTTTATCCAAACAGGGAAAGCATATTGCATACCTTATATACCCACCAGGCCAGCTCACCAGACGTGACTTCCTTCAGGAGCTACACGCTGCTGACGTCAAAAGTAGGAAATGGTCATAATAATGTGACTCAACTGTGTATACTCCTTAAAAGTATATGGGTTTTCTACACTGGACAACCCCTTTTAAGAATGAAACCTCGAAGGTAGCATGAAAAAAATCTTTAGCACATAATTGTCAGTATTGAACAGTCCTTTTCAGTGTTGTTTCTTTATTTTTTGGCCGTTTCTTTATCATATCTGTTTCTGACAATATCAGGTGACCACCAAAGTAGCTTCTTCAGAGATCACACATAGGTTATAACCCAAAGGTCTTCTAGTGCTTTATGGCAAAATCTGCCGACAGATGTAGGGAGCAGAGGAGATATTACTATGTGATTAAGCGTCAGCTATAGATACTTCATTTACTGATGTATAATGCCCATATTTCAGAGATATTCTTCCATAGAAGTCTAGTTTCTAAGGAAGAGATCCATGGTAATATTGCATCGGATACAGCATGCCACAATACTTGTTTGATGGATTCTGCATGAATCTGACAACAAGAAAACTATAAATGCCAATGAAATTGGAGCCTTATGGAGGTGCAATAGAGCTCCGAAACCTTGTGTGGATGCTTAGGGTACAGCCACATGGCAGTGGTAACATGCCGGTCGGATTCTGTTTAGAGGATCCGGCTGGTATTTTATCGTCTTTTGGGTGGTTTTGGGGGGACTGTTCTGTCCACTGTTTGCAGATTTGGACGTAACCTCCAACTATTGAACTGCACATCTTCCACACCAGGAGGAAGAATGTGCATGTTCCAAGTTTTTTGGACAGGTGTTGGATTTAAAATCTGACCGTCAGAAAATTAGAGCTGTGTAGACTACAGCTCGGATTTTCTATGGAAGTCTATGGGGATGGTTGATAGTCGGTTTTCAGACGGGTTTCAAATCCGAAAGCTGTCTGAAAACCCTTGCCGTGTGGACGCACCCTTAGGTTGGTTTATCCGACCGGTATTTGTCCTGTTTTGCGGCTGTCCCCATGGCCGCGGGGGGAGGGCTTTTCTCTGCGATGAGCGGAGAATAGCCATCCCCCTTCACATTGACATGCACATGTTCCGTCCAAGAACCGGACGGAAGAATGTGCATGTAGAAAGTATTACGGGCGGACCGCGGGCGGAAAAAACACCGGGCGGAGAACCCGTGCAATGGGGACTGCTGCAAGGGTTTTCCATAGGAGCCCATTGGGCTCGTTTGCGGCCGTTTTTTCAGATGGTCTGCAATACCGCAAAGCGTCTGAAAAACCGGCCGCAAACCCTTGCCGTGGGGACATGTCCTTATAGTTTCATACAACTTCGATAGGTCATACATAGGTTGTATAAAGTCATAACACGCCTGAATGCACTAGCCATTAGGAATAATGCGGTCATAAGAACTTTTGCTTGTTTGCCTCCTTTACTATCTTCCAGCTTTTCTGGAATTAATATGTCATTATTTGTTTCATCTCGGTACAAGCCAAAAAACTGTCAAGATATCTGATTAATGCAGCGTAACAAGCATGAGTAATATTTCATTATGCTGAATCTATTCCATTTCAGTAGCATGGCTAATAAACTACTAGTAATATTTTCCCACATTGGTACATTATATAACTTGGTGTTAGTTAACTAAAATTATATGTGAGTAAATAGTACAGGATATAAACCGTTATATAAACTACATTGCGAATGCCCTGCTTTACTCAAAGGCTATGTTCACACGGGGTAATTTCGGGGCGCATTTCACGTCGTATTTGCGCTCTAACACGGGCGAGATGTGCGCCGAAATTACGGTAATCCACAGTTCTCATGGAGAACTATGGTTTACGCCTCCTCTCCCCGGGCATACAATACGATCGTATTGTATGCATGGGGAGATAAGTAACATTCAATTCTTTGAAGGACGGACCTGACAGGCGCGATGCAAACACGCAGCGGCGATCACTCATGTGCCCCCCCGCTGCGTGTCTGTCATTGCCGGCAGTGATAAAGTCACTACTAATTGTTAGATGTGTCTCTGGATCCGTTCTGTCGGTCCCAGAGACGCATCTGAAAAGCGTATGTTCACACGGATGCAAGACGCCATGTGAACATACCCTTAGACTACAGGGCCAAGACCATGTATGAAAAGACCTTAAAAGGGTTGCCACTGTATGGTGTTTCTACTGTTCAGTGCAGCTGTGGACTAGATGATACTCTTCATAACATAGCTTCTGATGGAGCATGCCTTGGAATACCTGAAGAAATAGATGCATCCCTTCATATAAATTTGGAAGTACACAAAGGTACAATATAAACCAATAGCAGGCTAAAGGTGCCATGCTATAAGTCTGCACAGCACAGATGCAATATACAGTCATATGCATGAGCCCTTAGATTAAATTATGATTTATGGTTCATTAATTCAACAGTTTTACATTTCCGTTTAATAATTTTGAGCATTTGAGATGATTTTATACCATTTCTGAGCTCACATTCTAAAAATGAACTGTTTTACTGCCCATTTGGTTTTCATAAGACAAAGTAACAAATTTTACCTAAAGGAATCCAATACTGACTGCATTCTTTGTCATTAGCTAACCAAGACTGGCCACAGTCTGTGCTAGGAAAAATAAATAAAATTCCTCAACCTCATGCAGAGCCTTAAGATATAAACCACAAGCTTCCTTGTTTTATTGCTCTGCAATATGGTCTAAAATACTAGTTAGAAATCAATACTTCAAATGAGCAGCAAAGGCAGAGCTGTTATGTTGAAAGCAATAACTAGTGATGCAAGGCTAATAAGCAATTGATTTAATGAGCTTTTGCAAGAAGATACATGCTATACTACATGAATAATCACATACTCAGAAGACATTCAAATGTCTGATAGATCCAGCAACAGCAAACAGGGTAGATATAAGTATATAAATGAGGCAGTTGTCAAAAGGTGCCACTTCTTCAGTGGCTTAGGGGCCCATTGCAAAGGTCCTCCTAATGTGGTCAGCGGGAGCACTAACAAGGAAATAGATGTCCTCCACTCCATTCGTACCTTCTTGCATCCCAACATCAAATGCACAATGATGTAGGAAGAAATAAGACATTTAAAGGGGTTGTCTATTAAAAAAAATTACATGACACCTACCCTTCCCCGCTGCTGCTGCTCTGGACCCCAAGAGGACTGCTCCTTTTTGCTTTCGGGTTCTCCTCCTGACACAGAGGAGAGGCTTGCGCTACTGTTCTGGACCCTCCAGCGGATTGCTCCTCTTCACTTTCGGGTTCTCCTTCTGACACAGAGGAGAGGCTTGTGCTGCTGCTCTGGACCCTCCTTTGGACTGCTCCTCTTCACTTTTGGGTTTTCCTCCTTACACAGAGGAGAAGCTTACGCTGCTGCTCTGGGCCCCCCAGCGGATTGCTCCTCTTCACTTTCAGGTTCTCCACCTGACACAAGGGCGAGGCTTGTACTACATTCAGTTATAATCGAGTACAAGCCTCTCCTATGTGTCGGGATAAGAATCCGGAAGTGAAGAGAAGTGGATCTCTGAGAGCTCCATAGCAGCAATAGGGGACAAGTAGATAGCTATCATTTTTTTCTTTTTTTGGCATTTTTTTTTTAACTAGACAATCCTTTTAATGTGGTGCAACTTTGATGGTCCTGTAATCTCATGAAGGTTCCTTTCAAAAAATAAGTGTATAGATAAAGCAACTATGGCTCAAGAGCAGTGTTCTCCTCTAGTTATTGCAAAACTATAGCTTCCAGCTTGTCCTTAGCGCCACAGACTGAATAGGACAGCACTCCAGTACCTTGTATTACCGCTATTAAAAGTACAAAAATTATTAGTACGAGCACATGCGAACATTGAAAAGGCTGCAGTACTGACATGAGTGCTGTGGGGGGTGTTGGGAATCAGACCCCCAACAACTTAATATTGGATTGGATAGGCTATCAATTTTAAAAGGCTAGTTAACCCCTTTATTTAATATCTGCCCATACTGCGTCCTCCTATCTTGAAGGTCCTATAGTGTAATGTATAATGTAAGGTTCCAGATCATTATTTTTATAATTATTATGAAAGTGTAGCAATGTTTAGAGAAATTTAGGAATATTTCGCTGATTTCCGAGCTGTAGATCAGCTGGGTAGGTGATAACTTTTTGTGTCTGAGAAATTTAAATAGGTTTTCCAATTTTCAAAAATGCTTCTCAGTTGGTCAGGGACATTATAAAATAGAGAGAAAAATTCAGCTTTTAAAATCACTCATTGTAGCGCTACTACCGGTGCTGGTGCGCTTGCTGATGATTTCGCGATCAGTGATCATGTGAAGCCAATCAGAATGAGCGGGTATAAAAGGGGAATTTTTTTTTCTTTTTTTATAATGTCTCCAACCAACTGACAAATATTTTAGAAAACTGCAACACCCTTTTAAAGGGGTTGTCTCACAACGAAGATTATAGTTGAAAATGTGGGGACCAAAAATCTATTGGCAGCGACATGCAGGGACAAGAGGCAGTGAAGAATGGGAGAGGGTGTATTGGCAGCCACAGGGATGTGTGTATTGGCAGCCACAGGGATGGAGGAGAGGCAGTGAAGAGGATACAATACACACAACCCCCCTGCAAGTCCTCTCACTGCTTCTCCTCCGTGCCTGCCAATACACACATCCCTGCCCCTCCTCTTCACTGCCTTTCCTTTGCATGTGCACGACCTGGGCAGGACAGAATGCTCCCCTGACCAGTAAACAAACACCGTTGCTAAGCACATGTAAACCAGCCCGTTCTCTAAAACCGTAGCACTTTGCCAATAGTAACCAAGGACGTACATCCTTAGATTTTTGGTCCCCACATTTTCAACTATGATCTTCGTAGTGAGACAACCCTTTTAACCCCTTAAGCCAAATGCCTGAAAAGTACTTAATGACCAGCACATTTTTTTAGTTTTTGCCTCCTTGCGTTTCAACAGTCGTAACTTTTTTATTTTTTCAATGACACAGTTGTATCAGGCCTCATTTTATTTGGGATAAGTTGTACTTTTTGGGGGACTAGTTTAAGTTCACTTATATATTATTGCAGGTTTTTTTTTTACATTTTTTTATTTTTTTTTACACCATTCACATTTCACACTTAATAACTTGTTAGATTAATTCTACAGGTTATTACAGTCATGTGGATACCTAATAGGTGTAGTTTTATTTGTGTGTATGTATGCACAATTATTTTTTATTAAATATATATTTTTATTTGATTTTTTTATTTGTTTTTTACTACACTTTTTTATGTTTTTTACTTTTTTTTTTTTTTAATCCCAAGAAGGAACAAATATTTAAAATTTTTTTTTAATTCATATATACTAATACATTATAATCTGTGTCAGTTTGACACAGGCAGTGATCAGGGCAGCACCCAGTCTGCCCTGATCACTGGCTTGTTACACAGAAAGCCCTGGGGCTACTCTAGGTCCCCAGGGATGACTGTGCAGCCATTCCCTGGGCTCTGTCGGGTCACCAGGAGTCCTGATCACCCGACAGAGCAGGGGAAAGCCCTTTGATTACTCTGCAGTCTCTGACTACAGCAATCAAAGGATTAAGGAGGTGTGAAGTAGCTGGAGCTGCGGTGTGAAGTACAGCCCTGTCCTCAGCGCTGCTGCGACGCCGGAGACCTTAAACCCCGATGTCTGCAGTGACGTCAAAAGACAAATGCGGTCGTTAAGGGGTTAAGTATTAAATAAGACGCTTCTTAAAAACCTTCGAATTCTGCTTCAGACTTGCTGCTGTATAGAGGACATATCAGCATGGAGGGTGTTTTCTTCAGTTAAGGTGTTCTTCCTTTCCTTTTCAGTTGCTCCTGTTAATGAGTTTGTGATGTAACTTATTTTTGTGTGTGTTCACAAACTCATGGAGGAAATTAGATTGCAAGCTCCGTTGGAGCAAGGATGGATTCATGTGGATGCATTTCACTATTACCTTATCAACAATGCAAACTATATGTGCCACTAATATACACTGAGAAAGTGATTACTGTTCATAATCTGAGGACCTATATAAATACTTATATTCAGTACTGCACAGAGGTTCTACCCAGGTGTAGAAAAAGTTAAAATGGTGTGCAACTTCGTAACCAGGTGTGCAAAGTAAAATTGCTTAAAAATAATTAAGTTAATGGTTTAACAGTTAACAAAAATGCTAAGTGAGTGAACAAAGGGAAATTTAAATCAAATTAGTATTTGGTGTGACCACCCTTTGCCTTCATAATGTATTTCTAACTTTCACAGTGCTCCTAAAATACATGTCTGAGGAACAGGTATAGCCCCAGCTTATATGTTTCAGACCTATATTGATCCTTAGTCATAGCTGTGACTATAAGGGTATGTTCTATAAGGGTATGTTCACACGGCATATTTGTGGGGCATAATTTAGCGCGTAATTGCTCTGCAATACGTCCGAATTACACCCCGCAAATATGATAATACCCAACATTTTCTCTGGCGTACAACATGCGCCAGGGAAAAGAATTGACATGTCACTTCATAAGCGCCGGGGAAAGTGACAGTGAATGGGAGCCGGCTGTCCAGCGTGTGCTTCTAAAACACCCGGCGTATTACATTTCGTGCCAAAATACGCCGGGTGAATATACCATTAGGAGTGTGGAAGTTTTAAAAACATTATGGAGAAATGAAGAGACTTCTTATGGTTTTACAAGAGTTGTTTTTTTTTTTTCCCCATAAAACATACTGAGGCTGTTGGTACTCTGTTAAAATAGAAGTAAACCATACCATTGCCTCTCAACTTCGATCCAGCGGTGCCACTGTCCATCATATCCTCAGTTCTTCTGCTCCTTCCAGTCATCTAAAGATGCAATTGGTATTTAGAAACATGTTTGGACAGTTAAATTTTTTATAGGGTGATGCAGGGGCTTTTGTACATTTAGTGACAAGTTCCAGCGTGGGGTCGTCCTTTTTGGGGCAAGTGCTCCAGTACCTCCATAATAGGGACACAATATTATGTTCTATAAGGACAGTTTTGTGTTGTAGGGTGTTATACAGAACTTTGCCAAGACCTGGTAAGTTTATCTCCACTCGCATGTTTGGAAATATATAGATATAGGGCGACATCTATAAATTTGAATACGGTATTTTTTTATGTATATTGGCCAAAAAACTGCTGGCACACTGTTCTATAGATGGCACAACACATTTTTATGCGGCTAGAATGCGCCAAAGTTTGATAAGTAACTGCCATACAAAGTTTAGCGCATTACACTCTATGCACCATACAAAGGTTGGCGCATTACACTTTATACACCATACAAAGCTTGGCACATTACACTTTATGCACCTTACAAAGCTTGGCACATTACACGCTATGCACCATACAAAGCTTGGCGCATTACACTCTATGCAGCATACAAAGGTTGGCGCATTACACTCTATGCAGCATACAAAGGTTGGCGCATTACACTCTATGCAGCATACAAAGGTTGGCGCATTACACTCTATGCAGCATACAAAGGTCGGCGCATTACAATCTATGCAGCATACAAAGGTCGGCGCATTACACTCTATGCACCATACAAAGCTTGCTGCATTACACTCTATGCACCATACAAAGCTTGGCTCATTACACTCTATGCACCATACAAAGCTTGGCGCATTACAATCTATGCACCATACAAAGCTTGGTCATTACACTCTATGCACCATACAAAGTTTGGCGCATTACACTCTATGCACCATACAAAGCTTGGTTCTTTACACACGATGCACCATACAAAGCTTGGCATGTTACACACTATGCACCATACAAAGCTTGGCGCATTACACTCTATGCACCATACAAAGCTTGGCTCATTACACTCTATGCACCATACAAAGCTTGGCGCATTACACTCTATGCACCATACAAAGCTTGGCGCATTAAACTTTATGCACCATACAAAGCTTGGCTCATTACACTC
The DNA here is from genome assembly GCA_025379985.1 of Phyllomedusa bahiana. Lineage (NCBI taxonomy): Eukaryota > Metazoa > Chordata > Amphibia > Anura > Hylidae > Phyllomedusa > Phyllomedusa bahiana. The sequence goes on along the minus strand of JAODAL010000217.1, from coordinate 254,780 downwards.
TATGCACCATACAAAGCTTGGCTCATTACACTCTATGCACCATACAAAGTTTGGCGCATTACACTCTATGCACCATACAAAGCTTGGCTCATTACACTCTATGAACCATACAAAGTTGGTGCAGTATACTCTATGCACCATACAAAGCTTGGCGCATTACACTCTATGCACCATACAAAGCTTTTCGCATTACACTCTATGTGCAATACAAAATTTGGTGCATTACACCCTATGCGCCAAAATGTTTGGCTCATAACATTTTAATTCATACTGTCGTATTATACAGTCCTCAATATCTATTTAGAACTGGTGTATTGGAACCAAAATCAAAATCAAATCAAAATCAGATCTTTTTGGTACCATATTTTAATATTGAAATAAAAGTTACATTTTATTTCTGTAGCACTCCCTCCATTATTTTCTTGTTTGGGTTCTTTCTGCTATATGGTATTTTTTTCTAATTCGAGTTTACTATCAGTAACTGTGAGACCAGATCCTGCAGTTGTCTGAAGACTGCTGCAGCCACCGATTGGTCACATGCCCTTAGTGACATCCCCTCTCAGAGCTGTTCACTTCCAAACGGTGACATTCGGCAATGGCACGTGACCGCTGCAGACAATCAGTGGAAGAAGCAGTCTTGGCTCAACTTGGCTCAGAAGTGAACAGAGGAACCGATGGAGACCGTGAAAGGTGGCGGTGCTGGAACAGAGATGAGGGGGAGGTGAGTAGTTTTTTTTTTTTATTTTATCACGGCAACAGCTTCCTCTATATATTTAATTAAAAAAAACTGGACAACCCTTTTAATTTGACAAATCTTTATCAAAAATTGCATGATTAAGTATTATACTCAAACCCAAATCTCCACTCCACTACTGTTTTTAAGCTTTGCTATATACTGATGGTCCCTGCTACTTGACGCATAATTTGGGGCTTTTGGCTCCAATGCAAAATCTGTTACATGGCCCCACACTTTCCAGATGACATTTAGGGCTTGTCCCCATGGCTCAGGTTTTCATTCGGGTTTACAGACAGTTTTTGGATTCGAACTGCGACTGTCAACCTTTTACATTGATTTTAATAGAAAATCCATGCAGCACTCCACACTGCACGGATTTTCCGTGGGACAGTTTTTTACACCGCTGGAGTTCCTAAAAACTGAACATGTGGGTGCGAAGGGGGACGGCTTGAATCAGCAAACCGCGGACAAAAGCTGTCCCTCTGGTGTGCCAAAAATGGACCAAATACTGGTCGGAAAATCCAACCGATATTTGGTCTTTGCCTTGGGAATGCACCCTTATAATGCTGGTATCTTCTTCAGGGGCATAGCTGTAGGAAGTGCAGAGGTAGTGGTCACTGCCAGGCCCCGGAGCTTTAGGGGCCCAAAGGTCCCAGTATTATAAATGACACATGGTAGGTTATTGATTTTGCACTTGGGCCCCGGAGCTTTAGGCTAAGTCTCTGCTATTATTAAGTGGCTTTTCAGCCCCCTTAGATAAATAGATCCAGCACCAACCTTTACTTCTAGCCTCTTCCATGTTGCTGCACTGGAACAACATGCACTGATTCAGGATGGTCTGTGGAGCGGCACCTTTGGGTTATTCGGCCGGAAAACTGTGATTTTGCAGCATAAATGAACAAGCACTTTCTATAAAGACTATATACTGATGACCAGGGGCGTAGAAACAGGGGGGGTAGAAGTAACAGTTGCTACCGGGCCCTTCAGCCAGAGGGGGCCCAAAAGCCCTTCTGCCACATAAGGCGACACCAGCATTGTAAGTGGCACATGGTAGCTGGGGGGCCCATTTCACTTTTTGCACTAGGGCCCCGGAGCTTCAAGTTAATGACAATAACATGAAGGAGGCCCCGTGCGCTAATATTCTCCAGATCGCTCTTACAATTGCTCCTGCCTGGTGTGTCTGTCTGCAAAACCCTTTTGAGGAACTAGGAAAGGCCTTCCAGCTAAAGTGATCTTCCTGTGGTCAAGAAGAAAAAATTGACCTTGGGTCTGCCGAGTTGTTAAAAGCCTGCTGTTGTGCCCGGCTGCAGCGCTATTTTAAGGTACTGACCGCAAATGTCTACGTGCCGAAAACTGAGAAGTAATTGGCTGCACTGGCGGGTTTAATTAGTGTGATTTGCTGTAGTTAATACAGGGACACAGCAGTGACTTTCATATTGGTTGAATACTGCTTTATATTGTGAGGGACTAGGGGACGTTTAAATGAAAGTTTTACAATATCTGCTTGTGTCTGCGAGCGAGCACGAGAGCGGGGCCCATTTACTTCTGTTTATTACTCTTTGTCTATTATTTCTTTTACATAGCTGTGATTTACTATATACATATACAGACGTAACATCAGCCTGTCATTGCTATAGGGTGCAGTGATGTCGGTCCTTCCCGACGAATGGCTCAGGATACAACTGCAAGCTTGACCAGTCTCGTACATCTGCCATACACCGCAAATACAAATAGTGCATATGATGCAGTATATGTATAAATATATATATATATATAAATAAAAGAATCAATATATATAACTATATACATATAGTTATATATATATAGTTATATATATATAAATAATATATATATATATGTATAAATATATATATATATATATATATAGATATATATAGTGTCTATGTTCTTATGCATGTGTATATGAATATATATATATAGATATTGCAGCCAATTGTAGTAAAGAGAGATTTTCAGTCTATATGCTGATAGTAGTGTCAATCTAGTCTGACGGATACTAAGTGGCCTCTGTCAGGGTGTCTCAGTGGTTCTCACACAACTTTCCACCATTCCTGATTGGCAGATAAATGTGTAATGTATACAGCGTTCACACTGTGCAGCGTTAGTGCAGTTTTTCTATTTATATGACAAACAGTTTGGCCAGTAATTACTTGTCCACGTACAACAGTAAGGGCACGTCCACACGGCACTGGTTTTCACACGGATTTTCAGACGGTTTTCGGATTTGAAAACTGACTGTCAACCATCTAAATAGATTTTGATAGAAAATCTGTTCGGAATCAGAGCCCACAGCAACCAATCAGCGCTCATAGCCACCAATGAGAGCCCATAGCAACCAATCAGGTCTCATAGCCACCAATGAGAGCCCATAGCCACCAATCAGAGCCCATAGCAACCAATCAGAGCCCATAGCAACCAATCAGGTCTCATAGCCACCAATGAGAGCCCATAGCAACCAATCAGGTCTCATAGCCACCAATGAGAGCCCATAGCCACCAATCAGAGCTCATAGCAAACAATCAGAGCCCATAGCCACCAATCAGGTCTCATAGGCACCAATGAGAGCCCATAGCCACCAATCAGAGCTCATAGCAAACAATCAGAGCCCATAGCCACCAATCAGAGCTCATAGCAAACAATCAGAACCCATAGCAGCCAATCAGAGCCCATAGCAACCAGTCAGAACCCATAGAAAACAATCAGAGCTCATAGCAACCAATCAGAGCTCATAGCAACCAATCAGAGCCCATGGCAACCAATCAGAGCCCACAGCAACCAATCAGAGCTCATAGCCACCATTGATAGCCCATAGCAACCAATCAGAGCTCATAGCAACCAATCAGAGTCTCCTAAAACTAAATGTGTAGAAAACAGAACTCATCATCTTTCCACCGTTCAACTATACCCCTGCCCCTGATCTCTCTATCTCAGTCAACGGCTCTACACTCTCACCGGTCCCGCAAGTCCGCTGCCTTGGGGTAATCCTAGACTCCGCTCTATCTTTCAAACCGCACATCCAAACCCTCACCTCTGCCTGCCGCCTCCACCTGAAAAACATCTCTCGCATCCGCTCATTCCTCAACTATGACACTACAAAAATGCTGGTCCATGCCCTTTGTCATCTCACGCCTAGACTACTGCAACATCGTTCTCTGTGGCCTCCCAGCTAGCACCCTCGCTCCCCTCCAATCCATCCTTAACTCTGCTGCTCGTCTTTTCCACCTCTCTCCTCGCTACTCCTCTGCCTCTCCCCTCTACTAATCCCTTCACTAGCTTCTGATTGCCCAGCAAATTCATTTCAAGTTTCTAACCATGACCTACAAAGCTCTCCATGACCTCTCCCTCCATACATCTCTGCCTTAATTTCCAAATATCTCCCCCCACGCAATCTCCGCTCCTCACAGGACCTTCTCCTCTGCTCTCCCCTTATCAGCTCCTCACACAACCGTCTCCAAGACTTCTCCCGTGCTTCCCCACACTCTGGAACTCACTGCCCCAACACATCAGACTCTCCCCCACTTTCACCAGCTTCAAAAGCAATCTCAAAACCCATTTCTTCAGGCTTGCCTATAACCTACACTAACCTTGTTGTCACTACTTCCTCCACAAACATGTCTCCCCCTCACCTCCTGTCTCTTTCCCCCTCCTTGTAGATTGTAAGCCCTCGCGGGTAGGGCCCTGTCTCCCTCTGTCGTGCCAATTGTCATTAATCACTCATCATTGTACTCATTTGACTTATGTTATGTATGTAACCCCCTCGAATGTACAGCGCCCTGGAATCAATGGCGCTTTAAAATAATTAATAATAATAATAATAATAATAATCTCCTCCAATCAGGGCCTATAGCAAACAATAGGAGCTCACAGCAACCAGAGCCCATAGCAACCAATCAGAACCCATAGCAACCAATCGGAGCCAATAGCAACCAATCAGAACCCAAAGTAACCAATCAGAACTCATAGCAACCAATTAGAGCCCATAGCAACCAATCAGCGCTCATAGCAACTAATCAGAGCTCATATCCACCAATCAGGGCCTATAGCAACCAATTGGAGCTCACAGCAACCAGAGCCCATAGCAACCAATCAGAGCCCATAGCAACCAATCGGAGCCCATAGCAACCAATCAGAACCCAAGTAACCATCAAGTCATAGCAACCATCAGGCCATAGTAACCAATCAGAGCTCAGTTTTCATTTTACCAGAGCAGTTTAAAGGGGTTGTCTCACTACATTAATTCATCTTGCCTCTATACTATTTTCTTGGTTTCATTTTTTTAACTCAGGGGCATGTTTACTGGCTACTACTGGCCTACAGTAAGGAGCTGCTGACCACACCACGTCTGTAGCTATAGCGACCAGTGCTTGCAGCCTATCAGGAGAGATCAAACAGGTCAGTAGCTATAGCGACCTGAGGAGCTGATGAAGCCCATGCAAGAGGGGATATCTAGGAATAGGTAGGACACTGTTAATGGACACATATTGCTGAGCTCTGATTGGTTGCTATGGGTTCTGATTGGTTGCTATGGACTCTGATTGGTTGTTATGGGCTCTGATTGGTTGCTATGGGCAGCAAAGACAGTCTTGCTATTAGTTTGGATAACTGAGGCCTGCGGTGTGTGAGACCATGATAATACTGTATTTCAATGCATAAAATTGAAGGAGGACAGAAAAAAATGCAAAAAATTTTTCTATAAAAAGTGCTTATTATCACCAAGTAATCTTGTATCTGCAGCCACAATGTACTGGGTCTTATGGCGAAGAGCAGGATAAGGCAAGAAAAGAAAAAAAGGAGTCTGGAAAAAGAGATGACACAAGACGCAGAAGGGAATTTTATAGGTTACACAAATATCTGCAGGGAGGAATGGAAGGTTCATGTGTCCCTAATATTAGTCGCCAGTTGCTTACCTTCTAGGAGGGGGCAAATATGATGAGGCTGCGACCATCCCGGGACCTTCTGACATAAACGTATACGTCTCTTGTAATGCTATCTCTATTGAAAGAGCCAATCACACATGGCCGCTCACAATATTCTCCAGCACCCGCAATTCAGCCAGGACCCAGTTGCTGATAGTATCTGGATATATGTGTAAGGTGCTTCTTTTGATCCAACACCAGATTGCTGCCGATACGTTAACCCTTTTGGCACCAGGCCTGAAAAGGCTTTAAAGGGAACCTGTCACAGTGAACATACCATCTGATCTGCGGGCAGCGTGTTATAGAGCAGAAGGAGCGGAGCAGATTAATATATAGTTTTATAGGAAAAGATTCAGCAGAACTTTTATTTAATTCATTTAAATCCCTGCTTATTCTGGGTTAAATGAGTTGTCTCACCATGCTGTTTCACAGCGCCACAAGCAGCTTTAGATTCCTGCTTTCCTGTCTCTTCCTAGTTAGGCTGTGGGTGGTTCTATAGCAGTGAATAGCTGATCAACTCTGTATTTACAGCTCTTCTAATTGCACTGACATGAGGACAGGAGATGTAATCTGTAATGCAGAAGGCTTCAGAGCTCAAAGTAAACAAAAGTAATTAATCTCCTTTGTTTGTTAGAGATAACACACCCTATTCTCAAGCTGCCAACAGTCCTGTGTGAGGACATCACCCCCTGCTATCAGATCAGAAAAAGATCAAAGAGTGAAGGGGTGAGCAGGACAGTAACCAGAGAAACCTGTGTGCACTCATAGCTGATAAAATCTCTTATACTTCCAGACAAGGGAAAAATCAAAAAAGTTATGCATTTGGAAAAAGTCTTGATTTACTGTTCCCTACATGTTATAGGCGAATCATTGTAGTGAGACAACTACAAAGTATTTGCCGTTATTAGTAATTGACAGCCATCTCTGTATGTACTTGCATACCAGGAAGGCTGTCAATCACTGATAACACCGCCTACTGAATTTCGTAACTTAGAATAATCAGGAATGTAAATGAAAAAATTTGTACTGAATTTTTTCATATATTTAAGCTATAAATCAATCTGCTCAGCGCCTCCTGCTCTATAACATGCTGCCTGCAGATCGGATAACATGTACAATATGACAGATTCCCTTTAAATGACAAGCTAATTTTTTCATTTTTTTCCTCCCTGTGTTTTAGCAGTCATAACTTTTTTAGTTTTGCAGCTGTATGAGGTCTTGCTTTTTGTGGGAAAAGTATTTTTTTTTAATGTAGTTAGCAGATACCTAGGTATATTTCACACTGCTTTCAGCCAGCATGTAGTGGCACGTTCTGTGCGTGTGGCTATACGTCTGCTGCTTTAGAAGGATGTGCTGGCAAGCACGTACTTCTAAGGCGCTCCGGGCCGGCCCCCATTCATTGTCATTTTCCCCGATGCGTAAGCGCCGGGAAGTAGTGACATGTCACTTCTTTCTCCTGACACGCAGTACGTGTTGGGGAATACGCTGTAAAATCATAGCACTCAACAAGTGCTATGATTTTACTGTAATTGTGGGTCGTATTTCGGGCACATTGCAGCACAATTACTCCGTGTAAACATACCCATATAAATCACTGTGTAATTTCTTATCACTTTTTTATGTTGTAAATTAATTAATATTTTCATAAATGATCTTACACACGGATTGCACAGTAGAATATCGATCTTTGCAGACGATACTAAGCTCTGTAAAGGAATCCACACAATAGAGGATAATATGTTATTACAAAGGGATCTGGATAGGTTGGAGGCCTGGGCAGGGAAATGGCTGATGAGGTTTAACACAGATAAACGCAAGGTTATGAACATGGGGAGGAAAAATCCATTACATGATTACATGTTAAATGGAAAAACACTGGGTAAAAGTGACATGGAGCAGGACTTGGGAATCCTGGTGGACAGTAAACTTAGTTGTAGCAGCCAGTGTCAGGCAGCAGCAGCCAAGGCAAATAGGATCATGGGGTGTATTAAAAGGGGCATAGATGCACATGATGAGAACATTATTCTCCCACTATACAAGTCACTGGTTAGACCACACATGGAATATTGTGTACAGTTTTGGGCACCAGTGCACAGGAAAGACATTGTAGAGCTTGAACAGGTACAAAGGCGGGCAACAAAAATAATAAAAGGACTGGGTGGACTACAATACCCAGAAAGATTAGCAAGGTTAGGGTTATTTAGTTTAGAGAAAAGACGGCTTAGGGGGGACATAATAAATGTTTAAATATATTAAGGGCCAATATAGAGATCTCGCTAAAGATTTATTTATACCCAGGACTGTATCTAAAGCAAGGGGGCATCCTCTACGTCTTGAGGAACGAAAGTTTCTACATAAACATAGAAAGCGATTCTTTACTGTTAGAGCAGTGAGACTGTGGAGCTCTCTGCCAGAGGAATTTGTTATAGTGAATTCACTAACAGAGTTCAAGAAGGGCTTGGATGCATTTCTAGATGTAATAATATAACAAGTTATAGTGAACAGGATTCTGGAGAAGGTCTGGATAAATTTCTAGATGTAATAATATTACAAGTTATATTGTCCAGGATTCTGGAGAATGGTCTGGATACATTTCTAGATGTAATAATATAACAAGTTATAGTGACCAGGATTCTGGAGAAAGGTCTGGATAGATTTCTAGATGTAATAATATAACAAGTTATCATGACCAGGATTCTGGAGAAGAGTCTGGATACATTTCTAGATGTAATAATATAACAGGTTAGGCTATGTCTACACTGCATCCGAGATAAAACGGCCCTTAAAGCGGCCGTTCTTTCTCTGATGCAGGACCGCGGCTTTTGTCACGCTTTGTGCAAAAGCCGCGGCCGCTTCTCGTTTTCCCGACGCCCCCCATACAATAGCATTGTATGGGAAGACGTCGAGAAGACGAGAAGCACCGGCGTATTATACAACATGTTGTATAATACGGCGCTGCTGAAAGACGGGCAGAGAAAAGACGAGCTGTGTAGACAGCAACTCGTCTTTTCTATTGCCGTCTATAGCACCACACTGACGATCGTATCTCCGGCGCTTTTAAAAAACGAAAAGCGCCGGAGATACGATCGTAATCATGTGCAGTGTGGACATAGCCTTATAGTGATCAGGATACTGGAGAAGGGTCTGGATACATTTCTAGATGTAATAATATAACAAGTTATAGTGACCAGGATTCTGGAGAAGGGTCTGGATACATTTCTAGATGTAATAATAAACAAGTATCTGACCGGCGTTTTAAAAAAACGAAAAGGGCCGGAGAACGATCTAACATGTATAATATGACATAGCATTATAGTGATCAGGATTCTGGAGAAGGGTCTGGATACATTTCTAGATGTAATAATATAACAAGTTATAGTGACCAGGATTCTGGAGAAGGGTCTGGATACATTTCTAGATGTAATAATATAACAAGTTATAGTGACCAGGATTCTGGAGAAGGGTCTGGATACATTTCTAGATGTAATAATATAACAAGTTATAGTGACCGGGGATTCTGGAGAAGGGTCTGGATACATTTTTTAGATGTAATAATATAACAATTTATACTGACCGGGATTCTGGAGAAGGGTCTGGATACATTTGTAGATGTAATAATATAACAAGTTATAGTGACCAGGATTCTGGAGAGGGTCTGGATACATTTCTAGATGTAATAATATAACAAGTTATAGTGACCAGGATTCTGGAGAAGGGTCTGGATACATTTCTAGATGTAATAATATAACAAGTTATAGTGACCGGGATTCTGGAGAAGGGTCTGGATACATTTCTAGATGTAATAATATAACAAGTTATAGTGACCGGGATTCTGGAGAAGGGGTCGTTGATCCAGAGATTTATTCCGATTGCCAGATTGGAGTCAGGAAGGAATTTTTCCCTAACATGAGGACAATTGGCTTCTACCTCATGGGGGTTTTTGCCTTCCTCTGGATCAACACTTTAACACTTTAGCAACACTTTAGCACAACCGGCTGAACTATATGGAAGTATGTCTTTTTTCGGCCTGACAAACTATGTAACTATGTAAATTTAAAAAAAGCCTTTTTCTGCATTCATCTTTTTTTTTTTCTTTTAGCACCACGTTTCACACTAAATAACCTGCAAATGCGTTTTGGCTGCTGCAGGAACACACCCTATAGTTTTAAATACGGTGCCTGCTGCGTCTTTCGGATCAAGAATTGACAAGACAATTCTTTAACGGATCCGAAAGATGCATCCGAAAAACGCATCGGCGATCACTGGTCTGAACCCCAATGCGTGTTTTATATTGAAAGCAATGGAAATCACACTGCACATTGTTAGATGCGTGTTTGGATCCGAAACACTGATCCAAACATGCTGTGTGATCATCCCCTAAGGCTGGATCCATAGCATTGGACAAAAGACGTCCAAAAGTCGACCGTTTTTTGGCCGATGCACGACCGCGTTTTTTGGCAAAAACCAAGGTCAGTTCTCGTTTTTTTGCCATTGACCCAAACAATTGATTGTATTGGAAACCGACGGAAAAACGCAAAACACTGCCGTATTTAGGAACATGTTGTATAATACGGCAAAAAATGATCGGAAAAAAACGACCTGTCTAGACTACACCGAAAATACAATGGTTTTTGCATGCTGTGTGGACCTACCCTAAGCTTCCAGAGCTGAATGTGAGAGCTCTCCCTAGACCACAGGTGTCAAACTGCGGCCCTCCAGCTGTTGTGAAACTACAACTCCCATCATGCATTTATATAATCTATAACAGTGGGCATGATTGGAGTTGTAGTTTCCCAACAGCTGGAGGGCCGCAGTTTGACACCCCTGCTCTAGACTCTGTTGGGTGCTGGAAAACCCAGGATTCCGATCAGGCAGGGGAGTCCTCTTTGATCATGCCGTGATCTCAGCCCGCAGCAACCAAAGGGTTAAATGGTGGGGATCGGAGAAAACCTCTGATCCCTGCCATGTCCAAAGGCTGCTCTACGAATGGGGCTGTTACAACTCTGTGTCTAGTGCACCTGCGGTGCTGGGAGCCGCGATCCTAACACTTCGGCACCAACACCAAAAGACACCGATGCCGACAGAGGAACTACACCGCCCGCCATCAAAACACAGTGAGCAGTCATTGAGGGATTAAGAAAGTCTTCTTACGCACCAGAATATTCTTGTTGTCAGGTAATTGTTTGCATCATTCATATGCACATATCTAATTAAGTTATGTCAGATAGTTTGTTTCACATGGAAAAAGTATTTGAATATATGTCGTATTTCCAAATGAACTTGTGTGAATAGTCAGAGGGCAGACGAATGAGCTGTAGACGAAAAATAACTATATGAACATATGAACAAGATAAAACATGATAAGACACATTACTAATGCTGGGGTCAGTGTCACTATGCAGCAGCATTGTTATTAAAGATTGGAAATGACCACCGTCCTGCTTGTTATTGTATAGGTATTAAAGTGTATAATTGTATCCAGTGTCATTATATATCTCAGTGCTTTACTATACAGGAAGCAGTGAACCTACACAGTGACAATTTATATACGTACATTGGGGGAAAAAAGTATAGTCAGCCACCAATTGTGCAAGTTCTTCCACTTAAAAAGATGAGAGAGGCCATAGGCCGACCTCAACTATGAGAGACAAAATGAGAAAACAAATCCAGAAAATCATTGATTTGGAAAGAATTTATTTGCAAATTATGGTGGAAAATAAGTATTTGGTCACCTACAAACAAGCAAGATTTCTGGCTCTCACAGACCTGTAGCTTCTTCTGATAATCTCCCTGGATCTGGGGCTCCACGCAAGATCTCACCCCGTGGGGTCAAAATGATCACAAGAACGGTGAGAAAGAATCCCAGAACCACACGGGGGACCTAGTGAATGACCTGCAGAGAGCTGGGATCAACATAACAAAGGCTACCATCAGCAACACACAACGCCGCCAGGGACTCAGATCCTGCAGTGCCAGACGTGTCCCCCTGCTTAAGCCAGTACCTGTTCAGGCCCATCTGAAGTTTGATAGAGAGCATTTGGATGATCCTGACGAGTATTGAGAGAATGTCATATGGTCAGATGACACCAAAGTCGAGCTGTGTGGTAGAAACACAACTCGTCATGTTTGGAGGAGAGAGAATGCCGAGTTGTATCCAAATAACACCATACCTACTGTGAAGCATGGGGGTGGCAACATCATGCTTTGGGGCTGTTTCTCTGCAAATCTCCTTCCATCAGCAAGGGCACTGCAGATGAAACGTGACTGGGTCTTTGACAATGATCCCAAGCACACTGCTAGAGCAACGAAGGAGTGGCTTCGTAAGAAGCATTTCAAGGTCCTGGAGTGGCCTAGCCAGTCTTCAGATTTCAACTCCATAGAAAACCTTTGAAGGGAGTTGAAAGTCCGTGTTGCCCAGCGACAGCCCCAAAACATCACTGCTCTAGAGGAGATCTGCATGGAGGAATGGGCTGACATACCAGCAACAGTGTGTGCCAACCTTGTGAAGACTTACAGAAAACGTTTGACCTCTGTCACTGCCAACAAAGGAGATAGAACAAAGTATTGAGAGGAACTTTTGTTATTGACCAAATACTTATTTTCCTCCCTAATTTGCAAATAAATTCTTTCCAAATCAGACAATGGGATATTTTGGATTTGTTTTCTCATTTTGTCTCTCATAGTTGAGGTCTACCTATGATGTCAATTACAGGCCTCGCTGATCTTTTTAAATGGGAGAACTTGCACAATTGACCGGGGAAATTTTAGGAGACAACATTCCAATTATAAGTGGCATTGTGTTAAGATTTTTATTTATTTGTTTTTATTAATTTATATAGCGCCACTATATTCCATAGCGCTGTACATAGATTGCCATCATTCACATTGGTCCCAGTCCCCACTGAGGCTAACAATCGAGATTCAAGATTAACCTATGTGTATGTTTTTGGAGCGTGAGGGAAACCCGAGTACCCAGAGGAAACCCACGCAAACATTGGGCGAACATACAAACTCCTTCATTCAAATGAGCCTTCACGTGGAACGCCAGGAATCCAGCAGTTTAAAAGCCAATATTTATTAGAAAAATTACATAGCAAACAGAGAGATAAAAAGTGCTAGTGGTAGACATTAACGCGTTTCCGACCCATGCGGGTCCTTGTTTACAGCTGTGAACAAGGGACCCACACGGATCGGAAACGCGTTAGCGTTTACCACTAGCACTTTTTGTCTCTCTATTTGCCATGTAATTTTTCTACAGGGCTGATTTTAAATCTGTGGTGTGGGGGGAAAAGAAATTAACATATCTATCCTTTGAATCAGATTCTGCTCGGATTTGCTTCTGGCACGGGAGACGTGGGTGAGAGCATTTAAATGGGGTAAACCCGCATCCAAATGGGAGGCAAAAACTGCTTCTGTAAGGTGAAAATCCTCAGCAGAGGATATCATGTCAGATGTTTCCAAAAGGAAACACCCAAGTTGTGAATATACCCCTAAGGCATTTCTTCATTTTCCACAGAGTTGTGTAGCGCCGTTACAAAAAACCCTCCTAACTCCAAAAATTAGTTTAATGCACAAATAACGCAAATGAGCCCATGAAATTGCTATCAAAATCCTCTACCCATTAAACCCCTATCATGTATGTATAATATAGGCAGCTTTCACACAAGCACAGGTATATTGGATAATTTCTTAGTCATTTATTTTTTGGTGTCCAGGGAAGAATTGAGAATTATTGGCCTTATCAACAAAGGAGTTTTTTCACCTGTATGCACGAGTATGTATGCCGTAGTGCTGTTTTTAAGATTACTGCAATAAACATCATAGTTTTTACCGGAACCGGACTTGGGAGTATTTGCAGGCGCGGGTCCCGTCGGGGATCAACGCCCGGATATCCGTCTGCGCTCTGTTGTGTTACCGCTTGGCTGGCGGAGAGCCCGGAAGGGTGAACTGTGACTCCTAGGATCCTCTATCAAACTATATAGACAAGTCCGCAAAAAAGGTGAGCTGAGTCTTTCGCATTAGTATGTATAATATAGGCAGCTTTCACACAAGCACAGGTATATTGGATAATTTCTTAGTCATTTATTTTTTGGTGTCCAGGGAAAAATTGAGAATTATTGGCCTTATCAACAAAGGAGTTTTTTTAAAAAATTATTTAGAAAACTGTATCCAGTAATTAGATCTGTTTACCTATGAGGTTGCTCCAAAGGACTTCACAGAAGACATTATTTAGCCACTTACTGTAGCTCTTGCTCCAATGAAGCTTACTAATTTCCCTATCACAAGGCATTATGGGAAAGGGGCTGAGAAGCCCACAGCGCCCTCTGTTGGTTGTAACAAATCCTCAATTTGCTTTTGACCCACCGAGTCTTGAGAAAGCAAAAAGGATTTTTTAGCCATAATGCCTTGTGATATGCAGATGCTAAGTAGAGGGCGAAAAGGCAAAACAAAAACTCTACAAGCCGTTCGTTCGGTGCTCTCCTTAAGGAGAGATCTTCCCTTCCTGAGCTACCCAATGCCTACCACACAGCCAGCCAGTATCTTCTCTACTCTGCACTGAAGAGGGACAAAAATCCCGAAACAGCGTTGTCTGTAGATGAGAGATACTGGCTTGGCTAAAAAATCCTTTTTGCTTTCTCAAGACTTTTTGGGTCAAAAGCAAATTGAGGATTTGTTACAACCAACAGAGGGCGCTGTGGGCTTCTCAGCCCCTTTCCCATAATGCCTTGTGATATGCAGATGCTAAGTAGAGGGCGAAAAGGCAAAACAAAAACTCTACAAGCCGTTCGTTCGGTGCTCTCCTTAAGGAGAGATTTTCCCTTCCTAATTTCCCTACTGAGAACAAAGAACAAACACTTTGGATTCACTTTAGCTATAAACAAATGAACCTAAAACTTCAGCTTTGAACTGAAAGGGGAAAACTGAGTGCTTAGAGGACACATACTCAATATACGGTATAATCAGAGGACATCACACTTTTTGGTCTATTGAAGTTTCAAAGTGAGACACAGATAGAAGTCATATAACATTGGTTATAACGATTTGGAGAGCTAGCTATCTTTAATCAATGGGGTCCAAAATTATCCTAAGCCAACAGAAAACCCCTAAGGGTAAGGCTACATGACGCGGTCATGGCATGGCTGCTATGCAGATAAAAGCAGCTGTGCAGATTTATATTCATTGTTAAAGGGGTTATCTCACTAAAAGGATTGCTTTTTATGTTAAAGATCTTGCAAAAACAAGTCACTTTGCAATATATGTCCATTAACAGTGTCCTACCTATTCCTAGATATCCTCTCTTGTATGGGCTGCATCAGCTCCTCAGGTCGCTATAGCTACAGACCTGTTTGATCTCTCCTGATAGGCTGCTAGTGCTGGTCGAAATAGCTACAGACCTGTTCAGTCTCTCCTGATAGGCTGCCAACACTGGTTGCTATAGCTACAGACCTGGCTTATACTATAGAAGCCAGTAAACACGGCCCTGAATTCAAAATGAAACCAAGAAAACTGCACTGTGGTAAGACAAATCATTGGCTGCACAAATATACAGGTAAACATCAATTATACTCACTAAACCATGAGGCCATTAACAATTAGGCAACCGTACCTACAAACAAAAATACCAGTGCAGTAAATCCAATAAAAATAATTGGTTTATTAACAATTCATTAAACATCAGACAAAATATACAAAAAATGCATCATTACTGAAGAATCAAAAAATACACAGACCCAGAGAATGGGAAAGCTTCCATCGCCGCCATCTTTCCAGTGTTACTACATCCTGCCCCAGGCAGGAAGTAGTAAAACTGCCATCTTTGTACATCCTATTGCATTGTTTATACAATGCAATAGGCTGTATAAACAACCGCCCCATAATTGTCAAGCTTCCCGGGGGGGGACTCAATGTTAAAGTAAAAAAAATAATAATGTTTTAAAAATAAAAAGTTAAAATCACCCCCCTTTTGCCATTTTACAACTAAAATCAAAAATAATAAAAAAAAGTTACACATAATTGGTATCACTGCATCCGTAAAAGTCTGTTATAATAAAATATAACATTATTTATCCCATATGCTGAACACCGTAGAAGAAAAAAATTCCAAATTCCAAATTTGCTTTGGTTATTTCATGTCCCCTAAAAATTGGAATAAAAACTGACCAAAAAGTTGCATGTATTCTGAACTGGTACCAATAAAAAGTACACGTCAGTCCGCAAAAAATGCCCCATTACTCAAGTCTGTAGGCAGAAGTACCAAAAATTTATTGGTTGCAGAAAATGGTGCTGTGGCAAAAATGTTTAAAATAGAAAATATTTGCATTTATATCCAGTGATACGGAAAATAAAAAAAAAATAACCAAAACTTCTTAAAAAACGTGTTTAACCTAAAAACAGTTTCATTATCAAAACCACATAAGCCCAACTAAGATATATGGTGGAGGGCATACCCATAATATAGTATGATATAAATGCCTGGTTTTACAACATATATATACAACATATATTAGGAATTTCTTCATATTTATATTATAGTATATTTCTGTTTGGACACTTTTTTTGTGTTATTATAGGGCACTTTATAGCTTTGTAGTAGGGTAATACTAGGATTCGATAGTCTAGGTTCCTGGTGGGGGCGCCCTTATCGGGGCGGTCACCCCGCTTTAATTGACTAGGTAGTGGTAATACTGTTTGTTAGGGATAAGTGTAGGGATTGCTTTAGTTTTTTGTCCTTGTATTTAGGTTTTAATGATCTATTAATAAAGGTATTCTTTTTAATTGGTCCTAAGTATACATTTTTGAATGTGGTTTTCTCTTTAACATAAAAACAATAATTTTCTTATGACACAACCCTTCCAGATTTTCATGTTTTTTCCCCTTCATTCTTACCTTTGCCTATTTTGCTATAAAAATCAGGCACAGATGACTATCGAGTTAAAAAGCACTAGCCTCAGGGAAAAATGAAAAGTGAAAATGTGAAATTTTACCCATTTTCTACTGTTTCCAGCATGTAAGTCATATATTCAGTTGTAATAAATTTCTTTTGAAGCTACAATTACCAATTGTTCAACCCTTTCCCCATAATGTACATAAACTTGTACGATCCTAAAATAACAGGACATTTCCAAATGAAATATTTCGATCCCTAATATATTAAGAAGTCCCGTCGAAAAACATGGCATTTTCTCATGTTTGCAGCATTGAGTTACACACATTTAGGAAGAGTTTCATTAGAGAGACAACAATATAACTGTTAGCACCGGAGTCAGATTATGGAATTTTTCCTCCCTGTGGTTTAATGGGCTTAAAGGTCCTCAGGACGGAGTATATCAGTGTCACATCCTTGATGTGAAGTTGCTTTAGAAACAGCCTGCATTAGGTTCCTAATTGAAGAAACAGCTGCATTGTAAATTATCTCACTAGGCCTTATCCTAATTGGTCTTATTTCTTCTCTGTTGCCGGATGTTTCCACACTTGATACTATTAATCACAATTAAATCCATCATCTAGAAATAATTTAGAAAGATTAATAAGATTTATCTTGGCTTTCTCCGACAAGGAGAAAATATGTCCTTGATCCGGCTTTTTTCCATGCAGGAAATGCATATGATTTAGTATGACTGGTTTACCATCTTTCTATTCCCCATTTTCATAGCTAGAATTAGGGACTATGCAGCCCGTCTTTTTTTTAATAGTAGGTAAAGGTCATGCACACCCAGGGAGATATAGAGAAAACCAGGGAAAGTCGTGGGGTCTCAGTGGAAAGGTGTTGGCTACACCCGGCATATACTAGCAGAAAAGGATCCACAGCACACCAATATAATGCGTCTATTTTTTAAAGGGGTTTTGCCACGAAGTAAAATTGACGTGGGAAGTTTTAAAATGAAATAATAAACATTTTCACCTTTCATCATTATTACAAATTCTGCACCGTTTTTGTTGTAGCTGCTCCTTTAGTGATCCATAGTTTACAGCTCATCACCAGGGTCGAGAGCTCCTCAGTCCTGGTCGCACATGCTCAGACATCACCTCTCCTCTCAGGCAGCTACTGAGTGTTCAAACCCCGGGTGCTGTCATTCTCCTCCTGTCCTTTTGACTAGTTAGTAATAAGTCAAACACTGCAAATAAATAAAAAAAGAAACCTCAATGAGGTCTGTGCATTGATAAAGAAGCAAAAAAAATCCACATGTTAAGTTCCTGCAGGGATTTGAACCAAGGACCCTTGTGCTATAAAGCAAAAATGTTACCTCTGAGCTACAGTGTAGCGACTTACAATTCTATACATAAACAGACCTTTCTTTGACTACAGAGAAAAAGGTCTGGTGATGTCATCCTGCTGGGTAACATGATATGCAATTCAAACAAATCACACACGCCCCCTTCTGAGCATACAGAGCTGAAGAGCTGGATACAGGAGGTATTAAATGAGATCGTGGCAAAACCCCTTTAAGTCTAAGGTCTTGTTCGCAAAGGGCGACATGTATGAACGAGGCTGCACCATTTTTTTGGTGTATCTTGTGCCAAAAAACTGCTGTAGCCCTGTTCTATAGACATATGAACAGTTGTACAACAAAACCTGCACCAGGCATGGCACCTTCGAATGCGGCAAAGATATGCACCAAAGATGCTGTGCGCCAAAGATATTTAGTAACAGGCATTTTTAAAGCTGTACAACATGAAACACTCAAATAAAAGTTCCACCCAATGCAAATGTGACCATCAAGCTTTTGTCCCTCCATTGAAATTTGCAACCACTAAGATTGTTGTGCCACTGGTTGTGAAAAAGTTTAGCAAAATGGTCTGTTCTTCATAGGAAGGATGTTTTAAGATGCTATGTTATGCAAGACATAGCACATGCAAGATTTATGAACCCACATACGACAGGTTCATACATACTGTTGCAATCTACACTCCTATATCGATTTAGAACTGGCATGTTGGCACCAAGCTTCATACAGGCCATCCAAAGTTTTTCTCACATTGAATCTGCACCAGAATCTGTGGATCTGAATCCCATTGTTTTCAATGAGAATCTGCTTTGTAATTCATGGGGTGGACTACAGTGCATATTTTATCCGGTTAAAAAAAAAAAAAAAAAGTAAAATATCACAAATTTCCACCTAAACAGTAATGGAGCAATCCTGATGTTCAATCTGCAGCAAATAAGCTGCAAATCTGATGCAAAAATTCAAGTCTATGCCTCAGCTTTCTGGCACAGATTCCAAAACTATTTTTTCCAGCCCAAAAATTTGCTGTATGCAGAGTTACTGACTTGACTTTCTCAGTAATTTCTATAGATTTAAGCAGAGAAGGCTAGAAGCATGTGCATCCATCTCTTATTAGAGGGGTGGAGGCCAGCTTGAGGGAATGGAGCCCCAAGGATCAGCTCTGGAGCCCAAAGGCTCAGCTCTACTTCATCCCAATTGGAAGGGTGAACCTAGCCAAGACTCCATTCCCTGTAGGAATCATTCCACACATCTCTTTTTGAACTAAGCCGTGATTGTAGTCCATCACCAATCGAAGGACCCTCTTATTATTTAACTATGTACCCCAAACTTAAAAATTCAGCACTACGCTGATTTTTTTCCCCTTTGTCGTTAACACTTTTTTGCTTCACACAAAAGGAACATACCCTAACAAAAGGATTCCTGTTTTCTTGTTGCCCCAGATGGGAATGGAAATTCAAATATTGTAACCGTTATGAATGGTTAATCTCTTTGGCGACTTCTGATTTGATATCACAACTGCCTTTAATACCTTGAAAATAGATCACATCTACTATCTGCCATTATTTCGTCATACTTATGGCCCAATGTATCATCTGCGACATAGACGCAATTGAGAAAAACAAGTCTATGAGTTTTCGGCACAGCTTTCCCAAAACTATTACGTTATCTAGCCAATAAATTGTGCCTGTTCAGATATCTGATTTGCTTTCAGAATAATATTTGATAATACATTGCACCTCTTTAAAGGGGGGCGGAAGAGATGCCCCAAGATCACTTCTGGACCCACCACTCATTCCCCATAGGGCCACCCCCTTCCCTGATCATCACCCTCCTTGAACTAACCGTGATGTAGTCCATCCCTTGGGCCTTCCATTATACATGTACTTTAAAAATTTGCAAAGGTTTTATTTCCTTGAACATTTTTTGAAAAAAAAAAAAAGGGATTCCTGTTAGGGTATGTTCACGCGGCTTATTTTGGGACGCATTTCGCCACGTATTGAGAGCATACTGCGCTCTAATACGAGCGAAATGCGACCCAATCATTACGGTAATCCACAGTTCTCATAGAGAACTATGGATTACGCCTCCTCTCCCTGGCTGTACAATACGATCGTATTGTACGCCCGGGGAGATAATTCGCGGCGCCTTTGCACCGCGAGTATTGACAGTCTATGGGGCCGGCAGGGCTGCCGCCCCCCCCCCCCCGCACCGCGACGGGAGTAGTTGCGTATCAGCGCGACTCCCGAACACCCGGCTTAATTGCGGGGCGTACTGTACGCCCGCAGTTAAGCCGTGTGAACATAGCCTTAGGATAAATTTGCATTTTATGTAGCCAACATCCAGGTGCACAAAAAATAATTAATTTTGTATTTAATATGTCTGACCTGCAGGGTTTAACTGGAACGTGTTCCGTATTCATAGGCATTTATGGCCTTTTCATAAATTCCTATGCAGAGCAAAAAGAGATGTCTCCATACAAAAAAAACATGGTGCCCCAGGTGACTACAATACTGAATGATTTGTTGCATGTGGTTTGTGTTATTTTCTGTGAAAATTTGTTAGGGAGGGAAACAGTTTTGTAGGGGGGATGAATTAAAGAGTCTCCTTTATGGGATCATATACTTTTATAATTAGTTGCTTCATTTTGAGTGGACATTTTGCACTGTTCAGTAAATGTTTTTTTTTTTTTGTAAACATAATTTTTATTAAATTTTACAATAACGAAAACATACAATAACTGTCCATTAGATGAAATACCACTATATACAAAGAAATAATATAAGGCATCATTAGTACAAATAAGAAAAGTACTAAACAATGAAAGTACAAAATAGCACTAATGACATACTTTGGTATCATAATAATAAGAATGAAGCAAAAGAAGTCTCCATCTTCACTAAAGGAAGAAAACAAAAAATAATAAAAAAGTAAACCCCCCTCCAAAAAAAACCCCAAAAAACAAAACAACACAATACAGTGGTACCCATACGCAGTTATGTATAAGAGACATAATCACATACACCTATGTAATCAAGTAAGGTCTGGGATAAAAAGTAAAAACAAATCCTGTGCTGATACAATGCTGCGGGATCGTCACATGGCCCCTGTCCCCTAAAGCCCGAGGGAGAGTAATAGAAAGAGGACAAATTCACCCCCAACTTTGACGCACAGTTACCAAGGGAGTATCCAGGGCACGGTGTCAGGATATGGCTGAGGTAAAGCTCCCATGTTATGGGATACAGACATCCAAAGCCCCGAGAGAACCTGCTAGTCGAGAGGAGAGATACCAGGAGGTGTAAACAAAAGGCTGCATGATCTCCTTGATCTCCTGGGGGTGTAAAAGTTACCTATGAACTCCTGCCATTTCTTGAAAAATTTAGAGCATTGGGTTTCCTTAGTCCTGATAATGTCGATTCTGTCCATTTCGAGATGATGTTTTACCACCTGGATCACTTCCTGCATTGTTGGGACGGTTGGTTCCAACCATTTGGCCAGGAGGCTTCTTTTCGCCGCTAATAAAAATATATGCAGAAGTGGGTGGTTCCTAAAATGTTGTGGTAAATTATGGAACAGGAGCTGTGTTGGCGCTAAAGTGAAATGACACAGAAACTTAAGATTCAGAGTTTGTATGACTGTCTCCCAGAACTTCATGGTTTCCACACAGGTCCATATACTATGGACAAAATCCGTGCGGGGGGTGCCACACTTGGGACAGGACGTCAAACGGTCTGGACAAGCTGGATGGGGGGGGATATTAAAGCCGTAAATTGGGTAATGGGCAATTCTAAAGAATGCGTCCCTCCACTTCTCATTAACTATATATTTATGGATCTTCAGCCATCCCTGGAGAATTGTAGTAGAGATCTCCTGGTTAGGGTAGACCTCCCACCTAGCAAAAATCCTGCAAGGCCCCTGGTCTTCTGAACCCCTATGAAGACCAGCATATAGCGCTGATAGAGAGTGGTCTGTTGAAGAAGTAGGGCCGATAACATTATCAAAAGCATTCAACTTAAAATGCGACGGCCTTATGTCCTTACTTCTATAAAAACTCACTATTTGGAAGTAAGCCAAAAAATGCGATGGTGGCAAGGAATATTTTTGAGATAATTCTGAGAGAGAGTAAATCCGTTGGTGGGAAGGGTGAAAAAGCTGGGAAATAGTTAAGATCCCTTAACTCCTCCAGACTTTAAATTGGGGGTTATCAAGGCCAGGTTTGAATTCTGAGTGCCCATAGATAGGAAGGTATCTACTGGTCTGGTAGGGCAGAGATATTTTTTTATGTTTTGACTTTCTACATGTATGCACCTATTTGTTATTGTATTGCACTATATATGTGTTTCCTTCTCCCTGAATGCAGTGGGATAGGACTGGTAGACTGCGGAAGGATTTGAAAAGTGAGTCCCTAAAATTGGGGTTTAAAAGCGGGACGATTCCCTCACTATAAAGGGAGGAGATTTGGAGGTAGGTCTTAGAAAAGCTTACCATATTTTTCGGACTTTAAGACGCACCGGACCATAAGACGCACCTACTGTATTTTTCGGACTTTAAGATATACAACCATTTTCCTCCCAAATTTTGGGGGAAAAAAGTGCGTCTTATAGTCCGAAAAATACGGTAATGGCCTCAGTAGAGAGAGAGCCCCATGGACAATGATTTGTCAGGAAACTATGTCTTGATCAGAGCCCTCAAGAGTAAGGTCTTATAGGAAGTAGATGCCAGCTAGAAGGTAGGAACTGACAAGTAGTTGTGGTTGTATGTGAAGGACAGGACAGGGAGGAGGTACGGTGGAGAAAGTAGAAGCCTAAAACTAATTTGAATTGTTGAATATTGTTATATGCTTTTTAAAAGCTGTATTATATTAAACTCTCAAGTAAATGTGCCACCTAATGCAAATGTGACCACCAAGATTTTGTCCCTGAACTGAAATTTGCAACCACCAAGATTGTTGTGCCTTTGGTTGTAAAAAAGTTTAGCAAAATGGTCTGTTCTTCATAGGGAGGATGTTTAAAGATGCAAAACTTTATGCTACTGTTGTGCCGTTGTCGAGGTTTAATTCAGACTTTGCTTGTTTGAACAGGAACATGGATTGAAGATAAAGGGAGCCACCTAAACTATGGACATCATGGAGTCAGGCGATATGGCTGAAATCGGGCCTTTATAAAGAGAGTTCTTAGCTCTACGTGGTCCTTTAAAGGGGGTTTCCTACCATGTCGTTTTCCAGAGCCACAGCCTACTTCCTGGTCCAGCTGTGGGAGGGTCTATAGCAGTGATTGGCATATCCGCTATGGTGTTCCTAGCTATTCCTGTAACAGTGACATGACTGCAAGAGAATTACATTCTGTAGTGCACAAGGCTACTAAGCTCTAAAGGGTCAAAGCTTGTCATTTAGTTAGGTAAACAAAGGCCATTGTTAGATATAAGACTCTGCAGGAAATGACTCATCCTGGTCGAACTGACTTAATGATGGCAGCCTGGATCAATCAGATCCAAAGTGACAAAGTGGGGAGAGGTGGTTGGTAACCAAGAAAAAACTTGTGTACTCTAAGAGGAGATAAAATCTTTATGTTTTCCTACATGTTACAAGCTGATAGTTGTAGTGAGAAAACCCCTTTAACGCTTGTAACTTGGTAGTGATAAGGGTATTAAATAGAATACAAGCACTGAGTCCTTCAGTCTTAAGTGGTGACACCTAGAACTATAACAGAGGACCCATTTTGGTCAGTGCTTAAAGGTTTCCTTTCTTTAACGTCACTCTGGATTTCTCCACCTGCCTTTGAGGCTGCATCACAATGGCCTCTTGTGATTGACAGAAGTCCTCACATAGGACAGAGCACAGCTGCCAAGACAAAACCACTTTGTGAAGCAACTTGAGAGCGTGTAGTCAGTAGGTATGAGCATGTGTGGCTGGAAATAAGAGGTGTCACGATTTTGTCTGTTTGTCTGTTCTTTGCTGCGTACAGTTAGGTAGGAAAGCAGATATTGGGGGAAATGAAACTCAATAAACACTGAAATTAAGTTAATGTAGTGAAATATTGGGACACATTTTGGAATGTTAGCCTCACATGCCACAAGAATGTGTTCCTGCCACAATTTGCATACCATCCTAATTTATACGATAATGGAACAAAATAGAAAAATTTGCTATGACGTGACGCAGGGCATACAGCGAAGGAAATAATATTTGACCCCTTGCTGATTTTGTAAGTATGCACACTGACAAAGACAAGAAGAGTCTTTAATTTTAAGGGTAGGTTAATTTTAACATTGAGACATAGAATATTAAGAATAAAATCCAGAAAATAACATTGTATAAATTATATAAATTTATTTGCATTTTGCAGTGAGAAATAAGTATTTGATCCCTCTGGCAAACAAAACTTAATGCTTGGTGGTAAAACCCTTGTTGGCAAGCACAGCAGTCAGACGTTTTTTGTAGTTGATGATGAGGTTGGCGCACACGTCAGGAGGAATTTTGGTCCACTCCTCTTTGCAGCTCATCTCTAAATCATTAAGATTTTGAGGCTATCGCATGGCAACTTGGAGCTTCAACTCCCTCCATAAGTTTTCTATGGGATTAAGGTCTGGAGACTGGCTAGGCCACTCAATGATCATAATGTGCTTCTTTTTGAGCCACTTCTTTGTTGGCGTGGCTGTCTGTTTTGGGTCATTGTCTTGCTGGAAGACCCAGCCACGACCCATTTTTAATGTCCTGGTGGAGGGAAGGAGGATGTCATTCAGGATTTTACGGTACATGGCTCCATCCATTCTTCCATTGATGTGGTGAAGTAGTCCTGTGCCGTTAGCAGAGAAACATTCCAAAAACATAATGTTTCCACCTCCTGTTCTTTGGGTCATAGGCAGCATTTCTCTTCCTCCTAACAGGGTGAGCTAAGTTAATGCCAAAGAGCTCAAGCACCTTCTCCCAATCACTCACAGAATCACCTAGGTGTTCATTGGCAAACTTCAGACGGGCCTGCGCATGCGCCTTCTTGAGCAAGGGGACCTTGTGGGCACTGCAGGATTTTAAACCATTACAGCGCAACGTGTTACCAATGGTTTACTTGGTGACTGTGGTCCCAGCTGCCTTGAGATCATTAACAAGTTCCCCCGTGTAGTTTTAGGCTGATCTCTCACCTTCCTCATGATCAAGGATACCCCACGAGGTGAGATTTTGCATGGTGCCCCAGATCGATGTCGATTGACAGTCATTTTGTATTTCTTCCATTTTCTTACTATTGCACCAAAAGTTGTCTCCTTCTCACCCAGCGTCTTACTTATGGTTTTGTAGCCCATTCCAGCTTTGTGCAGGTCTATGATCTTGTCCCTGACATCCTTAGAAAGCTCTTTGGTCTTGCCCATGTTGTAGAGGTTAGAGTCTGACTGATTAATTGAGTCTGTGGACAGGAGTCTTTTATAAAGGTGACTATTTTAGACAACTGTCTTTAATGCAGGTAAGGAGTTGATTAGGAGCGTCTAACTGATCTGTAGGAGCCAGAACTCTTAATGGTTGGTGGGGGATCAAATACTTATTTCTCTCAGCAAAATGCAAATACATTTATATAATTTATACAATTTGATTTTCTGGATTTTATTTGGGATGTTCTGTCTCTCTTAAAATTAACCTACCCTATAAATTGCAGGTTGTTCACATCTCTGTCAGTGGGCAAACTTACACAATCAGCAAGGGATCAAATAATTATTCCTTCACTGTATATACTCTGGATATGCTCTAGGGATCTCTTCCGCTTCTAGAATTTGCCATTGCAATCTTACTTGTTGCAGCCTGCAGTCAATAAACAATACATTTTGCAGAAACAAAGTTGTCTTGTTTCAGTGAACAATTTGAAGCATTCCAGTTTTTATACTAACAAATGAACACCTGTTATTTGTGTGACATTCTGACTCCTGACACTCTGTCTTCATGGAAGAATCCAAACTGATTGATGAGCTCTAAGGACAGGTGCTGGTAAGGTCAGCGTGTCTGGCTGTGAGGCATTGCGCCCACTGGGGCTATCTGCAGAGAATATTACTAACCCCCCTGGCTGAAAAAACAACAGAGTTGGCTGCCACTGCCATCACTTTGGGTTGGATCATAATTTACCCACAATGCAATATCAACCGCTTTCCCACATAGCTTTAGAGAGTGTTAAACTGGTTTAAGATTTCCTGAGAAATATGCAATGCGGATTATTTTCATCACCACAAGCCTCCACTTCTATGAACAATGTCTTGTAGCAAAATTTAGGTGGCATTTTAGTGAAATTTTGATCTTACAATAATCAATGTTTTAAATCCTTGTGTAAAATTGCATAGTTATTTAGATGTCAATGGGAATGACACTGTAGCTCTATATAAAGGAAAGCTCTGTTTAAAAGGGCACAATTAAAATGTGTAGCTTCGTAGGTTCAGAGTTGATTTGAGACTTCAATCTGAGATGACCTAAGAAGGGTCTGGATATGTTACCGGAGGTCATGGATCCTTTAGTCTGGGCACCAATGGAACCCTCTTCCCTTGGTGCCGATACTGAAGGATCCATGACCTCCGGTAACATATCCAAACCCTTCTTAGGTCATCTCAGATTGAAGTCTCAAACTCAACTCTGAATCTTCTAATCTCGACAAGAAGACAACATAGACTGGGAAGGGGCTTATCTGTGAATTGGAACACCCCTCGTGTTCCAATTTACAGATAACCCCCTTGCCAGTCTATGTTGTCTTCTTGTCAAGATTGGAATAGGTACAATCCATACTTGATTATACATGTAGTCATAATATAGTCTGTGGCACACTGGAATTCTTAGCCTAAGAGGGCAATACTACCAAGTGCATATGGCTACCAGGTGAAAAAGTACTGGTGGTGCATCTTGACACTTACTACCAGCAGCTCTACTGAATTTGACTGACACTGCCAGATATCCTGCTGACATCTGTTAGCTGTGGACTCTGGTACTAAGCAGCAAACAGCAGTGCTAAAAAAATACCATGATGGAGTCTTACGAACAGTTTTACTATGGGACACTATCAACTAAAGAAACTATTAAAAGGCACATAGGAATTTTTGAAAAAGCATTTCTGCTATCTTGGATTTTTTTTAAGGTTCTTAGTTCACATTTTTTATCAAAACTGCTTCAAGGGGACCTCAAATGCAGGTGGGTTCCTACACTAATGTTTCCTCTCTTTAGGGCCTGTTCAGACCTCCATATTTCAGGGAGTGAAGGCTCCAGCTAAAATACACTGATTGTTTTATAAACATGTGAAAGGTGGGTGGAGGTGCGAAAACGTAACAGAGCGCAGCCACTCCCCCATACACACGCTAGAAAATAATATTTGGCTTTGCACATCCAAAAACTTTGCACCAGAAGATAACCCCCTTGCCAGTCTATGTTGTCTTCTTGTCAAGATTGGAATAGGAACAGTCCATACTTATTGTATACAAGTAGTTCATTTATATAGTCTGTGGCACACTGAATTCTTAGCCTAAGAGGGCAATACTACCAAAGAGCATATGGCTACCAGGTGAAAAAGTACTGGTTGTTGCATCTTGACACTTACTACCAGCAGCTCTACTGAATTTGACTGACAATATGCTGAGTATCATTGTAGTAATGGCGCACCATGGAAATGACAGCCTCAAGGAGTCTACTTAGGACATGTTAGAGACTCCAGTCATTGGTACTTATGAAATATCCATAGGTTCCATGTTTCCAGTTCGGCAAACCAAAGTGGCTGCTGTAAGGAAGAAGGAGAGAGCAGAAAACAAACGTGACCAGAGGAACATTGTAATTACTGTAATGACTAAAGACTTTTCTTCTTCCCAATTTTTCTGCCACATTCTTCGAATAAATTGGGGACTTAATGCAACATGTCCAAATACAAATGCGCCACAGTTTTCGTGTATTTTGCGGGAAAAAAATTGTATGCCATATTCTCAATATAAATGAAATGTAATATACTAAAACTAGGTGCATTATACCCCGGGCATGACACATTGTAATTTGCCTAAAAAGGCGCATTAAATATAGTAGCAACGATATGTTATGCGCTTCCATAACACAATGTGCCTATCGAGGCGCATTACATACACTAGTAATGATAAGTTAGGCACCTCCATTAAGCAATGCGCCTCGACAGCCGCATTACATACACTACTAATGATACGCTATGCACCACGATTGCACAATGCGCCTTAGGCACATTATGTTTACTATTGCAAGGTATTCCAGACGCCAGATGTTTGAAAGGATTGCACTTTCAAGCGCAGATGAGGCAATGCCAATTTTCAGACATGTCGCCCTTAGAGATTATGCTGAAATGTTACAATAAATGCTCCACCCTATACCCAGTATCACTGAACCCTTCAAAGGGTTAAAACATAGCTTTTAATAATACTTCTAAAATAAATTTAGGAAAAAAATAATACCTTTTAAAATAAAGTAAGTACAAGGTAAATACAGGTAAACAGCAACCAGAGTACTAATATAGGAAATTAGGCAACCAAAAATGTTGAGACTTTTTAAGGGAAAGAGACCAAACCAGATCTTGTTAAAGATGACTTACAGATATTTAGTCACAGTTGAACAAAGTTCTAAGATGGTTACTCACATAGGGCCAGATAGATATAGCTTGAACATCCACAAGGATGGTCCCTTGTTCGTTTCATAAAGTTTCCAGTATCCAATAGTGGAGGGCAACGGAAGTAAAGGCTTTTGTATACCGAGGGAAGATCATATATAACAAAGCGAGGTATATTTCCTATATCAGCCCTAACACACCCTATATGTAAGGCAGAGGTACTGCCCTGAAAAGGACACCCCCACACTAGGTGGCTAAACCTATACAAAACCTGTACTCGAAAAATAGTTTCAAAGGCACAATTCCCTGCATTTACCTTGGTTCATCAGTATATTTCATAGTATCAATAAGTTGGTTGGTATCAAAAAATATCCCGGTGTGCATTAACGTTACATGACAAATAGGACAATATAGCCAGCAATTGGTAATAGTCACCCTGAGATGTGATATCTGTAACGGGGTTGGTGGATTCGCTGGACCAACGCAAGCGATGATAGCTAAGCCACGCCAGGGAACGGAGTCTAAGTAGCCCCCGGTTTTCACCAGAGCCCGCCGCAAAGCGGGATGGACTTGCTGCGGCGTGAGGCTTCCAGATCGTTACCCCTGACGTGACTGGCTTGCGATGGCGGCCGGGGTACAGTGTGGTACAGAATCGTGATCCAGAGGCGTAGTCGGGGACAGGCAGAAGGTCGGGGCAGGCGGCAGAGGTTCGTGGTCAGAGACGGGCAGACGGTCAGGGCAGCCGGCAAACAGGCAAGGTCAGGAAACGTCGCGGAACGGACTGGTACACGAGTAATCAATACGGAATCCAAACACTCTCTAAACTCACGGAAAACACACCAACAAACTGGCAGAGAGTGCTGGGGGCGTATACCTTATCTAGGACCAGCGGCCGTCAATAACCAATTAATGGCGCGCTGGCCCTTTAAATCCCGACCAGCCGTCGCGCGCGCGCCTTAAGCAGCGGTTATGTGCACGGCGGCTGTCAGAGCTGGACACAGGAGCGGGGACTGGTAAGTACGGGGTTTCCCGGGCAAGAGGAGAAGGACAACGGCTGCGGACAGCCGCGGGACCCGCGCCCGACCCCGTGCGCGCAGGGGGACGGCCGCGGCGCCGCGCGCCGTGACAATATCTAGAGCTTAGATTGATAAATAACCTAACTATAAAAAAATGGTGAATACTGGTCTGGACTCAGAGATTAGACATCCTCCTCACCGGTATATAAGATGTCCTATTGGGCGTTCCAGAAATGTCTGCTGTCAAAAACACCCCTGAAACAGAGGCGCAAGTTGAAGCTCCAGGGCCCTAGTGCAAAAAGTGAAATGAGCCCCCCAGCGACCACGTGCCACTTATAATTCTGTTATCTCCTTATATGACAGGACGGCTTTTGGGCCCCCTCAGGCTGAAGGGCCTGGTAGAAACTGCTACCTCTACACCCCCTATAGCTACACCCCTGTCCTGAAAGTATCCTGAACATTAGCACTTTTTTTGAATAATAATAATTTTCGAATGTAGCACTTGGCAAATCTATTTAATCAGCCAATTTCACAGTAGAGTCACTCCGGCTCGCCAATGGACCAGGATGTACTCTCGGGCACACCAAACTCTAACATGATAATAGATCAAAGCCACAGAACAACCCACAGTGAATAACACCATCTGCAGCTGGTCAAACTGTGGTCACAAGCTGCTGAGGTTTGTACTTTTTTGGATATTTTTATCCTCTTATTGATGATATAAGGCCTCTTTATGCAGTATATTAAAAATGGACATTCACTCAATGTATCCGCTCCTTGTCTATAACAGTTCACACATGACCTCGTCTAGGTTGTCAATTCAAACCATTACACCCAATTTTAGCTGCCGAGTTGACTCTTATTTTTTTTGTTGAACATGTACAATCCTATTGCAGATTTCTTTTTTGAAGAAGTGTGGCCTTAAAGAAGCAATTTCACTACACACCTGTAGGCAATAAATCAAACCAAGCCAGTCATTAAGATCTAGGATTTGATGTATATTCCCTAAGTATTCCAGAGGTTTTTTTGAAATAAACATTTGCCCTGGGCTCAGATGAACAAGAGGCTCTCTAGTAGACCTCTGAATGAAGACTAGATAAGAGACATCTCAATAAGCTGTAAAGACAAGAGACCAATTGTTCCTTGAGATCACAGTTTCCTTTTTAAGCTACATCCAGTAGTCTTAACACTGAATTACAGAGCTTTTTACATGTGCCAGATGAAAGCTACAAACATTCGCTCCAGGTCTTAAAATCGATAGCCCTAATGTTATCACTGTGCTACTGCTACAACTAATGTGTTAAGGAAAAATTTTAGGGGCACATGAGCATAATGGATCTCTACAAGCTCTGAGATGTATGGAGTCATAATATGGCACCTAAAGGAACCTCTGGGGCCATACTTTTTCTCCAATCTCATGCCACCCTCTTCTGGATGCCAAATTACAGAGATAGTCTTTCCTAGAAGTCTTCCTCTTTATGGAGAATGCCTCTCAAAGGCCCCATTCACATCACATTTAAGGGGTTGTCTCA
Source organism: Phyllomedusa bahiana (assembly GCA_025379985.1). NCBI lineage: Eukaryota > Metazoa > Chordata > Amphibia > Anura > Hylidae > Phyllomedusa > Phyllomedusa bahiana. The sequence goes on along the minus strand of JAODAL010000217.1, from coordinate 223,761 downwards.
CCACAAAGATTTTTTTATGTTAAAGATCTTGCAAAAACAAGTCATTTTGCAATATATGTCCATTAACTTTGTCCTGCCTATTCTGAGATATACCATCTTGTATGGGCTGCATCAGCTCCTCAGGTCGCTATAGCTACAGACCTGTTTGTGCTCTCCTGATTGGCTGCCAGTGCTGGTCGCTAAAGCTACAGACCTGATGCCCTCAGCAGCTCATCATTGCAGGTTAGGAGCAGGCAGTAGAATCCATTAAAGCCAGTAAACGTCCCTGAATTCAAAAAGGAAACCATGAAAACAAGACTATAGTAAGATGAATTGATGTAGTGAGACAACCCCTTTCAGGAGTTACATTGCTGGTATATGTCGGGTATAGTATGGGCATCATCAATCTGACAGTATGGTACACCACATGTAACCATATAACTGGCATCTTATATAAGCCTTCTCCATTTAAGAAGTAATGCTAGCCATCATTGCCCCTATCAAGTATCTACTATACTAGGCGTGTGAGTGGTAGTACATCAGTATTCTTGTATTTGAGCAATCTCCCCTGTATGATAGTGTGGCTTTTCTGCATACTGGTGAGAACTGGTTATTATCCAAAGTGCAGTATTTTACAAAGTAATTGCCACCCTTATCGATAGGTGTGTGAGCAATCTGTAATCTGCATCTGTGCAACTTCTTGTTTTCTTCATGTAGCACTGGGCTTATATGCCTCCAGAGGCGTAACTTGGAGCTCCTGGACCCTGATGCAAAGAATGAAATAGGGACCCCTGGTGTCTTATGTGGCAGAAGGGCATTTGGGCCTCCTTAAGCTGCTGGGCCCTAGTAGCAGCTGCTGCCTCTGCACCACCTATAGCTACGCCCTGATTGCCTCCTAATGGGAATGTGTTTGGTCCAGCCATGGGGCTGTGATCATGGCGTTGTCTCTGTGGTCGGGATACCTTCAAAAAGTTATCTTGATGGGAACCGCAATGGTAGCATAGGGATCTGTAGGACAAAAGTAGTCTCATTTGGACTACATTTTGCACTGTTTTACTTTTGCATGTGCTTTATGTGCCAGACATACAGTAGCATTCCATAGTGTAGTCCATTCTAAGTCTGAAACTCAAAGCATTTACCGATGGGAAATAGAGCAAACATAACCCAAACTAGACTATGTTTGCCCTATAGATCTCATGGTCCTGGTGCAATATCCATCAGAACAAACATTTCAAGGTATTCCAAAGGATATCAGTGACATAGTTCCAAAATGTGATGTGGATTTGGGTCTAACACAGCATCATACAGCATCATTGAGCCCCCATACAGGTTCCTTGGACATGGCTCATTTTAGTAGAGTTACTGTATCATAACGTGATCCATATAAGCCTTATTTCGAGTATTTCTTGTCTATTATGTGGACACTTTACCTTGGCCCCTCTCAAACATCTAGTTACCTGATCTGGAGAGCTTTTAGCTTCATCTGATGGGTGTCTGTACTTCTAGTGGGGACGCTAAGCCTTCTCTAAAGGATAACCCCTTTAACCATAGAATCTAATTGTATTGGAGATGTTAGAGATTGCCCTGGGTGGTATGTTCAGTACTTTAATGAATAAAAGACACAAGTTGCAGGGCACAGAGACAATGCAGAGCTGTTTTACAGTACAACTGCACTTACTCATCTTTTGTAAGAGGACAGACACCCGGGATATCAAAGGACTCTGCTAATCTGACAGCTGGGGTAGCTGGTGGGATTGTGTCCACAGATAATGGCTGCATTCACAACCAGTTACAAAGGAGTAAAGGAAAACGGGACTTGCTAGAAGTCCAAAGAGTCAGCCAAAAGGTGAAGGATTATTAGCACCAGTCTTTGATTAGGGTGTTTTCTTTGTCAGCAAACTGTAACCCTCAAGGGAGGGCTGACAATGTTTGACCTCAGGGGTTCGATTAAATGCGCGGTGCTCGCCATACTTCACAATTTCTTGGGTTGTCTCTAAGCTTTCTTTTTCCATACACCTCTCCAATCACTTATCCAGAAGGTACCTAATCCTCATTTAATGTCAGTGAATGAAGACTTAAAGGATGATTGATTTTCCACTGCCTAAGATTGCCTTTTTTTTATGTTAAAGGGGGATTTGAGACATCAAGTATTTTGCAAGTAGGGTGTGCCATATTAAATATTCTAACGTTTTTTTCCTATGATATCAATGGATTTGTATGGGTTTTAGATTGAGCTATCAGGTCGCTATAGCTGCAGGCAGTCCTGTTCATCATCTACCATCCTATCATGGCTCATACTAGTTTTAATGGTGCAGTCTGTTTCATCCCCTCCCTGATAGACTTCGGCATGTAATGTGTTACTATAGCTATGCATACCTGGCATTACTCTGCATGGCCTAGTAAAAGGCACAGTCAAACATATCACCAATTCAAAATCAAACTTCAAGGATGAACAGTGACTAGGTGAGATGTAAGCTATGTAGTCAATCAACCCTCTTATAATCTGACTGAAGTTATTTCAAATCATGCTGTTCAAAATTAAATCAACATATACTTCTGCATGGACAGTGGGGTTTAGGGGACATGCACAATCATCATACACATGCCTACATATTCACAGCTAAAGTTATAATAAGGTTAACGTTTTTGTTAAGCTCATCGTAATCAAGTGGGTTAAAGAGGTTATGTGGGCTTTTAGAATTGATGGCTATCAATATTAGTATGGTGACAGTCCACTATTCATCATCAATCCCATCTTAATCCGGCATATATGTTTATATAGGTGCAGTCATGTACAATCATCAATCACATACCCATATATACATTGTGGACATGTAATAGTGTATAATAGGTGCAGACAGTCAATGCTATAATCATCAATCATATACAATATGGGCATGTGGTAGTGTATAATAGGTGCAGACAGTCAATGCTATAAGCATCAATCATATGCCCATCATATACATTCCGGGCATATAATAGTTTATAATAGGTGCAGTCAATGCTACAATCATCAATCACATACCCATCATATACATTCTGGACATGTAATAGTGTATAATAGGTGCAGACAGTCAATGCTATAATCATCAATCATATACCCATCATATACATTCTGGGCATGTGACAGTGTATATTAGGTGCAGGCAGTCAATGCTACAATCATCACTCACACACCCATCACATACATTCTGGACATGTAATAGTGTATAATAGGTGCAGACAGTTAATACTACAGTCATCACTCTCACACCCATCATATACATTGTGGTTATGTAATAGGGTACAATAATAGGTACAGATAGTCAATGCTACAGTCATTACTTAAATCAAAGAGGTCTACCACTAAATACATTGTGATAGATAGGTAATAGTGTATGATAGTTGTAGATCCCAATTCTGGGGCCCTCAGCTTTTTGAAAATGGGGTGCTTTTCCATTGAAAGGGGTGCTTTTCTCTCCATTGCAAAATAGGGGGAGTACTGCCTATATTAATCATCAAACTGGGCTCACTGGATCCCCATCCCCTTGAGAGGTGAGAGTCTCAGATGTGAGAATTTCAACTAGCACACATTTTTATGGTATAAATTGTATGTATGCCATAAATGTCTATGTTGAGGATACCCTTTAATAATGCTAAATCTTGAGCAGTATGGATGCATTTACCCCAGGCCATCTACTATACATCTGATATAATATGTTTCCAATGCAGTACAAAGGCTGCCACAAAATAGTTTCAAGTGGATGTGGTGTAACATCTCCTTCCTGCCCTGGTGATTCCACCTACCATCAAAACATTTAACCCTAAAATGTACAGAAACCTACAGCTCTAACTATACAGAAAAAAACAAATGACCCCAGAGATGCAATTAGTTTATTTCCTTTTCCAGTGTTTTCCCGCCTGCAACAACATTCATCTTGTTGGTAATTTAGAGCTGAATTGCTTATCTTAGCCACTACTTAAGTGTGCAATTTGCTTTAATGATTTGTAATTAAAGAAAAAAGCAAAACTAAATTACTATTGAGATAAAAGGATTTTTTTTCAGCTGTTGCTATTATTGGATTTTATAGATCTCCACTACTGTCTTTATCCAGCTCTGCAAAGTGTATAGGACAGAACATTGAAAAATGTTGTTGCTAATCCATTCCATGATCCGTCAAAGGAATCCTCAACTAAAATGTATGCTTTAAAAAAAACAAAAAAACAAACAGGTACAAGGAAGCAATGCACTTATTAACATTACCATATAACATTGTTATGTTGTGTGAACTAGCACATATTAAACCCTTGTGATCAATGCTCCTTATGTTATTTAGGAGGCTTATCATCTCATTTATGCCGACGAGACTGTTTTAGAGTCTCCCTGGGCAGGATTAAATTAGGGCCCCAAGTGCTGAAATATTGTACCAACAGCACAGTTACATTTAGTCAATATGGGTGGTGTTATCATTGCAGCTTTGGGTATGTCCCTGCCCCCATTGACTGTCAGCACTGATTGGATGATGTCAGACTGCACAGGAACACGCCCCTACTTGGCAACACCCATTTGACGGATTCAGTAACAAATTTCTAGAAGGGATAACAGAGGAACAGCACAACACAGAGTTACAAGAGAAGATGCTGCAGGATTGTTATATCACAGGGAACACAATGATTTACTAACACAGCAATGTTAGGAGATATCACAGGTCCTCTTTAAGGGAGAGAATATCTAAAGTACAGACTCTACTTTTCCTCTTTTCTTAATTTACTTCTGGTTTTAATTCTAAAAAGCCTAAATAAAATCTGTCTAAAGCCTGCTCGTGTACCAGTGTGCTCAGCTGTATTCAGAACGCTCATAGAAATGAACAGCGAGAGCCACCTCACTGTTCTCTGCAGCCAGCTTGTTCCAATGTCCTATCCCAGAAGTTAGGAGACTGGAATACTCCTTTAAGGGACATAGTTAGGTCTCAACAGGAGCCTCCTGCACACCCCCAATCTCAGGCGCATTACAAAGTGCTGTGGGCGCCCAATAATGTGCCTAATATTGGAGTGCGCCTGATTAAAAATATAGCGAACAGGGCTGTTCTAGATTTTGGGCTGAAAAGATGCCAGACTTCTGGCGCAGCCCCGTTTATACATGTCCCCCATACATTTTAAAATTGTATGCAGTTTTTTGCATCTTTTTTCTATATGCTTTATCATAGATGTTTATGTGAAATTTCACAAATCTGCAGCAAATAGGCCAAAAAAACTAAAACAGAGGAATCCAGTTTGCATATTTCGCTGAAAAATTACTGTTGTGGATTTTCAGATGCATTTATATTCCATGTCTAAATCCACCCTTCCTGTCCATGGGAGACAAGCAGTGCCAGAAGTACCTGGCAACCATTTATCTACATTTCCCTATGGCACTAAACAAGCATATTCGGCCAGTCCAAGCATGGAATCCTGTGCTATGTCTATAGGCAGCTTTTGCACTCAGCACCGCTTATGATTTCTAAGGGTGAAATGTATGAACGCGGCTGCGCCAGAAGTCTGGCGTCTTTTCAGTCCGAAAACTGCTGCAGCCCCATTCGCTATTTTCTTAATCAGGCACACTATAAAGTGCCTGTGGCACTTTGTAATGCGCCTGAAATCGGGGGGTGTACTACAACTGTACGAATCTACACATTTATGACTTTTGAATAGCAAATCCATGTGCATTACTGCTGGAAGAGATAGAGCACTTTAAAAGTGGTTTCCCTGAGACAGAAATGTTGCTTAGTAGCTAGAAAGTGCTAAATCTATGACCCGCAGTAGAATAGGTTCATGGATTCAGGCGCATTCTATGCTACTAATGCATGCAATAAAAATGGTGCCTGGGTGCCAAAAATCATACATGTCGCCCTAAGCGTTTTTTTGTATTTTTCTGTTAAACTGTAAGTAAATCTAAGTGATGTACAATAGATATTACTAAAAAAAAACTAATTCAGCTCTGATACATTTGTGCACAATTAATAGATCCAAGATAACCTCCTACTGGAAGGTCAATGAGCTACTGCCCTGTACATATATTTTATGTCTTCTATACTTAGCATCCCATGAATACGTTTTGTGCTGCAGGAAGAGCACACGTGCTGTCTGTTCTAGGACATATGGCCTAAGAATACTCTTTATCACACAGCGTGAACTTTCATTCCGTTCCACATGAAAGACACCAGCACAAGATGCATGGGTTGATGCCAGATTACCTATGAACCAAGAAATGTGCTGCTCACAGCACCAGTCACACTAATTGCTACAGACATTTGTGCAGTATCATCCTCTGATACAACTGACTGCAGGTTTCAGTGAAGAAAACTCAATATTTCCTCTTGCTATGTTATTGACTTGTGTTCTCGAGAGGAGGGAGTCACTCAATATTTGATTTGCACATTAATCAATAGCACAGACTGGATACGAGTTATGGACAGTATACTTGTTTAGCAACGACAATATCAATTAATCAAGTGTTGATATTAACACAAATAGTCTGCAATTTGCAGGTAATTTCATCTGCTTACAGACATTACATTTAATGGGCCTCATGCCTATATGGCAGATGCTGTGACAGTATAACAAATGCCCTTACACAGAGGACACTACCTTAAAGGAATTGTCTCACCATGCTGTTTCACAGAGTCACAGCCAGCTTCAGACCCGCATTTCTTGGACAGGTCTATAGCAGTGACTGGCATATCAGCTCTGCTGTTCCAAGCTATTCCTGTTACAGTGATATGAGTGTAGGAGGTTTATAATCTGAAGTGCACAAGGTTACAGAGCTCCAAGGGTTAAAAGTTGTCATTATCTTAGGTAAACAAGCTCCTGTGCTAGAGATAGCACTCAGTAGGGAGTGTCTCACCATTGTTAGATAGCGGCTTGGTGCAATCAGATAGGAGAAAGAACAGGAAGAGGTGAAGAGAAACTTGAGTACATGAACAGTAGATAAAATCCTCTTTATCTCCTGAACAAAGCAAAATCAAGACAGTAATGTATTTGGTAATGGTCCTCATTTACCTTTCTCGACAGGTAATCATTGTGGTGAGAGAACCCTTTTAAGGGAGTTCTGTATATGATATTCTCTTGGCTATCTCCTGGGTAAAACGGGGTGCATGTGGTGATGATAATAATAATAATAATCTTTATTTATATAGCGCCAACATATTCTGCAGCACTTTACAATATAGAGGGAATAAGCACAGACAAACCAGACATTACATTATAAAAAAGCTACTGACAAATGAGACACGAGGTGTGAGGCCCTGCTCGCAAGAGCTTACAATCTTTTAGGGGGTAAGGGTGAAAAAAAGGGTGAAAAGTGTTTGGGTTTTTTTAATGCCCACCCAGTTACATAAAAAAGGGGTTAGTAAAACAAAAAAAATTGGATGAACCTGCCCCCCCAAACCTTCTCAAAATACATAAAAATCCCAGTGGGTGCCAAAGTGCAGGAATGACAAATTCGGGGGAAAAAAAATTTGGGGGGGTTGACAATTGGAAATTCTTGATAGGCTTGCCCTTAAGAAGATGAGTTTTCAGGGGCATTTAAAAACGGGGGGGGTTTGGTGGGTGGGGTGGAGGGGTTCCACAGGGGGTAACATTTTTCCGAGAACTGGTGCAATACTTTGAAAATTTTTGGGGGGAGACGGGAATGGGATTGGGATGAGTGAGGTGGGGTAGTCTTAGATCAGTAGCAGAGCGGAGAAAACGGGTAGGGTGGTAGACAAAATAAGGGAGGAGATGTATGGGGGTCAGCATGTGGGGAGCCCTTTTGTTGGAGTGAAATTTTTGTTGTATTTTGTATGAAAAGGGAGCCCGTGAGAGAAAGGGCACAGGGGGAAAATAAATATAGCGGCTGGAAAGAAAAGACAAGCCTGGCTGCCCGAATTCAGGGAAGGGTTGGAGGGGGGAAAAGGTTTCCCGGAGGGAAAACCAACAAGTAGGGAGTTACAGTTTTCAAGCGAGAATTAATAAGGCAAAAAATAGAGTTTTTATTGTTTTTCCCCTTTAGGGAAAAGGACGGATTTTTTGGGGATGTTCTTTTAGGGGCAGGTACAGGAGCGGGGAAAGGGATTGGATTTAAGGGGGGGAAGGTCAAATCAAATCCAGTTTAACCCCAACTTTGGGCTGGCCTAGGGGTTTTTTTTGGGGGTCCCCACACGGGGAGAGAAAAGCAGGGGGAGGTCCCGGGGTAGTGGGGGGAAGACTAAAGTTCAGTTTTAGTGAGGGTTTTTTTGGGATAAGAGAGAAAAAGATGCAGAGACCGCGGGCAGACAGTCATGGTGGTTTTTTAGCAGAGCAGGGGTGATTTTTGGGGGCAGGGGTTTTTTGTTGAGTGTCACACGTAGAGAAAGTCTGGAAGCCAATCTACTGAGGTTTTTTCCAATTGGGGGGTGGGATAGATTTAGAAGGGGGAGAGGGGCCAAGAACGGATCCCTGAGGGAAACCCCCAGCAAGAGGAAGAGCAGAGGAGGGACCGGGGAAAAGAGACTGAAGGGCGGCAAAGGTAGGGGGAACAAGAAGGGCGGGGTCCTGGAGGCCCAAAGGTTTCGGAAACATGTTGGGAGGATGGTGATAACAGTGTCAAAGCTGCAGGAGATCCAAAGAAGCAGCAATGAGTAGTTACCCCGCGATTTTCTGTAAAGGGGTTCATTTGAAAAAATTTTTTAAAAAAAACATTTCCCGGGGGGTGTAGGGGGCGGAAAACGGGTTGCAGGGGTCTAAAGAGAGTGAGAGATAGGGTAAAGGGGGAGTAGACCAAGCTTCCAGGAGTTTGGAGATGAAGGGAGGGTTTAAAACTGGTCGGTTTGGCGGCAGGGGGCCCAAAAGGGCTTTTTTAAATAAGGGATTTTTAAAAAGCGTGTTTAAAGGAAGATGGGGAAAATCCCAGTGGGAGAGAGAGGTTACAGATTTTGTGTGTTTGGGGAGGAAGCTGGGGAAAAAGACTGGACAAGGTGGGGGAATGGGGTCACTAGAGCAAAATAGTGGGGGGAGCAACAGGAGAACCTGGAATTTCTTCTTTTTGATGTTTGGGGCAAGGGCTGGAGAGAAAAGAGGCTGCGGGGAGGGACAGGATGGGTTTAATTGGGGGGTTTTGAAAGTTTTGCCCGGGGCTGTCAATTTTGTCTTTTAAGTGAGTGGCCAAGGGCTTTAGCACGAAAGGGCAGTGACCGGGGCCCGAGCTTTTTGGGCCCGAGGGGTGGAAAAGGGGTTTGAACAGACTTTTTTGGGGTTTTTGTGGGAAAGGGAGATGGGGGGAGGTGAAATATTTTTTTTGGGGCATGAAGGGGAGTTTGGTAGGTCCTGAGTTTAATTTGTAGTGGGGGAAAGTCCCGCGTAGCTTTGAATTTTTTCCCCACCCCTCAGCACACCCGGAACCGGCTGCAGAAAGCGAGTTGGGCGTGTTTCCCCAAAGGGTGGGGGCGTCTGACTTGGTGGGGTGTGTGAGTGGTCCAATATGTCCAGGGGGTAGTGAGAGTTTTTATTGTAGTGTTTTAAAAAACAGGTCAACAGGAGAGGGGGGGGATTGGGGGGATTTAGGATTATGGTGTTTTTTTGAGCTCCTGATGTTGAATAAAAGCGGGGAATTTTGGGAAAGGGCGAGGGGAGGTGTGTAAAAAGAAAAGGTGAAAGTTGTTTATTTGTAAAAGAAAATAAAAGGGTTTTTAAACCGAGAGTTCTAAAGGGGTTTTAAATTAAAAAAATTGAGCAAAATGTACAGAAGACCAGATAAAGGGGTTCCCAACCCTTTTTGGGGAAAAACAGGAAACGCGAGAGGCCAAAAAGAGGTGGGAAAGTTTCCCCTCCTTTAGAGGTAATGAACCACCAATTATTTCTTTTCCTTTCCCGTTCAGAAACTGGAGAAAGTTTTTATTTTCAGTGACCATTGGGAAGTCCTCCCCTTTTTTTGGGGGATTAATGTGGAAATTAGTCAGAGTAATTACCCCATAATATGAAATACACTTGGGGTGTCCTGGCATGGGGTACCCCGGGGCTTTGGATTGTTTTTGGATGTTTTTTTGCTGAAATTGGTTTTATTATGGGGGCATTGTGGCTATCATTAGGTGGGCACTGGGTTTAAACTCTGTTATGGGGAAATACACTGGGTTTTTGTTTAAAAAAGTATCTTAAAAAAATTTAAATAATTTTTGCTATGTGTAAAACAAACACGGGAAAAAAAAGAACACAGAAGGAAAAATGTTATGTAAAGTATATCAAAAAATTTCCATTTGGGGTTTTGCAAAAAAAAAACTCGAATACCTTTTTGGTCTTTAGTTTGCTATGCTATGGATTTGACCTCAAATTTAAATGCAGTTTAGCCCCATGGGGCTTATTCGTGTTAAAAGGCATAATCACAGTACACTGCAATATAAAAGCATTGCAGTGTATTGTACAAGCAATCAAACAAAAGCATTTTCAAGTCTCCTTTGGGACTTGAAAAAAAAAAGTAGAAAAAATCTTTTAAAACTGTACATAAAACAAATATTAAACACCCTCGTTTTCCATTTATCACTTAAAAATCTAAAAAATAAACATGGTTGGTATTGCTATGTCCAGAAATGTCTGAACTATGACCCTGCTAATTTGTATACACCTTTTAACTTACAGGGGAAATGCCCTACAACAGGGGCCCCACCTGTTTTTTAATAAATGTGGGATAATATAAAAAAATAACAGCATTTAAAACCTTCCCCTAGGGCTTGTAATGATCTTAAAATAATTTTATTATACTTCAAATATAAAAACAAACGTGGTCATTAATTCCCGACATAATAGAGTCAAAATAGAAGAAGTTTTCACCTGAGGATCCGACGAGTCTCCAAAAAATTTTTCTCAAAAGGAACTAAAGTCCTTTACAATTCACCGGACGTCTTCAACTCCACATCTCTCAGAGACCTCGCTGCATCCACTTTACTCTATTATGTCGGAAATTAATGACCACGATTGGTTTTATATCTGAAGTATAATAAAATGATTTTAAGATAATTACAAGCCCTATGGAATGGATTTAATGCCGTTAGCATTTTCACTACTGAACTATGACCCTGCACAATGCATAAAAGAAAAAAAAATGCCAGATCTGCTGTATTTTGGGTTAATGCCCTTTCTTTTTCATTCTTGCTGGAGCCCAGGAGAGGTAAGCTTGTCAACCTTTTTTTTTTTTGGGGGCGGTGCTGCATGGCGGGCCCCTTGCGCTGTGATGCGTGCTGGTGGTTTGGTGCAGCCCCGAGCCAGGGGGGGGGTCTGGCGCAGGGGTTTCTGTTGGGACCTGGGTGTGCCCCCCTCTGTGTGGCTTTTTCTGCAGCAGTGGCCGCCATGCGTCTGCCCCCCCTTTAGTGTAGGGGGCCCCCTTTAAAGAGGTTGCCCGAAGTGGCAAGTGGGCAAATCGATTTGATCAAAAATAACTAAGAACCCCCTTCTTTTTTTTAAAGTTTTGCTGGAAACATTGATCAACGTATAGTGTGGGATGGCGGTTGAGCTTCCCTTCCCGATTACTGTTTTTGGCACCTTGCCCCCTAAAAAAGGGGAAAAGTGATAAAAAAGGTTCGCCAAAAGGTACCAAAAAGGGGTGTTCATAGGGCCCCTTTTGACTTATTCCCCAAAAATACGTGCCAAAGCCCCCCAAACACCTGTCATTGACTGTAATGTAAAATATGCGGTGTCAATCACACGCTGTGCATTTTATAATCAGAATTTTTAGCGATTTGTAAAAAATTTGCCATGTCATTTTTTTTCAGGGTATAGGCCCCCCATAACAGAGTTATGTCTGAGAGGCAGAAATCTGCTCTGGGGCTATTGCGCGTCATTCGCTTTTTGAAGTTACTGTTTGGAAGCATGAAAAATTAAAAACGCAACGATGGATTGCGGCGCATACTGTGCGGCCACAATTACGCCGAGTGCTTTGGGAGTCGCACTGATCAGAGCATACTCCCGCGCGGGGTGTGGGGGGGGGCACCCACTGGCCCATAGTGTCATTCGCCGAAGTAATTGACATGTCATTTTTCCCGCAGTACAATACGTCATATTTTTGGAGGGAAGGAGGCGAACCCTTTGTCTCTAGAGAATATGTTTTCCCCGTAATTTCAGCGCGCATCTCCTTATTCCCCCCTTCCTTGAACATAGCCCTAGGCTAGTTCAGACGGGATTCCCCGTAATTTCGGGATGGATTGCCCGCAATTACGGTGTGTACAGACTTTTTTATCCACGGGGCGTATCCCGCCGGGTAATTTACGTCGCTTTCTCCCGCTCGCCTATTTCCGTGCGGGAAAAGAGGAGCGGAAACCAAGTTTTATGGGCTGTGGGTTACCGGAAGACAGGGGGGTTTTTAGCCGTATTTTGGGGCAGTCGGCACGAATTTTCAGACTGAATCCGTCCCCAAAAACCCGTGTGAAATGCCAATATACAGCTTGCTCCACACATAAACAGTTCTGACCACAGCTCATTTGACAGATAAATAACAATATACTCTGACCTGCAGAATAAGGTTGATGTGTTATTTGCACTGCACAGTAAGCTTCATAAAAAGTAATCCCCAAAAAATGTCATCAATTGAATTGCCCTTTTTTTTTCATTTGACCCCCACAAAGATCTTTTTAAAAGTCTTCTCAATACATTATATGGTAAATGAAATAATTATACTTATATAAAAGTATATAATTAATATTGAAAATACAACTTGTCCAGCAAAACAAGGCCTCATTGATGGAAAAAGATAAAAAAACAGGAGGCTAAACGGCCTTCGTTCCTAGCGCCTGCGTAATGCAGCAGTATTTTCTAAATGGTTGCGCACATCTATAGGGGGGGGGTGTGGGTGCTCAAGTGGAAGGTCAGGGATGACCATGTAACAAAGTAGAGCAAAATCCACAGCACAACAAAGGAGACATTAAAGGGGTTTTGCCACTTAGTAAAAATTTCGGGAAAATTTTTAATTAATTTATAAAACATTTTAAACCCTTCATTTTATTAAAATTTTTTCAAAATTTTGGTTTGCCCCCTTTTGTTTTTTCCCCTTTTTTCCACGGGGTACCCGGGGTAATGCAAACCCTTTCCCCCCCCGCCGTTTTTCCCCCGGGGGGGCGGAATAAAATTTTTGACCTGTATTAAAAAAGGGGGAAAAATTTTAAAAATTTCGAGTCGGCAGATAAGAAAAATTCCAAAAATCCCGGGAAATACCAAAACCTTGTAAAAAAATTTTCCCCAGTTTTTTGACGAAAAATAAAAATTTCCCTTTTTTAAAAATGGGGGGGCCCCCCCCAAACCAAAAAAAACCCCAAAAAAAAATTTTTTCCTTTTTTTTTTAAACCCCCCCCACCAAAACCCCAAAAAAAAAAAAAACCCCCCCCACCCCCCAAAAAAAAAAAAACAACCCCACCCCCCCCCCAACCAAAAAAAAAAAAACCCCCCCCCCCCCCCACCCCCCAACCCAAAAAACCCCCCCCCCGCCCCCCCCCCCCCCCCCCAAAAAAAAACCCCAACCAAAAAAAACCCCCAACAAAACAAAACCCCCCCAAAAAATTTAAAAAAAAAAAAAACAAAACCACTTAAAAAAACCCCCACCCCAACCCCCCCCCCCCCTCCACCCCCCCCCAAAAACCCCCCCCCCCCCCCCAGGCACCCCAAAAACCCCACCAACCCCCCCCCCCAAAAAAAACAAAAAAAAAAAAAAAACCAACCCAAACAAAAAAACCCCCCCCCCCCCCCAAAAACCAACCCTTTCCCAAAAAACCCCCCCAAAAAAACAAACCACAAAAAAAACCTTAACTAAAAAAAGGGGCCTTTGGGGGAGATTTTGGTTTTTTGGGGGCCCATTTAAAAAAAAAACCAAACGCCCCCGTCGAACACAGCGCTGAAGAGCTGGTAAGGGGGTATGAATGAGAGGGAAAAACCCCCCCCCAAAGGGAAAGTACAATTTTATTTCCAAAAAAGTATATACTTTTTAGTGCATACAATGCAAAAACTAGATGATACAAAAAAGGGAATGTTAAGCTGCTTTTGATGTCAGAAATTTCTTAAGAAAAACCTTTTCAAGAACATTTGGGAGAGGATGTGGTTTGTGTTTTTCCCCTTTGAGAAAGCAATTGAGGTGATCCGAGATGCATTGACTGCATACAATATGGGTAATTTCCTTTTTTACTTTTTTTTGCATGTCCCTTTATAATGGGTTATTTTTGGGCCCAAAAAAAAAAAAGGGGTTTTTAAAGAAAAATTTTCATATTAGGGTTTAATTTTATTTGTTATATGACCCACGTTCTGCCTTTGATAAACATTCATTACCCTATTACCTTATTATTGAGTTTTTCACTTATTGCGATACACCTATTGTGTAAATTTTTGGGGATCCTTCCCTTTTTTATATACTGAATTTCTTTTTTTTTTTTAAAAATTTTTGGGGTTTTTTGGGGTTTTTTTTTTTTTTTTTTTTTTTTTAATTTTTAAAACAAGGGCTTATTTGGGATTTTGAAAATGAAAAAAAGGGGGTGAGTAAATTTTTACCCGCCCTAGGAAAAAAAAGGAAATAAAAAGCCTCTGGCATGCCCGTTTCTTTCAGACGTCTTTACACATCCCCATTTCTCCACGTCCTATAAAAAAACCCTTTGGGCTTCATTACCCCCTGGCTCCTTTTTTTTTTTTTGGGTATTAATTTCTCTATACATCTTCTACCTTGGAATACCACACTCCTCTCCCAGATGTCTCTTTCACAAAGGTATATGCGAAATATCCATGGGGACTGTCAAAATTGGTGTCGCCCCCGGGAGATTTTTGGCCATTAAATTTTCATGCCCGACGTAAAGCAACCTAGTTTTGGTATTTAAATTCATTTACATTGAGAAATTTTGACGTCAAGAGATTTGTGGCGCAAAGTAGACCAAAAAAACAGGCTTGGTATTTGGGCATGTCCCCTTGTCTAACATCAATTTGTCAACTTGACCTTTATATTCCCGCTAATCCTTTGTGCAGTATATGGATAAGTCTAGGTTTTTTTGCATGTATGCACCATATATATTGCTTATTTGCCAAATAAAATTTGTACTTGCACTTAATATTCCCTGGGGTGCGGGATTTTGTTTATTGTAATACAGACAATTTCCCCTGTACCTTAAATTTTTTCATTTTTGGTTTTTTGGTTATGTGCCTTTTAAAAATTTTCTGCACGCCTAAATACCACAAACCCCCACGTTGCCCCTTTATTCACTTTGGGTTTTTTATTTACGTGCCCTTTTTGTAATTTTCTTTTTGCTAATACAGACAAACTCACTGTACCTTCTTTTTAAAAAATTTTAGGTTTTTTTGCTCGTGCCTTTTTTTACTTTTGGTACTTGCCTAATAACAGCCTCGCATAAATAATTTTTGGTTTTTGATGCTATGTACCCTTTTTTAGAATTTTGCTGACTTGCTTTCGCCAAATTTAGGGGATTATTTTTCCTTAGGGGGTTTTTACTAGGCCTTTTTTAATTTTGGGACTTGTAAACAGAAAGAAACCTATTTTATAATTTGGTTTTTGATCCTTCTTCCCTTTTGTACATTTTGCTGACTTGCCTAATTTGACAACCCCCTGCCTCTGTATTAATCCTTTAGGTTTTTTATGTACGTGCCTTCTTTGTACATTTTGCTGCCTTTTCCCAAGCAGCCAACCCTTTCTGACCCTATTTTAATCATTTTAGGTTTTTGATGCTACTGTGCCTTCTTAGTACATTTTATATCTTGTCCATTCCATTGAACATGGAAGTAGATCACATAACGTCTCAAAGAGTCTGCAAAATATTCCATAATTGCTTTCCCCAGAAATTTATTTTAATGTTTTTAATGTGCAATAAAATGTAACCCGTTATGTGACAAGACCCTCTTAATTAATAGGGGATTTTGGAACTCATTAGGAAAATTACCTCAGCTTGGCGGTTTTAATTGAATGGCGCGCTGCAATGTAAGCTGGCAGCATAGAAATATAAATCTTGTGAGAAATAAGGGAAGGTGATACAATCTCAGGGAATGAGAAGCAGAGCTCGTAGCAGCTGAGGCTCTAAAATATGCCTTCACGTCTCACAAAACCTCAAGTGGTTTCACTAATTTCATGGGATTCATCAACATTACAGCTGTGAAAAACTCAACCCTGACCGTGGCATATTTGGAATTTGGACAACATTCTTTGGTGTGTAAGGCATGAGGACGTTAATTAGTAGTAAACGCTTCGTTCTCTAGTATAAACCAGACGCCCTTTGTCCAGACTCTTTGTATCATGAAATCCAAGCCTACTTAGTAACCTACTCGTCCTTGTGATATTTGGTAAAATTGCATCCTTGCTGTAATTGTGCTTAAATTTGTGTCATCTGCCCTTGTGCATGTGCTAATGGAAAGAGGGAGGAAGCAGTCTCACAGTTCTGTCCCAAACAGATGTCTCCGACTGAATAAACACACACTGGAATGTATTGTTTGCATATGTAAATGAATATTCCCAATATTGTATTACAGGGGATGTTATCCTTACTATGCACTGTTTAAGCAATGTACCTTTTTTTTTTTAAGTGACCCTTTCATAAACTCAGGGTATATAAACTACATATTTCAAGTTTGGATATAGTCGGGGAAATCCGAGCTGGGAATAAGCATAAGTATATCATGAATTCTGTAACAGTGCTGTGTGTCAGGCTGCTGCAACTAAAGCCAGTAGAAATTTAAGCTTTATAAAAGAGACCAGGTGAATTGTACATTTACGGTGACATGTCCCATTAGGGCTGTACCATTTTTTTAACAAGTCTATTAATCAGCTTGCTATGAGAAAAGTTTAGGCAAATACCTTAATAAGTGGCAAAGTAGATAAGTGGCAAAGCAGTTATATTACCAATCACCCCAAACGCGTTTCGTCTATACTCATGCAAACTCATCAGTGGGGTCCACGAAAAGGGTATTTTAGCTCATCCTATATATCGAACAAAGACTCTACATACCAGAGCATGCATCTACTCGTTTCAACATCCTAGATGTACCCAGGACATGTCTCCTGGTTAATGGCAGGAAGAGTGCTCCTGTCAGGAGATAATCATCTCAAGGGACCAGGGTGGAACGGACCCTGACAGGAGCACCTTTCCTGCCATTAACCAGGAGACATGTCCTGGGTACATCTAGGATGTTGAAACGAGTAGTACCGCTTTGCCACTTATCTACTCTTATGTCAATTTATATATCTATCATTGATGCTATATATACCCGTTAATAGGTTTATTGTACAAAAGTGTATAAAAGAGTATAACATACACTACAAGTACCTATTTTTGTGGAGACAGTTATTGTTGATATTTATCTGTCTCTTTTAGGGGCAATTTAGGAGCAGAAGCACTTTGGTGTGGGGTCGCCCTTTTCAGGGCGGGTACTCCACTATGTAACAGGAACTGATATTAGGGTTAGATTAATAGGGACACTTGGTTTCCTTTGTGGTTGTCTCTTTCAGGAATTGGATAAATTGTTAGTGCATTATTGAATAAAAGTTATATTTTAATAGTAGGAATTTGTTGTGGTATCATAGTATTTGATTGTAATTCCTATAGATTGTGGGATAGTTGGAATTATGATACAGTAATGGTAGCATGCTGATGTAAGATTATCCATAAAATATAGTATACAAACATGCTGGTACGAAACAGAGCTTGCTGTATGGTTCAGACAACAACTATGAGAAATCAGAAACACCTAAAAACATGCATGAGGTCTTCTTAACAAATACTTTATTTCACAAGTTTTTTGCTTGTAGTTTATAGAGTTTGATAGGTGTGCATGACAGAATCTCGGATAGGATCGTATTTTTAGCACAATACACAGCAATACTGAAGATGATGTAGTTTGTGAGATGTGTATACACAGGTTATATAATACACTATACATAGGCAAGTTCTCACAGTAAAAATAACACATATGGAGTAATATACACCAAAAGTGTGTGTGATAACTGATATGTATGTATAAGTTATACAAGGCACTAGTCATATCAAGTTTTCTGCTCCTGCTTGTTTTATCCATCAGGATACCGTAAAATGTATCCCAGGGGCCACAGACTTCTATAAAGCAAACATCTTCCTGATTGGATATTTACCCTATTTGTAAAGTGCATACAGTTTTTGACTGGACAAAAAAGCCTGGTAGAGACAGAGAACACATAGATATTGATATACACCGATAATGTGCATGACATGTTTATACAGGGTTTATAATACATTGATCCAAAAAAGATCAAAACGTCAGTGAAGCCAGCACCAGTAAAATGCAAACATTTTATTTTAAATGTTACGAATAAGGGTGTTTCAACTGGAAACGCGTCAGCCGAGACTGACTTTGTCTTTTTAATGGATTTAAAATAAAATGTTTGCAGTTTACAGGTTCTGGCTTCACTGACCCTTTGTTTTTTTTTTTTGGATCTGTCCTCTTGTCTGTGGCCTCTGGGAATTGCCGAGTACCCTCACATCAAGTCAGCATTTGTAACCAGGTGAGCTGACTAACTTCTCTTTTCTACATTGACTGTACATTATACACTACAGGTACTCAGGTTTTCAGAGAGAACACATAGATATGGAGTAATACACTTATAGTGTGTGATGTGTATATGCATGATATATAATACACAGGTTCTCACATAGATATGGAGTAATATGCACCTAAAATGGGTTGATATGTGTATACAGGGTATATAATATACCATAGATATGAAGTAGTATACACCAATAGTGTTTAATATGTATATAAATGGTATATAATATACAACAATATACCACAGATACCCAGGTTCTCTAAGGAAACACTTAGATCTGGAGTAATATACACCTATAGTGTGTGATCTGTATATACAGGATATATAATACACTATAGATATGGAGTAATATACACCTATAGTGTGTGATCTGTGTATAGAAGATATATAATACACTATAGATATGGAGTAATATACAGTTATAGTGTGTCATCTGTATATACAGGATATATTATGCACATTAGATATGGAGTGATATACACCTATAGTGTGTGATCTTTGTATACAGGATTAATAATACACTATAGATATGGAGTAATATACACCTATAGTGTGTGATCTGTATATACAGGGTATATAATACACTATAGATATGGAGTAATATACACCTATAGTGTGTGATCTGTATATACAGGATATATAATACACTATAGATATGGAGTAATATACAACTATAGTGTGTGATCTGTATATACAGGGTATATAATACACTAGAATGGAGAATTACACCTATAGTGTGGATCTTTTACGGGATAATAATCCTATAGATATGGAGAATTCCATGTGTGTGATCTGTTATGGGGAATATAAATACACTATGTATGGAGAATATAAAACTATAGTGTGTGCTTTTATACGGGTTTATAAATAAATGTTGGAGAATATCACCTTTTGTGTGTTCTTAATAAGGTTTTGCTTGTCTTTTACCTTGAACAGTTTTCCATAGATTCCATTGTTCTTTATATTCATAGAAGTGATGCTCAGTGTTCTATGTGCTCTTCATCCTTCCTGTGTCTCTCTCACAGCTCATGGTGATGGGCTCCATGCTCTTCATTGTCACCTCAGTTTTTTGTCAGATGAGACAACTTTCAGTCACATCAGCCGGCCACTTTGGGTCCCCCAGGGGGTTGGGGGGAAAACACTGGGGCCCAGCAGAACATGTCTAGGTGTGCGGCTCTGCTACATGACAATTGTAAAATCCCCTCGGATTGTGTTATAGAACCCGACAGTATTTTACAATCGTTTACTGCGGGTTTTGGCGCGGATTTTTCCCCGGCGGATTTTGGGATCCCTTTTTTTTTTGGGTGTTCTAAATCCGATTATAGAACATGTTCTAAGGGTTTTTTTGAGACCAGCGGTTTTGAAATCTGACATTAGAAAATCCAACTTATGTAGACTACAGTTCGGATTTTCTATCAATATCTATGGGGATGAGTTACAGTCAGATTTCTGCAGTTTCTAAATACTGACTGCCATATAATGGCCAGTCCATGCTGTAGTTCACACAGAGATTTTAAATCTGTGGCGTTTCAAACAGTAAAGATAGCCCCTTTACGATAACCACAGACCCGAAATACATTAAAAAGATAAATACCTGTTTAGGGACAAAACACACAAGAGGGAACAATGAATGTTTACTTGCGGTACTGTTTCCACCATGCATAGGACAATCAGAAGATGAAGAGTAATCCTAGTGAAGCCTATAATCCTCTCCCTACAAAATCCTTAAACCTGTTCCCTATCAAATTGCGGGATCATTGCCCCGACAAGGAAGGCCCCCTTTAAGATTACTGTCCCTTAAGGCCCCTGGGGCGCCCCTTACTGTGGGATATCTCATTATTAGTGTGTTTATTGAGCCATAAGGAGCCATTGTTCCCCTGAAGAACCCAAATAATATGTGAAAGGGCAGTGTTTATTATTTTAGTTTGGTCATTAATGAGGAATATTAATTAGGGATGGACCTCTTTTGTATTGATTAACTGATGTTAGTTTTCAGGTGGTACACTTTGGCACACATCAATCGCCTCACAGATTTTAGAGATCTTTTATTAAAAGTTATATTTTAGTGCTTGTAATAATTCTATAGGATGGGAGTTTGGGAAATATGATAATTCATTACGGAAATTTGACTACTTTCTCTGGCAAGTCTCGTGGTCGTCAAAGGGCTCTAACTCTCATGGTCCCACCAAATCCGCCCCCTTGGGGTAACCCTTGATCTGCTTTGTCCTTCAAACCACACATCCAAACCCTCACCTCTGCTGCCGCCTCCCCTAAAAAAATATTTCACGAACCCGCTTTTTCCCTTTAACCCTGATACACAAAAATGCTGGTCCATGCCCTTGTATCTACCGCTTAGATACTGCAAACCCCTTCTCGTGCCTCCCGTTGCTTTTGCCCCCCTTCAATCTATCCTCAACTCTGCTGCCCATCTTATCCACCTTCCCCCGCTATCCTTGCCTCTCCCCTTGCCAATCCCTTAAAGGCTACCTATTGCCATGATTCCTTCAAGCAAATAACCATGACCTAAAAGGTTTCCCCAAAATTCCCCTATACATCTTGCTTAATCTCCGTATCTCCCTCAGCAATCTCTGCTCCTCATGGGAAATTCTTTTGCTCCCTCTTTCAGCTCCCACATAATCGCTCCAAGATTTCTCTCGGCCCCCCTCACCTCTGGAACTCACTCCCCCAACCAGCTCTCTTCCATTTCTTGATAAATATATGTCCTTTTTTTTTGTATACAAAGACCAAGTGTCATCCGATTAAGCCTTTTCCCTATAGGCAAACCAGTCTAGAAAATGATGAAGGACACTTAATATCAATTGTTTTTATTCACTTTATACACTGTCCCTATTTTTGGACCAATTTCCCAAAAAAAACAACGCATCATAAACGTATAGAAACAGCTCTTGTTTCTTTGGGTCAAAGCGTGATCACCATGTTTTTTTGCAGCTGCATAGCACCAACGTGGATAAGAGGGAGCCCGAGCTACAGGACTCTGCACCCTTAAAAGTTTCGAAAAAAACCCATCCTTCAGGAGCCTATAACCTCAATAAACCCCGCTGTAACTAACCCCTCCCAAACAGGTTCCTTTCCTTCTGTTCCAGTTTATAATAATGGTCACTATTGTCCCATTGTATTGTTTGACTTTGTTGTATGTAACCCCCCTTTAATTTTTCGCGCCCTGGAATCAATGGCCAAAATAAAAAAAAAAAAAAAAATAAAAATTTTTTTCAAGTTTAGACTCGTGGGTTTCCCGGGCATTTTTTCCCGTTTTCTTATTTGCTCATCCTAAGTGCCCCCCTCAGTGACCCCCAGTTTCCCATCGAGTTGGTATTTGTTTCTCCTTTCATGTTGTTTCTACAGCTTTCAGCCAATTCCCCATCCACTTGCCTATTAATAATATACAATAGACTAGTATATTCTACGGAGGAGGGTTCTGCATATGTCCTTGCCATCTGGTAGCAAAGAGTTTGGCACCATCCAATGCTGAGCCCCCTTGTTTCAAAGGCTCCAACTGAGCTGCTTGCTCTGCCGCCTTTGTATGTATTATATGCCCTTGGTATTGATTCTTTAAGAGTTTTTTTTAACTAACTATATTACAACAAAATATTACTAATAAGGAAATAATTATTAAATGGCCTCAGGACAGAATATTTTTAACATATAATGTTTTTTCCTGGGACATTGAGTGGTGTAAAGACACAATGTCCCAGACACTGATCTGTCCGCTACCAAAATTTTGGGTGCTGATGATTTTTTTGGCCCCGGTCCCTTTTTTTGGGGCCCTTTTAGACAGTGCGGTTTTAAATGTTCCTGGGGGACTTTTTACATTTTAGTAAAAAGGAATTTAGGCTAGTTTTTGGGTTCTAAATAAGCCTTTTTCAAAAAAAAAGTGTTTGGTTTTAAGGGGCCCCCCACCCCCCTTCAGGGATTAAAAAAAGCGGAAAGGGTGCCCAAAAAAGACAAAGGGCCCCCCGGTTTTTATTAAAAAGCCCTTTTCGCAGTCCCTTATAAGTCCCTTTACTTTTAATCCCCTTATTTGTGGGGGCTGCGTATTGGGGGGTTATCCTCCTCTCAAAAAGTAAATGTGGCCACTCCTGTATTTATGATTTTACATGATTGGGGAGAGGAATTGCAGGATTTGGGGGGGAAAGCCCCCCCGTTGCGGAAATAATTCCGTATTTCAAAAAAATTATTTTATGAGCAGTGTTGGGAAAAGGGTTTAAGTGCAGGTTTTTAATTAAAAAATGTTCTGCCTTTTTCGGGGATTGTGAGAAATTTTTTTTAGTTTTTTTTGGGGTCTATAGGGTTTCTCAAAAGGTGGGACTACATTCTGTACTGTTTTTAATGTATTAGTGAGTGCATCATGATTGGGTCTATAGGGCCCCTTTTACAGTCATGCGTTTTTAAATGTCCTGTACTGCTCTTCTTATTAGTGAGGCATTCAGTGTTGGGGTCTATGGGGCCCCTTACAGTCAGTGGGGGGACTACATGCCTGTTCTGTCTTACATGTTTTAGGGTGCATTTATTTTATTGGGGTCTATAACCCTCCTACGTCAGGGTTTACTACAGTCCTGTATGTCTTTCATTTTTATTGAGGTGCATGCAGTGATTGGTTGGTTATAGCCCAAAAGACAGTGGGTCTACATTCCCTTTAAGCCCTTAATGTATTATGAGATTTATTCGTTATTGGGGTCTATAGGCCTCCTCCCAAAGTGTGGTCTAAGTCCGTTGTTCTTACATGTATTAGGAGGTGCATGCATTTGATTGGCTTTAAACGCCCCTTTTCGTCGTGGTTACTACATTCCTGTATGCTCTTTCTTTATTTGGGGGGTGCATCGTGAAAGGGGGTCTAGGCATCTCCCTACAGTACAGTGCGGCACAACATGTTCTGTATTGCTCTTACTTATATTACTGCAATGCATGCAGTGATTAGAGATGTAGTAGCACTTCTCTACAGTACAGTGCGGTTTCCAATGTCCTTTACGTCTTACATTTTGCCAGGATAGCGGGGGTTCTTTGGGCCCAGCCCCGAGGGCCCCATTTTCTTTTTTTCTGGGACTTTTGTATAAATACATGACCCCAAAGAGCCCCGCCCCAACATTTGACAGTGATTTCCGGGTTCCCGCAGTCTTTTTTGATGTTCTATGGAAGGACACGCTTTATCTGGATTATTTTTTTCTGCTTCATTTCCTTTAATCTTCATTTTTCATTATGTTTGGGACTTGTGAACCAGTTACCAGTTTTCTATAGAATTATGATATCAACATATAATGGCCATCCCATAACCAATTCATTTTATATGTTTAGGGAGAACTGTATCTCTATGACATGAAAAAATGTAGTTCATGCTGTATGTGAATAATACTAACCTGCTCTGTAGTTGCCTTCCACCATGGTGAGAGGGACAGGGCTGTAGAATCAGGCTACATAAAGGCTTTGGGCATAAAGTTGCATAGGGTCCTACTGGAAAAAACAATATTATATTTGTAATCAAAACTATTTGCAAAGTTTTCTTAATTTTTAATTTTAGATTCACTGAAGCATAAAAAGTTACAAATGTAAAAAAGTTGTAAAACCAAATAGAATAGCTCAAATTGAAAACTTGGGTTTCCATTTTCATTTAAGATAAACCCTCTTAAAGGAAACCCCAGTAAAAATGTCAACCATCCAAACATGAAGAAAACCTATATCAAATGTAACACCCCCTCCCCCCCCCAACTTTTAGTGTTTTGCACATGTGGGAAAGTAACTATGAACAGGTCATGTCTGCCATGTGAAAAAAGCGAGTTTAGATGTATTCTCTCCAAGTAATAAAGATTTATGGCTCCCCTCTGGTGTCCTCAAAGCAATGCTCCTGTAAGCCCTGTGACAAGACACTATTGAGGAGGGGGGAGAGGCTGCGGTGTTTTACTTTGGTTGGTTTGTTTGTGTATGTGGAGGATTAAAACATTCCAGTGTTAAAAGCTTGAAGAACATATTAGTTTGGGGATTGTGTGGATGCAGTGCACAGGTACCTGGGGAGGATTGACAACTGCTATTACACGACTTTCCATCACCAGGCAGTGCTGGTCTTCATAAAGATCCAAAATGGTATCACTAATAGTTGGTAAATTCATGTAATTACAGAGTAAGACGTCTCCTAACATTTGCAGACAGGTTGCGTGATTATCTCTCTGCTGTTTACTGCTGGTTTATGTCCCTGAAAACTTATAGGCCCCTAATAACTAACTGCCATGTTCATTTAATTACCCCGTGTATGTTATTTGTGCTTGTCAAGATCAAGGGTATTTTCACACGGCATGCTGGATCCGATTTGGATCCGAATAATGTATCCAGAAGCGCTGTGTCCAATTGATCCAAATGCATCATACACCAAGCCCGTCTTAACAGCAAATAGGGCCCCAGGCAGTGCATTGTTCACTGGGCCCTCCAACCAACGCAGAAGACAGATAACACATCACTTTGATATGTTCACACGATGTAATGCGGGCGCATACAGTTACATGGGGCCCCCCCCGCAATACATCCAATGTTCTGAAGTCGCGCTCATATGTGTTTCCTCCCTCGGCGCGAGGGGTGGGGTGAGCATCCCGCCGGCCCCATAGACATTCATTCATTCTCGCGAGTGAATACGCCGCTGTATTCACCACATGTCCACTTATTCCCCCCGAGGCGGATTCGCCGAGCAGGGAGAGGAGACGTAATCCATAGTTTCTCTATGAGAAACTGTGGATTACCGTAATTACTGGGACGTATTACAGCCGTAATTCACCAACGGCAGTACCGGGCTTGAAATATGCCCCGCAAATACCACCTGTGTAACCGGGCCTTAGATACACAAGGACAAGCAGATAGTAATAACACCTGATGAGTTCTCAGATACATAGGGCCAACAGATTTAACACTGGATAGTCGTCTGCTACACAGAACAGCAAAAAGTATAACCCCACAAGGGTTATTAGATACACAGCCAGCAGATAAATATATATATACTGGTAACTTAGATACATCAGCCAGCAGATGATATATATACTGGTAAGCTATGATACACAGCCCAGCAGATATAGTAGTACACTGGGTAAGCTTAGATACACAGCCAGCAGATGATAGTAACACTGGGTAAGCTTAGAAACACAGCCAGCATATGATAGTATATCACAGGGTGAAGCGTAGATACACAGCCATGCAGATGATAGTATATACTGGGTAAGCTTAGATACACAGCCAGCAGATGATAGTATATTACTAGGGTAATCTTAGATACACAGCCAGCAGATATAGTATACACTGGGTAAGCAGAGTATACACAGCCAGCAGATGATATTATACACTCGGGTAGGCTTAGATACACATCCAGCAGATTGATAGTATACACTGGTATGCTTAGATAGCACAGCCCGCAGATGAGATTATACACTGGGGTAGGGCTAGATACACAGCCACAGATAGTATACACTGGGTAAGCTTAGATACACAGTGAGCAGATGATGATTTAATACTGTGTAAGCTTAGATACACAGCCACAATGATATGTATACACTGTGGTAAGCAGATATACACAGCCAGCAGATGATAGTAACTCAGGTAGGCTTAGATACCACATCCCGCAGATATAGTAACACTGGATAGGCTTAGATACACGCCCAGCAGATGAAAGTAATCACTGAGTAGGGCTTAGATACACAGCCAGCAGATGAATAATGATATACTGGGTAAGCTTAGATACAACAGCCAGCAGATGATAGTATAATACTGGGTAAGCTTAGATACACTAGCCAGCAAGATGATAGAATACATGGTAAGCCAGAGATACACAGCCAGCAGATTGATAGTATACACTGGTAGTGCTTAGGATACACAGCCAGCAGATGATAGTATACACTGGGTAGGTTTTAGATACACACCCGCAGATGAAAATAATTGGGAAGCTTAGATCACACCCAGCAATGATAGTAAATACTGGGAAACTTGTACAACCAGCAGATGATAGTATAACGGGGAAAGGTTAGTACACGCCAGCGATGATATTACACTGGGTAGGCTTGATACAGCCACCCTGATAGTATACACTGGTGGGCTTAGAACACAGCCAGCAATGTTTGTATACATTTTTGGGTAGGCAAAGATCACAGCCAGCAGAAGAATGGAATGCCCCCCCAACCCCACACTCCCCCTCCCCCAGTACTCACTTGTTTAAAGTCTTGGACGGGCGTCATTTCCCTACTCCCGAGGTAAGGGGAAGGGGGGGCACCCCTGCTTTCCTCCCCAGCAGTCCCCCCTTTCCCCCCCACTCTTCTTTCTCCCCCATCCCTGCTTTCAGTGGCGACTGGGGAGAGGGGGAGGGGGGGGACTGAGTGCAGGAGATGTGTTGCCCCCCTGCTTTCCCTCTTGTGTCTGCCTGCGCTGTGAGCAGTAAAGCCAGGCACAAAATAGCGGGGGTTAACCCCCGGACTTGAAGGGGCCCCCAGATCATTTCCAAAAACCCGGTTTTCCCCCCTTGGGAAGGTGGCCTTGGGGGCCCTTGACTTGGGGCCCCGGGTATGTCCCTCCCATAAAGGCCCTGTGATCCAAGGGGGCAGGTGCGTTTTTGGGGGCTCGGGGCCTTTTTTTTAAAAACAGGCGTTGCTGGTCTTTCGGACCAAGAATTGCATGAAATTTTTAAACAGACCCCAAAAAGACGCAAGTAAACACACATAGCGATCTTCTCTGAACGCCGACATTTTAAAAATTAAAAGCAATTACATCAATGAATTGTCGTGCGTTTTTGGGTCCTTTAGGGCTAGAAAAATAATAGAAATTCAGCCCCAATGACTACAAAATTTAAATGATAGTACAAAAAAAAATTTTCAATTTTTTTCTGACAAATTTTATTTTTATTTTACGTTTAAACCTCTTTGGAAGTTACAATATAAAATGCTTCCACCTCTTTGATTAACCCCTTAAGGACCCGGCGTTTTTTTTTTGGGTGACACGTTAGTTTTTTCCCTCCTCGCCTTCTGAAAGCCATAACTTTTTTATTTTTTCCACCTACATAGACACATGAGGGCTTTTATTTTGCGGGACAAGATGTACTTTCTAATGGTGTTATTCACTATACTATAGAATATACTGGGAAACCGCAAAAAAAATTCGAAGTGGGACAAATT
Organism: Phyllomedusa bahiana; assembly: GCA_025379985.1. NCBI lineage: Eukaryota > Metazoa > Chordata > Amphibia > Anura > Hylidae > Phyllomedusa > Phyllomedusa bahiana. Next base: position 196,122 of record JAODAL010000217.1, on the reverse strand, counting down.
GTGAAAAAAAACGTATTTTCGCCATGTTTCTGGGTGTTTTGCTTTTTGCTTTTACGGCGTTCAATCTTCGGTAAATATGATGTGTTATCTGTATTCTACATCCGGCAATACCAAACATGTAGGGTTTCCGTTATGTTTTGGTACTGTAAAAAAATTCCAAACATTTTCTATTTTTTAAATTTGCGTCACGGCGCCATTTTGTGCGACCAATAACTTTTTTGTACTAACACCTACGGATGTCAGTGAGGGGGCATTTTTTGCGGGCTGAAGTGTACTTTTTATCGCTAGCAGTTTGGAATGCATGCGACTTTTTTGATCATTTTTACCAATTATTTTGGTTATTTTGACCAAAAAACGCAATTTTGGCGTTTGGAATTTTTTTTTCTCCTACGGTGTTCAGCGTACGGGATAAATGATGTTATATTTTTATAGATCGGACTTTTTCGGACGCGGCGATACCAAATATGTGTAATTTCTTTATTATTTTAATGATTTTATTTGTAAAATGGGGAAAGGGAGGTGATTTGAACTTTTAATCCTTTTTTTTTTTTACTTTAAAACTTTATTTTATTTTTTTATACTGTAACATTTAGTCCCCCTATGGTTGCTTGCCACTAGGGGGCGCGATTGTTAAATACAGCCTAATGCATTGCATAGGCAATGCATTAGGGTGTACAAAGATGGCGGTTTCCCCACTTCCTGTCTACGGCCGGAAGTGGGGCAAACCGGGAAATGTAAGTGACGGAAGCCTTCACAGGGCGCCCCACCACCGTGTCCGGTCGACGGATCGCGCTGCGGCCGATGACCGTGACGATCAGTGCCGCGCACCGCTCGTCATTCAGTCAGACGCCGCGGCCATCTTTGCCGCGGTGTCTGACGGGTTATAACAGCGCCAGTGGCGAGCACCTCCGGCGCTGTTACTGCCGGGTGTTAGCGGTCGTTAAGGGGTTAAAGCTACGTTTACACAATAAAGACCAAATACTGGTCGGGAAATGCGGACCTGTATTTGGTCTGTTTTTGGCACGCATGGGGCGGCTTTTCTCAGCGGTTTGCGGACTCAAGCCCTTCCCCCTCGCACCCACATGGAATGAGCATGTTCTAAGTTTTTCAAACCGCCAGCAGTGTAAAAAAACCGCTCAGTGGAAAACCCGTTCAGTGGGGACTGCACAGATTTTCTATTAATGTCAATGTAAAAGGTTGACAGTAGGTTTACAGACGGATTTCAAATCCGAAAACCATCTGTAAATCCTGCTGAAAACCTGTGCGGTGGGGACAAGCCCTCGCAGTTATTTGTACCATTTCCTCTGTACTTGTCAATCGCTTTCTTCAAAGTTTGACCTCTTGTTCTGGAAACATTTTAACAAGTACATTGCGTTAGAAAAAAAAAAAAGCTAAACATACCTGTCAACTAACTTCTTGCAGAGCAGCTCTCTTCTTTTCCTACAAGTTTCTTGCAGAACTCATTGATCCCTTAAGATACATCTTAATACCTTGACATCTAAAAATATGTAATCTGCAAATCTTGTATGCAAAAGAATGAGAAGCATCTTTGCCTGCGGGAGATGTAATCTGGAAGTGTGAAGAGACACTATTAGACTCGCCAGGACAGAGCATTATATACTAGGGCAATTACTTACAGTAATGTAGTGGGTGCAGATGCCCACAGCACAGAGGGTCATTCAATAGTCATGAAGCCAGCTGGTTTGGGCCATCTATGCCTCTTTAGACACAGCAAAGGATAACAATAAAGACAGCACTCAAACAAGGGGTTGACCACTATTACTAAGTTGGTAGTAGGATAAGGCTGCTGTAATAAAATAAAAAAACCTCTGTTCCAGCTATGACGCTGCCGGCCTCCTGCCCGGTTCATGTTCACTTCTAGCTCCGGGCAGTCAGCTTGTGAGGGGTGCAACCAGGTGCCATTTACTGACATCACCGTTCACAAGTGAGGGCTATGAGTGGTAACGTTAGAAAATGGCACAGGACGGCTGCTTGCAGTGCTCAAGAGCCAACTGTGTGGAACTAAAAAGAAGAACCGGGCAGGCTGCTGATGGTGTCATTGCTGGAATGAAGCTGAGTGGGTAGGTGTGTATGTTTTTTTTTTTTTTTTTTTAATACAGCAACCGTACCTTATTTTTATCTTAAAAAAGGTGAACAACCCATTCAATGATACAATGATGCTACGCTTCTGCTCTATAAAAGCTTGTCCCCACAGCACAGGTTATTGGTTGGTTTTTCAGGCGGTTTGCGGCTTTACAAACCGTCGGAAAACCGACATGCAACGCTCCCATATCGACGTTAATAGAAAATCCGTGTCGCAGTCCCCACTGCACGGATTTTCCACCGGACGGTTTTTTCACACCTCTGGCGGTCCGAAAAAATTAGAACATGTTCATTCTTCCGCCTGGTTTTCGGGCAGAACATGAACATTGAATGCAATGGGGGACAGCTTGAATCTGCAAACCGCAGGTAAACGGCGTTCCCCTGCGCGCCAAAAAAAAAGACTAAATACCAGACCGGTATTTGGTCTTTGCCGTATGCACGCACCCTGAGACAGTCTTTAAGGCTAACTGTGCCGTCGAACAAGCACTCTGATCTGCCAGCGTTGTGTTATCGACCAGGAAAAGATGAGACGATTGCTATGTATTTTTTATGGGAAAAAAGTTTAGTATAACTTGCAATTAATTAATTGAATTTCCTGCTTATTCTAGGCTTAGGAGTCTAGTGGGTGGTCTTACTCAGTGATTTCTAGTGTTTCCAGCATCAGCATTTTTGGCATTGAGACAGTCCCTAAAACCCAATGTGGTGGAGATCGCAAACACAGGTTATTGAGCCAAGAGGGAGTCTGGATCCTTATACTCAATACAGACAGTACTCAGGTTATGAACAGGATAGGGACTGTAGGTTTGTTCTTAAGTTGAATTTGTATGTAAGTCGGAACAGGTATATTTATTAAATGTAACTCCAGCACAAAAGGTTTCTTTTTTAGTTTTGGATAGTGCAGGGAAGGGTTTTTACATTTGTTTTTCTGTCTGTGCCCCTGTTAAAAAGGTTTCACCTCATTCTCACCGCATGTGCTGCTGTGGAATGCTGGCACTTGTTGTTCCACAGCTACTATCTGCTGTGGAACATGGAACTACAAGTGCCAGCATTCCCCTCAAGTCTCTGTTTGTAACTAGGGGACAGATGTAAGTCGGAACAGTGTAAGTCGGGGACTGCCTGTACTTGCCCATCCCTTGGGTTTAAATTTTCGCAGTGACTTGATTTTAAACTTTTAATATCATGTATGAGTGTTTTTTCTTTGTCATTTCACTGATTACGTTGTATTGGTGGAGCTTGGGCATTGCCTGTAAATTATCTGCTCCAAGGCTCAGGTCATTGCTATGAGTAATGATTGTAAATCCGAAAAACTTCGCAGGTGTATTGAATTAGATGCTTTCATTGCTCTTGTATACTTATTTTCTGGGTATGTTTTATTAGGTTTGTCAATAAGTTTTTGCTTCTTTTACCTGTCATTCTGGATAGTATTTATCTGGTTCACCCTTCTTCGTTTTTTTGTGGACAATCTTCAAGCGATTATCATGAGATTGTAGGAACCGTGCCAAAATACTCAGGTGAGCCGTTTGGCTCTAAATATTTTAATTCTACTCAGTGACTGACCCCTATCTCTGTGCTTGCACATCACTGATTAGGACTGCCCGCTCAACTTTTAAACCTAGGGATTTTAATCAAGAAATTATAAATTATTCTAAACCTTTTCCCACAAAACTATAAATCCATTTGTTTAGCTACTCCTGCTCTATATCATAATGAACATCTCTAGAGAACAGAAACTTAGCATCACTGGATATTTAAAGGGGTTGTCCATGCTTTTTACACTAGAATTAAGATAAGGCAGCTGAACAAAACTATGGGAGACATGTATGATCGGGTTTTTCACCCATTTCTGGTGTAAAATGCACCTAACTGAGCCGGCTACGATGTCTAATGCACCTAATGAATGTGATAGGCGCATTGTTTGTAAGACTCAACACTTTCTAATGCGCCTAACATGAGGGGGCGTTTTGGGGGCGTCGCTCCACACTCGTAATATTAGACACATCTATGAATGTGGTTCGGCAAAACTAGGCGCATTACTGCTCGGACAGGCAGACCTATCTCAATGTGCTCTGCCTGAGCCTGAGGGGTCGGGGTGGAGCTAGATTTGCTGTTAGAGGTAAAAAATGTCCAATATTTCTCAACTTCCACCAGTGCAATAATAAAAAGTAATTTCAGATAATTATCAAACTATATAAAATTAAACTATTTAAATTGAACAAAAATTTTTATCATATAAAAATATATCCCAAAAATATAAAAATATCTCCTATAAAATGTATTTAAAATGAATAGAATCTAAAACTAATTTTAGATTAAATAACCCAATGATGTTGTTGTTCAGATTTTTAAATTTTTTATTTTTACTACAGTAAATTTGAAATTTATTTTTGCTGCTCTCTCCCTTTATTCTACATACAGCAAGAGCCAGCACAGCACAGGTCTTACTGGGCTCTGTGCTCCACCAAGTAGGATTAGTTCCATAGTTTCTATTCACTGACATGCTATTCTAATGACTTTTCTTTTATTTCCAGCCTATCTATAGCCTTTATGCTTGGTGCATTACTAATACCCCTAAGTACCATAATGCGCCAAACACACAGGCGAAACGCAATGAACTTTACGCACCATTTATGAATGCACAAAAAACACTTTCATACATTCAGTCGCATTATACACTGAAAAAAAGATGAGAAAATGAACTTCGACGCATTCGATTCATACATGTCTTCCTATATATCAATTGACTCAGTGTCTCATGCGCTATAATATGATGTCAGTAGATTGAAGATCATTTTCAAGGTGTTTAAATATCAAGTATTGATCTCTCTCCCATAATCTTCTTACATTGAGTCATTACCCATGAAAATTGGAGCCTTCAGCTTGCATGGCAGTCACCTGGAAAAACAGAAATGCAGACAACTCAAATATCTGCCCTGTGGTCTTAAGTGAAAAGCGTGTAGCTTCCAGCTCTTCTGACAAACCATCTCATTAGAAAAACAGACTCTTCAATGAAGAGGCACTTGACAAGCAATCGAAAAGAAATGGGGAGCTGTCATCTTAACGTTTGGAAGTAAATGTTTCATTGGAAAGAAAATGTCATAGAAGCATTGGGCTACCCTGTATCAAAAGAGTGGGCTTCATGGTGACCAAATGTCATGGCAATATTAGCTAAACCTATTTGGAACAGAATCTGATGATAAATCCCAGAAGAGCGTTCATTAGTCAAATTATTTACAGTTTATAACAGAAATTGTCAAATGTGCGTGTAGCAATTATGTGTAATTAATATTGCAAAAAAAATTTAGCATTTCTTTTTAGAAGGCAATGTGTAAGTATAGGAACCACCAAGAGAGTGCTTAGCTATAAGAGAGTGGGGAAAATTCCCACAGTCTTCTCTACTTACGGGGATGAAAAGAGGATAGACTTTCCTAGGTTAGGTGGTTTGGAGCAGAAGACTCCATTATGGTTTTCCTAAAAGGCTCCCTTTCCTCTATGTACATTTTTGTATATGGAAACTATAGCTGGGGAAATTTTGTCTACTTGGCAACTCCTTGCAATTTCATTATTACTTCTACTGTGTTTCTCCAAAAATAAGACAGAGTCTTATGTTATTTTTGCTCCAAAAAATGGGTTAGGACTTATTTTCAGGGGATGTCTTATTTTCTTGTTCCTCTGTTTACCGATACATGCGGTACTCCACTGCAGTACATGGTGGATGTCTATTCCCCAAGAAAAGGAAGTACCCACAAAGGAATCACACTCACCAGACCCCCTTAGACCCAAAACAAAGAGTTGGCAAGTTCCGATAGTGGATGGTTTCTTACATATAGATCTGCTTCACTTCTTTCAAAGGCACAGCACTGTCAGGTCCTTTGCTGTTCCAGTTGCTCTCCACTGAGAGCCCAGAACTACCAAACCCTTATTGTTGTGGGGTCTATTGAGTGCAACTCTTTTGGGGGGATCTGCTTTCTTGTGGAGAAGCAATTCTTTTGAAGATGCCAGCTTTCCTTCATGAAGGGCCTACTGTATCTGTCCTGCTGTATTCCATTTACCTTTCCACATGTATAGATGTTTGAACACTTTTTTGATGAACTGTAGCTAGGGCTTATTTTTGGAGTAGGGCATATATTTTAAGCATACTCCAGAAATTCTCAAAAATCATGCTAGGGATGATTTTCTAGCTAGGTCTTATCTTTGGAAAAACAGGTATATGGTAGTGACCTAAACATTTGGTAGCTGTTGGTTATCTCCATTGCATAGTTATGACACTGATGATATCAAGTTTGGCTCTTGTTCATGATTGTCATTTGACCCTGATTCTCTTCCTGACCGTGACCTTGGCTACATTTTCTAAATTCCACTTCTATCGCATCTCTTGGATTTTTCACCTGATACCCGTTGTCCTATTCTGGTTCTGACCCTTGACTCATCTTCTGACCGCATATCTATTTCAACCTTTGGCTTGCTGCATTCTGACTACTTTCCCGGTGATGGCTCTTGGCTACGTTCATGTTGAATGTAAATCAAATTGGGAAAAGCTTTAGCCCTTTGCAGTGGTTAAAAGTGAAGAAAGAAAAGATTTCCTAGATTCCACATCCCAATTTCACCGGCACCAAACCTATTGTGATTCAGGGGATCCACATCTTTGAAAATCATAAAAAAATGTGACATTATTCCCTTAAAAACATAGACACAAAGCCATAGTCAAAGCTCAATGGCTGGACAAAAAACATTCCCAGACTGAGGCAATAAAAGCCCCAGTGGTACATGGGAGAAATTGCACAGGTGTAGCTCTGATGAACAGTTGCTCACACACCTATCCAAAAGTTGGGCAACTACTAAGTAAAAAACTGCAAAGTAGATAAGAACTAGTTCACACCAGTATGCAGAAGAGCTACAATACAATGCACGGGAGAGTGCACAAATGCAAAAATACTGATAAACAACCACTCACATGCCTATTATCCACGAGGGGGGTGATCTCCAGTTATACAGTTACAAGTTATACACTTATTTAATGCGCCTTAAAACTGGCGTGGCAGCGCTTCTTTTCTGACATGTCGCTCTAAGTGTATTAATATCTAGCTTTTAATTAATAATAACTAAAGAATCAGTAAATTAAAACCACGATTACCATTAATTGTCTAGCAAACTGTATGGATTGTAGCTATGTATTGCAAAAAAACAACAATACTGCACACAAGTAAAGCTGTAATTGATATATGGTGATTACTATACATATATTCACAGAACAAAATGGCTTCCCATAAGACTTAACTTTTAATAAACAAATCTTTAAAAATATTTCAACATATATAGCCACCATATACCAATTAAGAAAAAATATTACTCACCAATACTTCATTTTTTTCTTTTATGGTGGTCCAGTTAGACATATTCTAGTCATTATAAGGTTTCTTCATTGTATATGCACAAGGCAAGCTATAGCATAAGGTAATCATACCTTTCCCTATTGTGCCTCCAAATCTTTCCCTTAGCGGGGTAGCCGCCCCGAGAGGGACGACCCCACAGTCTAACCCTGGACACACCCTATGTCACCCTAAATGGATCAATAAATTAAAACCACGATTCCCATTAAGTGTCTAGAAAACCATATAGATTGTAGCTACCCTGTTTCCCCGAAAATAAGACAGTGACTTACATTAATTTTTGCTCCTAAGGACAAGCTAAGACTTATTATTAGGGGATGTCTTATTTTTTAAGAACAAGAATTCACAGTTATTGTTGAACAAATAATCAACATGTATTAATATACTGTAGTGATTTAATCACAAACATCAGCATAAGCAGACAAACTCTGAATTGCATTAAAAAAAAGCACTACGTCTTATTTTCGGGGGTGTCTTATTTTCGGGGGTGTCTTATTTTTGGGGGTGTCTTATTTTAGGGGGTGTCTTATTTTCGGGGGTGTCTTATTTTCGGAGAAACAGGGTATGTTTTGCAAAAAACAACAATATTGCAATGCTGCCAGTAACACAGGTAAAGCTCTAATTAATATATGGTGATTACTATACATATTACTGATGAACAATTGCTCACATACTTATCCATGAGGGGGGCAATTGCTTAGTAACAAACTGCACATGGATACCTTATGTTTGATATTTTTTTCATTAGGTAGTTTGTCCCTGTTATACTGTATGGTACTCTGGCTCTTTTGCATACTGGTGTGAACTGGTTCTTACCCAATGAGCAGTTATATATTAAGCAATTTAAAAACTAAATATGGTCAGCACATCCATTTTGAAAAATAAGTACATAGGTGCACGCTGGTGTGCCAGCCAAAAGCAATCAAAACACAACACAGTATCAGCAGCACTCTACAAGCACTACAAAACACTCAAAGGGGACGTAGGAATTTTTTGAAAAGGATTTCTGCTACTTTGGAATATATGAAAATCTATGACCTGAAGTAGAACAGGTTCATAAATTCAGGCACCTTCTACACTACTAATGCGCGCAATAAAATTGACGTTTGAGCAACAAAATTCATAAATGTCGCCCTTAGTTTACATTTTTTGATCAAAACTGTAAAAGCCCATCTACCAATGGCAAGGTGACCTCAATCCAGATAGGAACCTTTCCTATATGTTACCACTCTTGGTGTCTATTCACATCTCAACATTTCAGGGAGTGAAGATTCCAGCTATAACCTGAACTGATTAAGAAACCTGTGCAAACGGGTGGTTTCTTAATCAGATCAGGTTATAGTTGGAATCTTCTCTCCCTGAAATGTGGAGCTCTGAACAGACACCAAGAGAGGTGACATATAGAATAGGTGTCCATCTATACTGGGGTCGCCTTGACGTGGTAGATGGGCATCTACAGTTTTGATCGAAAATCTACACTAAGAACCTCAAAATTCTCATATATTCCAAAGTAGCAGAAATTCTTTTCCCAAAAATTCCGATGTCCCCTTTGACTGTTTTTTGGTGCTTGTAGAGTGCTGCTGATATTGTGTTATGTTTGCATATACTAAACAATTGTTCTCTCTCATGGATAGATGTGTGAGTGATGGTTCATCAGTATTTTGCACCTCCGCGGCTTCTCCCATGTAGCACTGGGGCTTATATTGCTTCCTATTAGGGAATATTTTTTTTGTCCAGCCATGGAGCTGTTAATATGGCTTTGTGTCTGTGTTTTAAAGGGGTTGTCTCACTACCTCGATTCATCTCACCTCAGTCCTGTTTCTTGCTCTTATTTTTAATTCAGGGGCATGTTTATTGGCTTCTACTGGCCTTCAGTGATGAGCTGCTGAGGACACTAGGTCTGTAGCTATAATGACCAGGGCTGGCAGCCTATCAGGAGAGACCAAACAGGTCTATAGCTATAGTGACCAGCGCTGGCAGCCTATCAGGAGAGACCAAACAGGTCTATAGCTATAATGACCAGGGCTGGCAGCCTATCAGGAGAGACCAAACAGGTCTATAGCTATAGTGACCAGCACTGGCAGCCTATCAGGAGAGACCAAACAGGTCTGTAGCTATAGTGACCTGAGGAGCTGATGCAACCCATACAAGAGGGGATATCTAGGAATAGGTAGGACACTGGTAATGGACACATACTGCAAAGTGACTTGTTTTTGCAAGATCTTTAAAATAAAAAGCAGCAATCCCTGTAGTGAGACAACCCCTTTAATGATCTATATCTTTGGTAAGAGACATGATTCACACAAACAAACATAATATTATATTTCAATGCTTCGCCATAGGAAAAGAAAAGTCCAACTACGGAAATATAATTCCCCTCATGAGGAAAACAATTATAAGTCATATACAGGCAGTCCCCGACTTAAACCGTTCCGACTTACATCTGTCCCCTAGTTACAAACGGAGACTTATGGGGCATGCTGGCACTTGTAGTTCCATGTTCCACAGCAGATAGTAGCTGTGGAACGACAAGTTCCAGCATGCCACAGCAGCACATGAGGTGAAAATGAGGTGAACTCTTCGGAACAGGGGCACAGACAGCAAAACAAATGTAAACACCTTTCCCTGCTCTGTCCAAAATAAAAAAAAAAGCCTTTTGTGCTGGAGTTACATTTAATAAATACCTGTTCCGACTTACATACAAATTCAACTTAAGAACAAACCTACAGTCCCTATCCTCATAACCCGGGGATTGCCTGTACTCGCAATACTTTTTAGTCAATTGTCACTACAGTTGGGTTGGGAGAACGGCCATTTGGACACATGATAGAAGTGAAGAAAACAGCACAACACAAAAATTAAAGAACACGGGGATGGAGAAAACAATAACTATGTCAATTCAAGATGCTGAACAAATATTCTTTTAGCCGACTTTCACCATCTGTAAAGAAAAAATGTATACTTAAATGTAAAACAGACTGGGAAGCGAGGTTTATCTGATAAAAATCTGCAGCTCTAGGTCTGGGAGCTACATCCTGTCGTGAACATATGGGAGCATATGTTATGCTGTTTGCAGAAATCGCCCTTATGATGCTGTCACATTATTTTGCTTTCTGTTAATGTTTGCTGTTATATATGTAATTAATCCAACATTTGTTAAGTCAACAAACAAACGTCAAGCATTTGGAGCTATAGAATACACTATGTACAGTAGTGAGGTAGCAAATACTGGGACAACAAATGGAGGTTTACTCTACTCCATACTCTATACAGTAGTTTCCATACAGAAGGACTGTGCATCGATTTGCCGGCTGCTAACATTAGGCCGCTCTTCTTTGATCATGTGTTTTGAATGTTTTAATGATCAAAAATAGTCTTTGTTTGCCATAAGTATTCATTAGTTTGTCTCTGGCCTTAAAAGACATTCTGATTTGCAAAAAACAACTATGTTGTTGGAAAACCTTCTTAAATATTGGGGATTTTAGATAGGGGGATTCCTATGCAATTATAAGGGGTTTTGCTGGTTTTCATCTACTTAGGACTTGTCCCAACGGCACAGGTTATTTGTCGGTTTTTCAGACGGTTTGCGGTTTTACAAACCGTCTGAAAACTGACATGCAACGCTCCCCATAGACTTCTATGGAAAATCCTTGCAGCAGTCCCCACTGCATGGATTTTCCGCTGGACGTTTTTTACACCGCCGGCATAACGAAAAACTTAGTACATTCTTCCGTCTGGTTTTCGGCCGGCAGAACATGAACATGTGGGTGTGAAGAGGGAGGGCTTATATCCACAAACCGCGGACAAAAGCCGTCCCCCTGCGTGCCAAAAAAAGACTAAATACCAGTCGCCATTTCAGACCAGTATTTTCAGTGCTGTGTGAACGCAGCCTTAGCTTACATTTAGCTGCGAGGAACAACTATGGTGATGCATGAATGGATGGGTGTTAGTTATTGTTTTCAATCAGCTTCCTGGAGTCAAGACAGAAAGGTCAAGACACCTTTCTACCAGTGACTATTAGGCTATGTTAAAATTCAAATAACAGTGGCACACTATGGACTAAAGAAAAAACTACCCAAAAGGGAAACCCCGGGAAATTTGGGGGAAAAAAACCCATTACTTTTAAGTGGATACAGGGAAAACATTTTTTGAGGTTCTTAGTTCACTTTTGGCCAAAATGTTTAAAGCCCACTTCCGAACTTTCCCCGGGCCCCAAAGGCAAGTGGGTCCTACGTTTATTTTTAAACCTCTCTATTGGGTCTTTTAAAAGCCCAGCACATTCCAGGGAGCGAAGGTACCTGCTTCAAAGCACATGAAGGGAATTTTCCCCGGAAAGTATTTTTTACACCCCCGTGGGTGTAACGAAAAAATTAGAGCTTGTTCTTTTCTTCCGCCGGGGTTTCTCGAGAGAAATGTGGGTGCAAAGGGAGGGGGGGCTAAATTTCCAAAAAATTTGCAGACAAAAGCCGTCCCCCTGCGGGGCCAAAAAAAAAGCAAAATTACCCGTGGGCCATTTCGGGGCCGGTATTTTCAGTGCGGGTGTGAAGGGGCGTAAGTTTTTTTATTTTTTGCTGGAGGAACAACTTTGGTGATGTTGAATGGATGGGTTTTAAATTTAAATTGTTTTCGATCAGCTCCCGGAAGCCCAAGACCAAAAAGGTCAAAAACACCTTCTCCCCAGTAAATATTAGGCTATGTTAAAAACGGGCTAATTTCGGCGGCATTTCCCCACGTTTTTTGCGCTTTTTTAATACGGGGGAAAAAGGGCGGCTAAAATTACAGAACCCAATTGTTTCAAAAGGAGAACAAATGGTTTCCCGCCCCCTTCCCCGCTCTAACTTTATGATGTATTTTTACGCCGGGGGGGGAAGAAAATTTTGAAAGGGTCAATTACTTGCGGCGAATAGGGGCCAGGGAGTAATGAAGTAATGGGGCCAGGGGGCTGGGGGCCCCCCCGCGCTGCGGGAGTCCCAAGGCTTTATAAAGCGCGACTCCAAAAGCCCCTGGCGAAAATTGGGCCCCGTTTTTACGTGACGAAATTCGCCGTGGGGAAAAACCCTTTTGGGCTTGCCCCTGGAAAGGGGTTTTCATTTGGGTTTTTAAAACACACATTTTTTGGGTTTTAAAAACCCCCGTTGAAAAATTGACTGTCAACTGGTTACTTTGTTTTTTAAATAAAAAAAATCCTTTAAATGCAAGAAATCCATACGGTGGGAAATTTTCCCAACCGCCGGTTTTTAACACCCCGGGTGTTCCGAAAAATTAGAAACATTTTCATTTCTTCTCCCCGGTTTTCAGGTAAAAAGATGTACAGCCCAGTGGTTGAGGAGGGCGGAGAACCCAAAAAACCCGCAACCCAACAAAAACCGTCCCCCAAAAACCCAAGTACGATTTAAAAAATACCCGCGCATTTTTCAATCAGAATCTGGGGTTTTAATTTTAAACCCACGTGTGGTGCGGGCCTTGGGGGCCTTTTAACACGGCGTGTTTTGACCCAATTTTGGATCTGAAAAATCGGACCCAAAAAACGCTCCCAGAGTCGGATCCAAAACAGACCAAACTTTCCCAAAAACGGGCAGCTGGGTTTGGGAAATTGCTTTTTTGGATGCAGCGGGGTCGCACCTATAGTTTATTATGGGGCTCGCGGGCTCTTTCGGACCAAGAATTAAATTGACAATTCTTTGAACGGATCCGAAAAAAAGGAAATTTGAGACGCATCGGTGATCATTTCGTTGAACGCTGTTGTGTGTCTCATTTTAAAAAAGCAATGAAATCACACGGGTATTTTTTTTGTTTATGTTTGGGTCCGCAACGATCCAAAACATATCTAAAAGTTTTTCTTAAAACAGATTTAAAAACACCCCCTTTGGGGTTACCCATAGCCTTAGGGTTTTTTTTAAACGGGTTTGGTTTTACAGAGGGGTTTTCGGTTTTGGAAAAACCAACTATTAACTAATAAATCCGGTGGCCAACTTTTTACATTGATAAAAATAGAAAACCCTGCAGCAGTCCCCCTTAACCGGATTTTTCCGCCGGGTTGGTTTTTGACCCCCCGGGTGGCCCAAAAAAAATTTTGGGAACTGTTCATTTTCCCTTTCCCAGTTTTCGGGGCAGAAAAATGAACATTTTGGGTGTAAAGGGGAACGGTTTGGAATTCGAAAAACCTGGAAAAAAAGCCGCCCTGGGGCGTGACAAAAAAAAACTAAATCCCGGTCAGAAAATCCCCCGGGTTTTTTGTCTTTCCCGTTTTTTGTGAACGCACCTCTAGTAAGACACACATAAAACATTCAGAATTAAAGGGGTTAAGAATTCCAATATTAGATATCCTATTATGCTGTAGCATTCTGAATTAACAGAACGCCTCTATCAGAGCTGGGACAGAGAACAGCTACATAGAGTGTCCTTCTCTCTGGAGGACCTGGCAATTCTGTACATTACACAGTCGAACTGATTTCAGTTAGCAACCTGCAATGCTTCATTTTACCTATGGGGGCCCACTCCCGGGGAAATTTTCCCTTTTTGACCTTTGGGTTTGGGTCCAGCAAAGGGAAAACTTTTGTTTGGGTTTCCCGGGGTTTTTAAAAGGGGAAAAATGTGGGCCCATTTTTTTTTGATATGAAAAATTTTCCTTACTCTTCCAAATAATCAAATACTTGGTGACATCATAGACTTGGAAAATAAATGGTTAATAAATCAGAAATTTTGGTTTTCCCCAAAAGTTTCTCCTTTCCCTGAAAGGGAGGCCCCAAAGAATATTGCAAAAAATTATAGGGGCCCATTTGCATGCAGCCAAATTATAGCCTTTGTGACACCGTAGGGGTTCTTTAAACACCTATTTCTCAACAAAGTTTGTTTTTCACAAAAATCTTTTTTCCCCTTGATGTCTTGGGCTCGGCCACATTCCTTGACTATACGCTAAACTATTTTGATTGGTTTACACCTCTCCTTCCCAGAAAGCACTCCAAGCCCCTAGCTCTAGACATCAGCCTCTGAGCAATATATATGTCCGCACTCTTCTAGTCACACATTCTTATCTTGACATAACAGCTCTGCACCTAGTTCCTCTGAGTTTATTCTCCTGGGGTTTTTATGTTCTGCACGATGGGGCTGTGAATGAGCTGCCGGACATATTCATCAAATACATGTCACGTATGGTGACAAGAAAAATATACAATTATCGATCAAAATTCCTAAACACTTGAGTCCACTCTATATGTAGCATGACAACAGTCTAATGCAAGGCAAATCTTATAGCTTTCTATCAAGACATCAAAAAAGCAGGGAAATAAAAAAGGGGCCAATTTAAAAAGGGGGGGAGAGCTCAAAAAACCCTTAAAAAAAGGGCCCCAAGAAATTAAAAAAATCTGAAAAGTATCCAAACCCCAAAAAAGAAAAAATGAAAATTTTCTATTTTCTAAATTTTCTATCTAAACTATTATCTATCTATCTTTCTATCTCTTTTTTTATTTATTTTTTAAAATTTTCTCCCTATTATCTATCTATCTCATTTCTTTTCTATTCATATTATCTTTCCCATATCTTTTCTATCCCATATCTATCTATCTATCTATCTATCTATCTATCTATCTATCTATCTATCTATCTATCTCATTTCTATCTCATTTCTATCTATCTCATATCTATCTATCTATCTCATTTCTATCTATCTCATATCTATCTATCCCATATCTATCTATCCTATATCTATCTATCTATCTATCTATCTATCTATCTATATAAATATTACATATTTATCACATATCTATCTAAATATCTATCTATCACATATCTATCTATCTATCTATCTATCTATCTATCTATCTATCTATCTATCCATATCTATCTATCTATCTATCTATATCATATCTAGCTATCTATTTATCCCATATCTATCTATCCCATATCTATCTATCTATCTATCTATCTCATATCTATCTATCTATTTATCCCATATCTATCTATCTATCTATCTATTTATCTATCTATCTATCTATATCATATCTAGCTATCTATTTATCCCATATCTATCTATCCCATATCTATCTATCTATCTATCTCATATCTATCTATCTATCTCATATCTATCTATCTATTTATCCCATATCTATCTATCCCATATCTATCTATCTCATATCTATCTCATATCTATCTATCTGAATATTGATGCTGGAGCTATAGAGAATATATATAGAAGCGCACTCAAGTGAAGAAGGTAACACTAAGAAGTGAGTAAATACATAACTGCTCACCTATTTGTGTTATACAGGATGGTACAACACATAGAAGCACGTTTAGATCGTAGTGATCATAGAAGTCCCCCGTGGATAGCAGCCAGGCAAGTCTCTTCGAGCGCAGGGGATCACTCAGCACGCGCCATCTACCGGTGTTAGTACAGTAAAGCTTTCATTGAAGAAGTGTTAGTGCTTGGGGAAAAGGAGTTGACCGGTCAACCCCTTTTCCCCGAGCGCTAACACCTCTTCAATGAAAGCTTTACTATATCTATCTATCTATCTATATCTATCTATCTATCTATCTATCTATATCTATCTATCTCATATCTATCCATCCCATATCTATCTATCTATCTGTCTGTATGTCTGTCTATCTATTGATTTAATTTCTCTTTCTATCGCCTATCATCTATTAGATTTCTCTTTGTATCTCATCTATCTATCTATCTATCTATCTATCTATCTTATATCTATCTATCTATCCAATATCTATCTATCTATATCTATCTATCTATATCTATCTATCTCATATCTATCTATCTCTTGTCTATCTATCTATCTATCTGTATGTCTGTCTATCTATTGATTTAATTTCTCTTTCTATCCCTATCATCTATTATATTTCTCTTTGTATCTCATCTATCTATCTATCTATCTATTATCTACCCCAATCTATCTATCCCATATCTATCTATCTATCTATCTATCTCATATCTATCTATCTATCTATCTATCTATCCCATTTCTATCTATCTATCTATCTATCTGACTATCAATCTGACTATCTATCTATCTGACTATCAATCTGACTATCTATCTGACTATCTATCTGACTATCTATCTATCTATCTATCTATCTATCTATCTATCTATCTATCTATCTATCTATCTATCTATCTATCTATCTATCTATCTATCTATCTATCTATCTTACTATCTGTCATATTTATGTACCTAAAAATTCCCCCACCCTCAAAATAATCACAGATGTATCAAATGTTTTATTATAGAGACTGGATAAATTGCCCTATTTTTTGGCTGTCCATAAATTTTTAAACATTTGGCAAGCTTCTAACTAATTTCTAGAGCTAACCATAAAAACTGCATTATCTAAGGAACATACCTGACCTCCCAGTTCTCTACATTTCCTCCTGTCTAATGTGATTAAGATGTTTGTAACTAGAGAGAGCATATGTTAGAGTTGCTTTTCACATGTTCCTATATTCACCCTTCTTTTACGCTTACATTTTACATAGCCCTGTCCTAGAAAATAGAAATACAATTTTATTTTTCTGGCCACTATGTTCTTAAAGAGTATTTAAAGGGTAGTTACACAATAATACATGTGCGGCTATATTCTGCCAATGGGGAAAACTAAAAGCCTGTGGTGGTTTTCCTATGACTGCTGCCATTATTCTACAAATGATTTTCTCATATACAGAGTTATGAAAAAATAGGGATCTACAAACTGTAAATGATATTCCTTGAAGGGCTTGTCCACTTCAGACTATAAGCCAATCACAAAGCGTCTTCCTGATAAGTCCCAGCAATCAGTTGTAATCTATGGGGAAACCTTGTAGTAAGTGCAACGCCACCACAAGGAAAATGAAGCATTGCACCGTGCCCTTTCATAATTACTGTGTAGTCTATGTAATAAAGGACAGGACAAGTCCTCCGGAGCGGGTGACACTCTTCATCTTGACTAACATGTGAGGATCTTAATCAGAGGACTCAGATTTCCTAGTGCATATATAAAAATGGGTTCCCCGATCTTGACAACCCTTTGACAACTCCATGCCCAGTTAAGGCTAATGGAGCTTAAATAGATGCCTCCTCTGCCATAGACCTCCCTCTTATTCAGAGCATAGAGTATGGCTAACACAGCCTAAGCATTACCTGGGCTGCCATGGGGCACTTCATTTCTTAGAGAAAATGCATGGCTATCCACAACTGCTCCTGGTGATCAGCAAAGGTTTCTGCAAAAAGGAAAAAAATTGCAAAATTAGGGTTATTTAGTTTAGAGAAAAAACAGCTTTGAGAGACGTGATAAATATTTATAAATATATTAAAGTTCAATATAGAGATCTCTCTCAAGATCTATTTATACCCAGGATTATATCCAGAACAAGGGGGCATCCTCTACGTCTGGAGGAAAGAAAGTTTCTACATAAACATAGAAAGGGATTCTTTACCGTAAGAGCAGTGAGACTGTGGAACTCTCTGCCAGAGGAACTTGTCATGGTGAATTCTATAACAGAGATGAAAAAGGGTCTGGATAGATTTCTAGAGAGTAATAATAGAACAAGTTATAGTGACCAGGATTCTGGAGAAAGGTCTGGATACATTTCTAGATGTAATAATATAACAAGTTATAGTGACCGGGATTCTGGAGAAGGGTCTGGATACATTTCTAGATGTAATAATATAACAAGTTATAGTGACCAGGATTCTGGAGAAGGGTCTGGATACATTTCTAGATGTAATTTAAAATAACAAGCTATAGTGAGGATTCTGGGGAAGGTTGGATACATTTCTAGATGAATATATAACAAGTTATAGTGACCAGGATTCTGGAGAAGAGTTTAGATACATTTCTAGATGTAATAATATAACAAGTTATAGTGATCGGGATTCTGGAGAAGAGTTTAGATACATTTCTAGATGTAATAATATAACAAGTTATAGTGACCAGGATTCTGGGGAAGGGTCTGGATACATTTCTAGATGTAATAATATAACAAGTTATAGTGACCGGGATTCTGGAGAAGGGTCTGGATACATTTCTAGATGTAATATAACAAGTTATAGTGACTGGGAGGGATTCTGGAGTCGAGTCGCTGATCCAGGGATTTATTCCGATTGCTAGATTGGAGTCAGGAAGGAATTTTTTCCCTGAAATGAGGACAATTGGCTTCTACCTCTTGGGAGGTTTTGACTTCCTCTGGATCAACACTAGAATGCAATAGGCTGAACTAGATGGTTGTTTGTCCATACAAACTACGTAAGACTGACCCACTGCCAAAGGTTTCAGAAGCCTACTGGTCTTAACCACCAGAGGTCCAGCAGAACACATCCCCAAAATTCTAAGTGGACATGTTTTACATATAGATTGTGTATAGGCCCTCAGAATGATCTGCTCCGGTGGGCCCACTAACCTCTGACCCTAAATTTATGCTTAACCTCATCTGAAAAAATGTCATCCGTTTAATGCAAATGCTCTAATGTCAGACCTCCCACAGCCCCATTTTTACTTGGAGGAATGTAGTGAGGTTTTCTTGTTCCATTTTTGCACTAGTCTCTTGAGTATATTTGATATTTTCTTTATTTGGAATACAATTTCAAGCTCAGGAGTAACCGGACCTACTGCACTAATATGATCTTTGCCCTGGGCCCACTGATGTTGTAAAGGGGCTGCCAATAAGCTATGCAGCACTCACTGAGGACATGCTGTAGAGTACTAGACTAATGGAAATTGCTAAAATATATTTCGGTCAAAACGTGGATTTTTTTTTTCTTTACTGAAGGGCACATTTGTGTGTGATGGAATTATACAAAAACATATGTTTCAGAAAGTCTAGTCCATACGGCTTTGTGCACATACAGAAAGCTTTCTTGCTCACTTTGCCTGCTACATATCCCATGAGGACACATTCCAACCTCTTCTAATAAATGTCAGGTCATGTAAGGGAAAAAAAACAGACTCCGCGCTTAAACATAAGGATCAAACAAAATATTAGAAGGCTCCTCTATGGCCAAGCAAAACTCATATCCGTTAGTCTGAAACATTTAATAAATTAATAAGGTTTCAGACATTGCTAGGTGCCATACTATGTGTAAGTGTTGACTTATTAAGTATATGTAATTATTACGATATCTGACAAGTCCTTTTCCCAAACGGTAGAAATCTGTTACTTAAGTAAGGTTTATTTTTCCTTTTCATGAGAGCCTTTTCTATTTGCATAAGTGTACAACCAACCTTTGCTGGGAAATGCCATTTTCGGGTCATTAAAAGGAATTGGTGAGATGGTCTATTGGTTCTGTTCAAAATAAGGCACCTTTTATTGCATTGTTTTTGTCATTATATTTTGTCAGGGCGTTCCAGTTCAGTCCTAAAGTCTAGAAACATATATGCATACCTCTCAAATGTCCATTTTTTGCAGGGACAGTCCCTATTTTTAGCCCTTTTTAGATGTCCTCTTTTTTTTGGGGAAATGATTTGCTAAATAAATGATATATTGCTTTAGAAAGCATTTGATTGTTTCCTAGCGTTATTACATAACAACTTACTTAATATTTCATCATTGGATACAATGCAATCCTGAAGGTGAGTCCCTTTTTGGCTATCTAAAAGTGTTCATGTATGTGTTTGGGTGTGGTTAGAGGTATGACCTTATGTGTCTCTCTTTGCAATCTTTAAAAGTTGGGAGGTATGGATATAGATGAACACAGATTGGATATAGATGAACACAGATAAGTCTAGGTTCATAACATTTATCGTCAGTCAATGGTCCTAACTATTGTTGTGCTTGGATTCGACTCAAAGTAAAATTCAACCTTGATATACAGGAAGGCTTCGACGTTCCCCGAATTGATGTTTGGGCAACGTCTTCCCCCCAAAAAATCAACCTTAACTGTAACCGTAAATTGGTGTTAGCGCTGCGATTCAGATCCACCTGAATGTTTGGTGACGTCTGCCCCCAAAACAATCAATCTTAACCATAAATTGGTGTTAGGGTCAGTGTGTATTGCTGTCCCTCCAGTCCCTTTGGAGGGACAGTCCCTATTTTTAATTCTTGTCCCTCTTAGCCCTCTTTTTCATTTGAGAAATAGATTTGCGTCCATAAACTGACTATCTTGCTTTAGAAAGTGTCTGCTCGCTTTCTCGCTGTATATTACATGATGACTTACTTAGTATTTCATATTGGATACAATGAAAACCCTGAAGATGTGTCCCTTTTTGGCTGTATAAAGAGTGTTTGGGTGTGGTTAGAGGTGACCTGATGTGTCTCTCTTTGCAATCTCTAAAAATTGGGAGGTATGGATATAGAAGAACACAGATAAGGCTAGGTTCATAACACATTAGGCCACTACATTTGTTGTCAGTCAATGGTCCTAACTATTGTTGTGCTTGGATTCGACTGAAAGTAAAATTCATCCTTAATTTAAGCGCTTTGATTCAGATCTGCCTGAAGTGATATTTGGTAACGTCTTCCCCAAACAAATCAACCTTAACTGTAACCGTAAATTGGTGTTAGCGCTTTGATTAAACCCGTGAATTATTTTTGGTGAGTCTCCCCCCCAAAAAAAATAATCTAACCATAAATTGGTGTTAGGGTCAGTGTGTATTGCTGTCCCTTCAGTCCCTTTGGAGGGACAGTCCCTATTTTTAACCTTGTCCCCGTTTGCTTAAAATGTCCCTCTTCTTCTTTGGGAAAAAAATTTGTGTCAATACACTATGTGCTTTAAAAAGTTCTGATTTCTTCCCAGCTGTTTTACATAAAACTTACTTAATATTTCATATTGGATACTGAAATCTGAAGATGTGCCACTTTTTGGCTTTAAAAAAGTTTTATGTATGTGTTTGGATGTGTCTCTCTTTGCAATCTCTAAAAGTTGGGAGGTATGTTTTAAGAAGAACAAGGGTAAGGCTAGGGGTTCATAAACCCTAGGCCCCTTGTTTTTTGTAGTCAAGGTCCCAAATGTTGGCTTGGATTCGACTCAAAGTAAAATTCAACCTTAATATAAGCGCTTCAATTCAGATCTGGTTTGGCAGCGTCTTCCACAAAGAGATCCACCTTAACCGTAACCGTAAATTGGCGTTAGCGCTTTGATTCAGATCCGCCTGAATTGATGTTTAGCAACATCTTCCCCAGAAAAACAACCGTAACCGTAAATTGGTGTTAGGGTTAGTGTTTATTGCTGAGTTTGAATGGGTTAACTCATCCATTCCCCATCACTTCCTGTCCCCTGCTGCTATCACATCACAATCACTTATGGCTGACGTCATTTCCAGACATGGCCACGCTAGTGTTGCCCGTGTAACGCAGAATCAGAAGCGTCACCGCTGCGGTACCAGAAGAGCCATAGAACATCTAAACCCATTACAAAATAATGTACTTAATTTTAGTTAGGGTTATGGTTTGGTCAGGATTAGGGCTAGGTTTAGGGTTAAAGGGGTTTTGCCACCATGTAATTTGAGTGGGAACCCCAAAAAAGGGGATTTTAAAAACTTTTCTAAAATATTTCTTAACAAAAGTGAACCTCTGACGTAAGCATTTCTCAATCCCCCTTAGTTACTGAAAGCTTGCACTATACACGACCCAGGAGTGAAGGCCGCGCTTCGTGAAACATTTTATCTGATGAAAGGAAAAAATAATGAGTTTTTAAGGAAACCGGGTTGGGAAAGTGAGTCTATCAGGCGTGTCTTCCCCGGGGGTTTTAGAGAATCCACTCTTGAAACTGTTATTATTTCATTTTTAATTTTTTGAGCGCCCCCTTGGATTAATCACTCCCCTGCTCCCCCCCTCCCTCCCCTCCCCTGCAGTTTAATGACTCAGCTTGGATTTGTATATTTTCCCGCTTCCGTGCTGTTTAAGGGAGGTGGGGTAACTGGCCCCCCTTGGCAAAAAAAACCTTTTAAAAGGAATCTGGGGGTAAAAAATTTTGGGGGGGAAAAAAACCCCCAAAAAACAAATTTTTTCACTAGTTTGGTAGAACCTGTGTTGTAGCATCCCAAAGGCCCTACTATTTGAAACACTATTTCCAAAAATTTATATTTTAACAAGTTCAAAGATTTAATTTGTGCAAATCCCAAGTGGTTTTAAAAGCAGTAATGGTTGGTAGGGCCTGTAATACAACTTATGAAAAAATTCCATTTAGCTTATGTTTTTTTTTTTTTTTCCATTGAAGTAAAACGGAGTTTGGGTGTAGTTCCGTTTGAAATAGAATTTCCCTATTCAGCTATATGATGTGTATAAGACTTGGTTTTACTCTTCCCTGACAGCAAATATTGGGGTAAAGAAGGGTCGGGTACAATGAATTTCAACATTACTGAGATAAGTGTCACCCCACCCTACCCTTATTGAGAAAACTCTTTCCCGGGAGGGCCCACTTTAAAATGGGGAAGGAGGGGTTTTTAAAGGGGAAATTTCTGTCCCAATTTTTTTTTTTTTTACTTTTTTAAAATCAAGACCCTGACCCTAATTTTTTCTTTTTTGGTTTTTTTATTTTTGATTTAAAATTTCTCAAATTTTTTGTCTGTATTGATTATAGGGGGGGGGCCCCCCTTCTTGCTTGAAGGTTTTTTAGAAAAAAATTTAGAAAGTTTGCTTTACGGGAAGCTTCTTGCCCCATAGGAGTCTCGTGAACGGGAGCGCCCTTTGGGACTTTATAGGGGGTTTTTAAAGGCATGCTTTTGGGGACCTGGGAAGAAGTCAGTGTGCAGGGAGGAGGACCGGGGGAGCTGTGACAACTCCTATTGTGACTGTTGGATCCACATTGGTGTCACCTTTCAGTGTAACCATGCTTGCACTGATCATGAGCAGACTGCTGAAAATCTCTCTCTACAGAACAGGAAGTGTCAGTATATTATTAGGCCTAATGGCCAAAGTGAGAACTGCAGAGTTAAAAAAAAATATTGAACATGGAGAATTAAAAAAAAAATCTTAAACAATGTGGTTAGCATAAAAATATGAGTTAAACAATAAGTCATTTTTTAATCAAACATTCCCTTTAAGAAGAATAACTGTTGGCTCAAGCTTCTGTAAAATAAAACCACATGCGCTAGTGCAGCAATTATGTTACATCTGTAAAAAGTATACCTCATCCCATAGACCAAATTATCTATATTTCTGAAATTCCATAGTATTTTCCATTGGTTATTAGCAGACTTTTGGCATGCTCCCATTGAAGCACGTACATTGTTAAAAGCTTTTAAATGAAAGGATTGCTTACAGATTTCATGATTTATAGGAGCAATTTGGATAGTTTAACAATTAGCCAGCCTCAGCCAATCAACTTACTATCCACAGGTCATTATAAACTAATTGCCTTCTTTATTTCTGACATTTGTGAGCTCTACGTGAGCTTCTAAGGCATAAAACGAATTCATCAATGTTTGAGTAATACGTTCATCGATGTTCTGATAACCTAACAGTATATCCTAAAAACAATAAAAATCTGATTTTTTTGCATTCTTTTTAGCAAAGAGTCCGTCAATATGTGATCTGTGGGGTTTCCCTAAAGAAGCATTTATGCTATCTATCATACATGAAAAAACTTTGAGGTACTCGGTTCACATATTTTGATCAAAAGATGTTTAAGCTGCCCATGACTTTCAACGTGATCTCAAACTGGGCAGTCCTATACTATTTTACCTCTCAATAGAGCCAATTCCAGGCCTCTCACTGGGTCAACCGAACTCCATTATACAGAGAGACAAAAAATAAAACACACCAAATCTGCAAGCTGCACAGCTTATGACAGTGAGAATGGGCGGGTACCGAACACCAAAATGGAGGCACCCTTTCCTCCCCATATAGGTTAAAATCAATATACACCAAATATAACGTATGGTTCTGCACAAAAAAACATTTCTGAAAAAACATATGCAAACCTGGGTGCCACTGGCAGGGCTGCGGCACACATATATATATATATATATATATACACATGTACACACGCAC
This sequence comes from Phyllomedusa bahiana, assembly GCA_025379985.1. NCBI lineage: Eukaryota > Metazoa > Chordata > Amphibia > Anura > Hylidae > Phyllomedusa > Phyllomedusa bahiana. Next base: position 171,717 of record JAODAL010000217.1, on the reverse strand, counting down.
ACCACTGCCAGCGGCACACTACTGCAAAAAGGGCAATACACTACGTGGAAATCCCTAAAGAAGCATTTATGCTATCTATCATACATGAAAAAACTTTGAGATTCTCGGTTCACATATTTTGATCAAAAGATGTTTAAGCTGCCCACGACTTTCAACGTGATCTCAAATCGGGCAGTCCTACACTATCTTTTACCTCTCAATAGAGCCAATTCCAGGGCTGCGGCACACATATATATATATATATATATATATATATGTGTGTGTGCGTGTGTACATGTGTGTATATATATATATATATGTGTGCCGCAGCCTTGCCAGTGGCACCCAGGTTTGCATATGTTTTTTCAGAAATGTTTTTTTGTGCAGAACCATACGTTATATTTGGTGTATATAGATTTTAACCTTTATGGGGAGGAAGGGGTGCCTCCATTTTGGCTTTCTGCACCCGCCCATTCTCACTGTCATAAGCTGTGCAGCTTGCAGGTTTGGTGTGTTTTATTTTTTTCTCTATGTATAATGGAGGTCGGCTGACCCAGTGAGAGGCCTGGAATTGGCTCTATTGAGAGGTAAAAGATAGTATAGGACTGCCCGATTTGAGATCACGTTGAAAGTCGTGGGCAGCTTAAACATCTTTTGATCAAAATATGTGAACCGAGAATCTCAAAGTTTTTTCATCTGTGGGGTTTGACCCCAGGACTCCCACAATCGGCAACATAAAGCAGATGCACCATTGACGGTGGCCCCATAACTCTTTTATTGATAGCTACTCCAGGGAATGTGTCATCCACGTGTCTATGTCGGGTCTTGCATCCCACCACCATCTAAAGCCCTGTTCACACCTCTGTTATAAATGAACCAACAACACATTGCTGAATCTGACACGCAATGGATACCACCAGGTCAGTCGTGGTCTTTTGTGGTTTGGTTGTGTTGAAGCAGCACAGTTATTTTTGTCAAATTTAGTGGAACCAATGACTGAAACATTTAGGGCGACATATCCCATTAGGACTGCGCCATCTTTTTGGTTTATTTTGCGCCAAAAAACTGTTGACGCCCTATTCTCTATATGAATCAACTGTAGTACACCAAAACTAGGCGTATTATACGCCAGGCATTTGAATGCGCATAAAGTAGGCGCATCAAATATGCCAGCAATGATATGCTATGTGCCTGTGTTATGCTATGTGCCTCGATTAGGCGCATCAATTAAACTATACAAGGTAGACCACACGCCAGATTTTTGACAGGTTAATTCATTCAGGCGCTTTATACACTTATTTAATGCACCTTAAAACTGGCGTGGTGGCACCTCTGACATGTCGCCCTTATAGTCCATGTGAACATAGCCCAAGTGAATGGGTGCATTATTGGTGGAATTGCTTTGAGGGTGCATTATTGGTGACATTGCTTTGAGGGTGCATTATTGGTGACATCACTATGAGGGTGCATTATTAGTGGCATTGGATGTTTATTAATTACTTTGCTATGAAGGTGCATAATTGGTGACATTGTTATGAGGGTGCTTTATTGATGACATCACTTTGAGGGTTCATTATTGGTGGTATTGCTTTGAGGGTGCATTATTGGTGCCATCGCTTTGAGGGTGCATTATTGGTGACATCGCTTTGAGGGTGCATTATTAGTGACATTGCTTTGAGGGTGCATTATTGGTGAAATTTTCTTTTAGAGTGCAATATTGGTGACATCGCTTTGAGGGTGCATTATTTATGACATCACTTTGAGGGTGCATTATTAGTGACTGCTTTGAGGGTGCATTATAGGTGACATTTCTATGAGATTGCATTATTGGTGACATAGCTTTGAGGGTGCATTATTGGTGACATTGCTTTGAGGGTGCATTATTGGTGTTATTTCTTTGAGGGTGCATTATTGGTGGAATTGCTTTGAGGGTGCATTATTGTGAATTGTTTTAGGCGCATTATTGGTGACATCTTTGAAGGGGGTGCATTGTTTAGTTGGGTTTGGGCATTGTTGTTTGAGGTGCATTATTGGTGGCATTGCTTTGAGGGTGCATTATTAGTGACATTGCTTTGAGGGTGCATTATTGGTGACATTTGAGAGTGTAGTATTTGTGACATCGCTTTGATGGTGCATTATTGGTGGCATTGCTTTGAGGGTGCAGTATTGGTGGCATTGCTTTGAGATTGCAGTATTGCTGGCATTGTTTTGAGGGTGCATTATTGGTGAAATTTCATTGAGAGCGCAGTATTGGTGACATCGCTTTGAGGGTGCATTATTGGTGACATTGCTTTGAGGGTGCATTATTGGTGGCATTGCTTTGAGGGTGCATTATTGGTGGCATTGCTTTGAGGGTGCATTATTAGTGACATTGTTTGAGGGTGCATTATTGGTGGCATTGCTTTGAGGGTGCATTATTGGTGACATTGCTTTGCGGGTGCATTATTAGGAGCTTGCCATGAGGGTTCTCTATTATTGACACTATAGAAAAATATCTTATTGATGACCAGAGTTCAATGATTATATATTGTATTTCCTAAGTAATGATCTAAAAACACTGAAATGAAGGGGTTGTTAATGACTTTGGCTTCCAACTGGCTTGGCTTTTTAATACACCCTTTGAGAAAATAAGTTGGGAGCAAGCTTCCTTCTATCACCACAGGAAATGAAAAGCTTTGCATAACCTAATCCGGAATGTAGACCAGGCAGCCATGCTTTTATCCGGCAGCATCCTCATGATGTCATCTTAATGAGGCAGACATTTGCTGTGGGGATGTCCTTATTGTGTTATCTGCAATATTCTATGGGCTGTAAAAGAAGTCACTTAACACATGAAAGGTGCCTCTTGTGCAAGGAGAGGAGCACGGTACATTTTAACCAGAGAAGGCATCAAGCTTCTGCCAAGTGGTGATGTATGAGGCGTTAAGGTCAAAAGTTCTGCTTTACAATCAGAGTGAATAGGGAGGAGGGATAATGAAGCCCTGATTTCTGCTCATTTTTCTCACATGTCACAATCATAGATGCCCTTTTATTTGGTTCACTTTAAACATTTCTGCTTGTGAAATGGGTGAACATCATCAGTTTAGGGCTTGTCTCTGCCCCAGCCGCATTACATAAAGGGACATTGTCCATCGTAAGATGTAGCATCGGTACAAACAGCTGTTTGGTGATGAGAGTGAAAACAGTTATTTAAGGGTCACATTCAATTATATTTATAACTTTTCTTATCTATTTGAAAAAATTTCGATAAGTTACTTTCATGTTTATGAGAGATATTAATTTTTTGTGAACCAGGAAACGTGTTGCAGTCTATTGCTATATAATATGAAGAAAATAACGGGCTGTAATATTAATAACTTATGTTCAAGGGCGTACATAGCACAGAGGCAGGAGCATAACTATAGGGGTTACGGAAATAGCAGTCACATATAGGCTCCGGTGCCTCAGAGAACTTAATGGTTCCTCTACCATACATAAATATGAAAGTAGTAAAAATAGTACATGGTAGGTAGGGGTCCTGTTACACCTTTTGAATTGGGGCCCAGAAGCTTTTAGTTAAAGGTGTTTTGCCACAAAGTAAAATTGATGTGGGAAGCTTGCAAATGAAATAACAAACATTTTCACCATTCATTGTTATTAAAAATTCGGGACCGTTTTTGTTTTAGCTGCTCCTTCAGTGATCCATTGTTTACAGCTCGTCTCCAGGGGATACGACCAGGGCTGAGAGCTCCTCAGTCCTGGTTGCACATGCTCAGACATCATCTCTTCTCCCAGGCAGCTACTGAATGTTCAAACCCCAGGTGCTGTCATTCTACTCCTGTCCTCTGTATTCCTTAATAATTAGTCAAACATCGCAAATAAATAAAAAGAAACGTCAATCAGGTTTGTGCATTGATAAAGAGAAAAAAAAAACCACAGGTTTGGTTCCTGCAGGGATTTGAACCTAGGACCCTTGTGCCTGGAGGCAAAAACTTTACCTCTTAGATACTCACAATGCTTTACATAAACAGACCTTTCTTTGACTACAGAGAGAGAAAAGGCCTGGTGATGTCATCCTGCTGGGTCACATGATATGAAATTCAAACAAATCGCACACGCCTCTTTCTGAGCATACAGAGCTGAAGAGCTTGATACAGGAGGTATGAAATGAGATTGTGGCGAAACCCCTTTAAAGCTCTGTAGAATGATTACTTATGCAACATCTATGGGACCCCATCAGAAAGTGACCCCATTCCAGGTTGATCTTATCCCCAATTTATTAAGTGGTAAGAACCTGCACAGGTAGTCAGTCCTGCAATATTACCAAAATATGTCATACATTTGGAATGAGGGCACCATATATATATAGTCTATAAATATGATTGAAGATAAGGAAATATTTTACAGGAGACATGGCTAAATTTATATTCCCTTCAACCACCTGGATTTTGTTCTAGATGATGCAAAGCTTCAGACTATTGTGCAGTCAGGCTCGAACTGGCACACAGGGGAGTAGGGGACCACCCCTGCTGGGCCTATGGGGATTTTGGGCCCCGTTCTGGGAGAAAGCCAGAGAAAAACAGGTAGAAAGCAAGAGGCAAAGTGCAAGAGTCGTGCACAGTATATGCAGTCTTACGTAGTCATTGTAGGATGGATCCCAAAAATCATCTCCACTGGTGGGCCCCAAGAATCAACTCCACTGGTGGGCTCCAGGAATCAACTCCACTGGTGGGCCACAGGAATCAAATCCACTGGTAGGCCGAAGGAGTCAACTCCACTGGTGAGCCCCCAGGAATCAACTCTATGGGTGGGCCCCAGGAATCAACTCCACTGGTGGGCTCCAGGAATCAACTCCACTGGTGGGCCACAGGAATCAAATCCCCGGGTGGGGGCCGAAGGAGTCAACTCCACTGTTGACCCCGGGAAATCAACTCTATGGTGGGCCCCAGGAATTCAACTCATCGGGGGCACTCGGAATCCCCCCCCGGTGGTGGACCTCAAAATAAACCCCCAAAGGTGAGCCTAAGATCAACTCACTGGGGGGCCCCCGGGAATCAACCCCATAGGGGGGCCCCCAGGAACAACACCAAAGGGCCTTAAGAATCAATGCATGGGTGTCCCGGGGAATTTCAACCCACGGGTAAACCCAAAAAGTCAATTTTTTTCGGGGTCACCCCCAGGAACCCAGGTCTGACCGGGGGTGTGTCCAAAATTTGGGGCAATTTTTATTGGGGTTGGACTATCACGATATCCAGTCTAGCAATTGTGTTGACTCCCACACACAGATTCCTTCTGCCATCCCTACAAGTCCATGCGCAGTGTTTATCATTCAAAAAACTGTGCTTTTTTGGGGGGAAGCACTATGTGGGTCTAAAAAGGGGCAGTGAGGGGCCTAAGCTCATAAAGTGTCACTACGGCTTCTTCAGTCTCATCTTTTCAAAGAGATTTAATTATAGATAGCAAGAACTCAGCAGCTTTTGTGATTCTTTTGCAGACAACATAATAAGTCTGTAGAAGTGCAAAATAGTTTGTGGTAAAGTGGGAAAATATGTTCATTTTGGCATTATTGGGCGAATTTATGAAGTTTGGTGCTGACAGGCCATTTTTAAACGTTTAAGGCGAATGTAGGACGTGTTTTTTCTGCAGGTCATTTTTAAAACGGAAGTGAGGCAAAAACCCCAAAATTGGCCCGGGCCCACCCTTTTCCCTGGTCTGGCTTTCTTCTGCAGGGCAACATACAGCATGTAGGCCAATCCACAAGTCTGGTCAGGCACCACTTTACCTGGTTGCTTTCTTCTGCAGGGGCATAACATACAGGCAGTGTAGAGCCCAAAACACAACTCTGGCTCGGCACCACATTTTTCCCCGGTCGGCTGTTCTTCTGCAGGTCATCATACAGGGCAGTGTTAAACCCCAACCACAAGTCTGGGCTCAGGCACCCCCTTTACCCGGTCTGGTGTTTTTTCTGCAGGTCATAATCAGGGCAGTGTAGGGCCAATACCCCAAGTCTGGCTCGGGAAACCCCCTTTACCTGGTCTGTTCTTCTGCAGGTCATAATACAGGGGAGGTAGAGCCAATCCACAAGTCTGGCCCCGGCACCACTTTACCTGGTCTGTTTTCTGCAGGTCATACATCCCGCGCGTTGGCCAAAACCCAAATTGGTTTTGGACCCCCTTTACCCTGTCTGGGTGTTCTTCTGCAGGCATACCCTAAGGGCAGTGAGAGACAATCCAAAATCTGGCTCAGGGACCCCCCTTTACCCTGGCTGGTGTTCCTCTGCGGTCAAACATACAGGGCAGCTAGGCCAATAAACAAGTCTGCTCAGGCACCACCTTTACCCGGTCGGCTGTTCTTCTGCAGGTCTACATACAGGGCAGGTAAGACAAACCACAACTGGCTCAGGGCACCACCTTTACCCGGTTGGTGTTTTTCTGCAGGCATACAAACGGGCATGTAAGCCAATCCCAAAAGCTGGCCAGGCACCACCTTTACCCTGGTCGGCTTTTTCTTTTGCAGGTCTTACGCGGGGGAGTGTAGAGACAAAAAAAAGTCGGCTCAGGCACCCCCTTTACCCGGGTCGGTGTTCTTCTGCAGGCTACATAAAAGGGCATGTGACCCAATACCACAAGTCGGGGCTCAGGCACCCCCTTTACCCTGTCTGCTTTTCTTCTGCAGGTCATACATAGGGGGCGACTAGGGCCAAACAAAAGTCTGGCTCGGGCACCCTTTACCCTGGTCGGCTGTTTAAAACCTTCGGCCTAGATTGGTGTTAAAGAATCAAAAGTGTGTCTTTTTCCCTAAACTGTGTTGGTCCCCCCAATGCCCCAAATCTTTGGTGCAAAAAAAAGTTCGCTCCTGGTTTAAACGCCAAAAAGTTGGAGTCACATTCAACATAAAAACAGTCTACACAGTTTTTTGAGGGCAGAAAACTGGCGCAGCCCCGTTATCAAAAATCCCCTACATTTCTGGTATTGCAGGACCTTCTGGCCATGAAATACGAGTGATGATCACCATTTGTTAATGGTCCTAAAGGGGATGGATGAAAAAACAGATAAAAGCTCTGATAATCGTACGTAACAAATCACCCCCTGTTGTCCTCACCCCAAAGGGTACTTTGGTTTCTTATATCTCCTCACAAATAACCAGATTCTCAAACCAAACACAATATTATGGTCACATTTAATAATCAATTTTTTTTCAGACATGTGGATCGTTAGGAATATGATTCTACTTTAGCAGGACATACTGTCCCAAACATCCCGAAATTTGGATTGCACCCTGTAATTGTTTGGGTGTCATTCTTGCCACTGTTAAAAGCCAATGAGACATTCCTACATTGTATTCCAGTGTCATCCCAATGGGTTGTCATTGGTGTGTTATTCAATGTGACCTCAATTTTTACATAAATGATCTATATCCAGAGTTGGATGGGCCCTCAAATACAGAACTTCCGGGGAGTCAGCTCTGTCACAAAAAATGTACAAACCTAATACTTGGTTTCCCAAGGTCTATCGAAGACAGACATTTGAGCGATTTTCAAACCAACACCAGGCCCCCAAAGCCTTAAATTATTATTGTTATTTATTTTAGAGCGCCCTTAGTCAAGAGTAATGTACATTCGAAGGGGGTTACATACATAACACAGGTCAAACAAGTACAAAAGGTAACTAACAACTGGCACAGAGGAAGAGAGGAACTTATCCACGAAGAATTACAATCTGCAAGGGGAAAAAAAAACACGAAGGTAGGGGGAGACATGTTTTGGGGGGATGGCAGCAGGGTTATTGTGGGTTTAAAAAGGCAACCGAAAGATGGCTTTGAAGGGTGAAAGTGGGAGAAGAGATGTTTGTGGCAGGGGTTCAAGTGTGGATAAGAAGGGGGAATCACCAGCTTCAAAAGCAACCTGAAAACCCATCTCTTCAGGAGCCTATAACCAACAATAACCCCACCACCACTACACCGGCCCGCAAGCATGTCTGCCCCTCACCCTCTGTCTCTCCCCTTCTTCCTTGTAGATTGTAAGCCCTCGCGGGCAGGGTCCTCTTTCCTCTCTGTTTCAGTTACTAGTCAAATTTGTCACCATTGTATTCAATATTTGTTATGTATGTAATTCCCCTTAAATGTACAGCGCCCTGGAATTAATGGCGCTCTAAAATAAATAATAATAATAATAATAATAAGTCTTGGAGACACATGGGGAGAGCAGAGAAGAAGGTCCTATGAGGAGCAGAGATTAAGGGGGAGATGTATGGAGGGGAGAGGTTATGGAGAGCTTTGTAGGTCATGGTTAGTAACTTGAATTGGATTCGCTGTGCAATGGGTAGCCAGTGTAGAGATTGGAAGAAGAGCAGCGAGGAGAGAGGTGAATCAGACGGGCAGCAGAGTTAAGGATGGATTGAAGGGGAGCGATGGTGCTAGACAGGAGGCCACAGAGAAGGCTGTTGCAATAGTCTATGCGCATACATTACTTAAAAGTGGCCATGCACATGTCCTGTATCTATAGAGGTTAGGCCATCAGAATAATTTTGACGCTCTGACACTGTCTATATCAATTTTATCAGTATTTCCAGGTACTGGTTTACCCCAGTTCGACTTGTATTCTTGCAGACTACCCTCACACCATGACATACAGTATGGCTGTTGACAGTATTACATTGCTTTGTCCTAATTTTCCACAGTAATCTCATTATCTTCAAAGCTCTTCTGGTCCCTAACCTTCAATGATTACAGCCAGATTGATGCCCTGTTTATATTCAGAGCTTTCAACTTCTTCTTAATGTAATGGAGGCTGCTGCTCATCAAAACAGTTGCTCAAGGCTTTCGGTAAACCAGCTTCTTTCACGTATATGTGACCTATGTTTATTGTTCCTTTTGGCAGTGGTATTCAAAACATTTATCCTGTCATACGTATTATTACAGGAACACCAGATTCCCCGTCTGTAGAACGTCCATACGAAGAGCAATCTTTTCTTCTCACTAAGTATCCGAAAATCTACAAAGTCCTGTTGTGTGAAGAGTGTCAGGGTAATTTGCTAAGGTTATTTGTATCGGGTATTTACAGAAACTACTTACAAGACTTAATGACATCTTCTAATCCCCTAATTAATCACCGCCGTGGTCTATGTTTTTGAGATTTCGCAATTATGATTTCAGCGAAGAACTTTTGCGCTGTTCATAAACCGTGTGTGTGTTTCCAATGGAGTTGAAGAGAAAGTCAGATATATTTTAAGGATAACAAAATAAACTTTCTTGAAAGGAGAGAAAACCCATAATTAGGTTCTGAACCAAATGCTCACTGTTAGTTTCTGAAGAATGTGCTTACTGGAATAATATGCCCAATAAGGGTTCTTTCAAGCCTACATCTAATTGGACACATTTAATGGTGTAATTATAGGGGGTGTATAGACTGCAGTAGCAGCTGGATCCTGGGCTGGACAATAGTCCAAAGTCCCTCTGCCCCATATAGGACATGAGACTAGTACCAAAAATAAGGCAATGTACTTGGAAGGTCCTGTTATAGATTTTGCATTGGGGTCTAGTAGCTTAAAGTTAGATTACGTCCAAAGGCTGGACCTTGACCAATATCTATGTCCTGTTCCCAGGATAGAAAATAAATGTGTAAGCAGAAGGGATTCGACAAATGGAATACCCACTGATCACTAGAATGGGGGTCCCAAATCCCCCATGTGACTGGGCCAGCAGTCAAAAACGGTAGTGGTACCTATTACAACATATCATGGTTCACCACACACCTGTGGCAGGAGTTCCTCAATCTCCTTACGCATCCACCCTTTTCAAAGCCAAAGCCGGTAAAACTTTTACTTATCTAAAGCAGCTATTTATTTCATATTGCAATACCAAATATGAGCATTAAATGTGCATAAAATTATGCTACTTGCATGTTTCAAGTTTAGTTTGTGGTAACCTTAAGTCCAAATGAAGCCGTATTCCTCCAGCAGCATCTTCCTTTGAGCCCGCAATAGTGGAGACTGATCAGACGGGCGGGCGTAGCACCCGAACTTGCAACGTTTCAAGTAAGATCTCCCCTTTCTCAAGCACATCTGTCCGGGTTTAGAACCTTCTTATATATACTAATACTACTACTGTTAATTATATATAAGAAGGTTCTTAACCCAGACAGATGTGCTTGAGAAAGGGGAGGTCCTCCCTGAAACGTTGCACGTTGCAAGTTCGATTGTTTTATTATCCTTAGAAAATCCATGGGTAAATGTACAGCAGCAAATCCGCATTGGATCTATACTGTTCTGTGTGGATTTGCCACTTCCTTAAAAACTTCTAAAGAGTTGCAGTGGGAAAGTTTAAAAGCATATCCATTACATGTGATCTTTTATTTACTCTTCATTCTGCAATCTCGTTAATTGAGGTGGTTCATGGAGTATTTTCACTTCATCCCTCCAACACCGCTGTCCTTCACCTGTTCCATTCACAGCCAATGGAGAGGTGGCTCTCTGTTCACTTATATGGATGTTCAAACATGGGAATACACCTTTAAGTGAGCTCTGTCTACGAGAAGTCAGATATTTAAAAGCTCTAGAGCAGTGTTTCTCAACTCCAGTCCTCAGGTCCCACCAACAGGTCATGTTTTCAGGATCTCCCACAGAAGGCACTGACAATGATTATATCACCTGTGTCAGGACCTCCAACAGAATGCATGGACAATAATTATATCACCTGTGCAATACTGAGGAGATCCTGAAAACGTGTCCTGTTGGTGGTGCTGAAGACTGGAGTTGAGAAACACTGCTCTAGAGACTCTGCAGGAAGATGAATACTTATACTGTACATAGATGATTAGAATAGAATCCAAAGCTATAAACCAAGGAAGCCGTCAACAAGCAGAAACTAGATCCATCTCTAAAAGAGTTAACTAGCAAATTACTTCATACTATGCAGATTATTCTTAAACTCGTCATAAAATAGTGAACCAATCCCTCTTACCCCCCAATCTCTCCCATTCCTGCCATCTGGTGCAGGAGAACAGAAAGGTCACAGGAAAATGTCAGCATTTTTAAGTCCCCGACATGTGCCGCAACGGAGGCTTGTTCTCACACTTTACATAAATGGCTTTATCTGAGGCTTGACATTGACACACAAACAGTGCATGGAAGCTGAGAAGATATTCAATCACTACAGGAGGATCATTTATCTTCTGAGACAGATTCACTTCTGCATGAAGAAATATGTTAACATTACAAATATTTGAAAACCACATTGGTTGCATGTACTAGTCCTTAGGTTGGTGCCCCTCAATGATCCTCAGCTATGTTGATGTATCCTAAATTATCCAGTAGATATTTATTATGGCATGTCACAGGCATAGCTGGCTTGAAGGCCCTGGACCACAGTGCAAAGTCTGTCACCTACCATGTAGATGCATAAGGGTATGTTCACACGAAGTAATTTCACAACGCATTTCGCTGCGTATTTGCGCTCTAATACGGGCGAGATGCGCGTCGAAATTACGGTAATCCAAAGTTCTCATAGAGAACAATGGATAAAGCCTCCTCTCCCCGGGCGTACAATACGATCTTATTGTTTGCACGGGGAGATAAGTGACATGTCAATTACTTGCGGCGAATACTCGCCACCCCCCTGTGCCGCAGGAGTACGCGCTGGTCAGCGCGAGCTCCCAAAAGACACGATGTATTTCCGCAATACATTGTGTGAACATAGCCTAAGTCTAATTCACAGGGCCCAATGTTCCGAAACGAAGGTATCCAGCACCAATGAATAAAATCTAGATTTATTGAGAATCCATTAAAAAGTTATAAACAGCGGCATAGGAAACCTAGACTGATGCATTTCGGGATACACTCCCTTATTCATAGTATCTATAACAGAATGGGGAGGGCCTCTACCATCTAATGACAAAAAAACAAACTGCAGCATAAGTACCTATAATCAAAGGTACAGATAAGAGTGTCATATATTAGAGAACCCAAATATTAATGCTAGATAGCAGGAAACCATCTAGGTGTTCCTTGCAGAACAGCTACACCCCTAAGTGCTTCTCTCAACCATCGGGCCTATTACTAAATATTTTACAGCACACGTGTCAAACTCCAGACACAGAAGGACCAGCTCTCCTCTCTCCTGGAGGACGCAGCCAGTGCTTGGCCGAAGCAGCAGTGCCAAAATAGGGAGCAGGCACTATCTTGGATTCGGAGCACACACTTCCTCACAGTCAGTGGCACAGCTCTGACAGCCCTAACCAGGTACCCTCACCACCCTTCATGGCCCTTTGATGGCAAACATAATGCTGATGTGGCCATTGGGGAAAATTAATTGGACACCTCTGTTTTAGACAATAAAATTAGGTTTTCTATTTTGCTGAACTTTGGTCATAATTTGGCTTATTATTTAACTTTGTTTAATCAGCATATTTCTGGAGCAGCTCTATTTCTTCTGCACTACCAGCTTCAATTTCCAAGCACGGTCAATTCTGGTGAATCCAGGAGTAAAGAGAGGAGACCATGGTGGTATCTGAGAAGAACGATTATCTCTACTCGCTATCTGATGTTGTACTCGAGCATTCACCATTACTGGTGGAGAAACCCATCTTATGGAATTCACATACGGTCTTATGACAGCTCTGCTCTTTTGTAGCTTTGGATTTACTTGCCTAATGAAGTAACTAATATCTTATTGTGAGTTAGATCATGTCCAATCAATATAAGAGATTATACAATAGCTTAATAAATACTAGTGCATCTCAAAAGATTTGAATATCTTGGAAAAGATAATTGACATCAATCATTTAAGTCAAATAAAGAAACTCATATGTTGTATAGACTCATCACAGTATGAATTACAAGGTTTAATATAATACATTTGTGAGCCCTATAACAAATATAAAGATCCTGGAGAACCCCTTTAATTTTCAATGATATTCTAATTTTTTGAGATGCACTAGTACATGTATATATAATTAATACAAAGAAGGTTTGTAGGGAATGCATTGGCTAGGTCTCTAACGTGATGGTATACTAAACCTCCAAACAATAATTTTAACAAATAATGATATTATCACTCAGGCTATATTACATACACCAAAGGAAATTGGGGACTACATACCAAAAAAATAAAAATAACAATACGTTGGTGAAACGTACGTTGGGGCGTCAGGTGCTACTCATGTGGAGATTATTATTGTGGGTAAGATGTTTATTTAATGGTTACTTTGATTTTTTTGCTATATCCTCCTATACTTATTATATTATACCTTTATACCTTTTTGATTTGTGACTACTTTTATATGATATATATAATTATTTGACCAGCAGGGGTGAAGGGGTTAACCCACTAACTGTATACGGTCTCCATATGTAGTGATACCTGTACCGTGTTGCTGTCATCCAGTTTTTGTATTTTCAATTGTTTTTCTAATTGATTTTGTATTTTTTTTATTTTTATTGATTAATTTTGAAATAAAAATGTGTTATTTTGATTTTTTGGTATGTAGTCCTCATTATTCCTTTGGTGTATGTACATGTGTATATAGTAGATCGATATTACATGGATACATGATAGATAGATAGATAGATAGATAGATAGATAGATATGAGATAGATAGATAGATAGATAGATAGATAGATAGATAGAGGATATAGATGTAGATAGAGAGATAGATAGATAGATAGATAGATAGATAGATATGGTATAGATAGATTCATAGATAGGTAGATAGATACTATTCTGGATATGTTATAGACAGACAGATATGAGAAGGATATTTTATAGACAGGCAGACAGATAGATAGATAGAATGAATGGATATGTTATAGATAATATATTGATGATGATAGATAGAGATAGATAATAGATAGATAGATAGATAGATAGATAGATATTTTATAGACAGCAACGACACAGACAGAGATAATGATATATAGATAGATCAATAATATGCGATGGAATGTTAGATAAAATATGTGATTGATTGATTGATAGATAGATCGGTAGATAGATAGATAGATAGATAGATAGATGGATAGATATTTTGTAGACAGGCAGACAGACAGACAGACAGATAGATAAATAGATATATAGATAGATCAATAGATATGAGATGGATATGTTATAGATAAATATATAGATAGATAGATAGATAGATAGATAGATAGATAGATATTTTATAGACAGGCAGACAGACAGACAGACAGATAGATAGATAGATAGATAGATAGATAGATCAATAGATATGAGATGGATATGTTATAGATAAATATGTGATAGATGGATGTGTTATAGATAGACAGATTTGAGATAGATAGATAAATAGATAAATGAATTATTTTGTAAGTTTGACAACAGAGATTAAAATTAATACTTTTCTGCATGTTGACCTTTAATGGTCATATTTTATACATAATAAACAACCCTGGTTCAGCTCTTTAGTTGTGATAATGAGTAAGGGGACTTGTGAACATTTTGTTAGTCAGTGTAACATGATGAATATGTCCTCGTAACTAAATCACTATTCATATATAATGCAAAAAAACAAAGACCAAATTTTCTTACCATAATGCTACAGGCCCTTAAGAAATAATTAACTGCAGAGTAATGCATTTTTTACGACATGCTGCCAATGTGTTTTACGACTCTGTACACAGCTCTCCGGGAAAATAATGGTTTGGTTGTTGTGGAGGAAAGAAAATCCTCCAGCACACACATGGCCGGGGTTGCTCCAAGCTGTTTCTTCACAAATAAGATTACATTCTTTTAAAGGGCCATTATATCAGCTCTGGAGCTTTCTCCTGACAAGGAGCAATTCACAAATAAATGGTGTCTTACCTAAACATAATTATTCTAGTTCTACACAAAGCTCAATGCTGCCTGTTATGTCTCAAACCAACTTCAGTCATTGGCCTGTGTTATGTTCCATACTAAGGCAAACCCTGGATTACAAGGAAAATCTTCATTCTGAGTCTACAACCTTTGATGTAAAATACTTAACATTTTGATTTACCTTTCTATTGTCAGGACTCTTACTGCATTTTACTTTATATTGGTTTGTTAAAATCAAGTAAAGTCAATAAAATATATATTTTTAAATTTTTAAAAAAGGAAAATCTTCTTCTTATTATTATGATTATGATTATTATTTTTGCAGCCTTATATTCTGAGGATATATACATACGGTATGTATGTATGTATTTTCTGGTGAGACTGCAATCTTGAGGACTGCTGCTTTTGGAAGGAAAACACTTCAGTAGGCTACATTGCATATTTGAGCACCCTGTTTGTTGACATCCTTGCACCATTTTTTTTTGGTGTTGTGTAATTGCGGTTGTGGTTTTATGGTTAAAGAAAATGTTCCACTATCTTTTTGTCAAAACTACACAAACAATATCATTCCAATGTAAAGCAATGATGACATAGCAGGCAGCCATCAGTCAGCACAGGGTGGTGCTAGGGCCATCTTTTCCATTGGGTACACTAGGCAATTGCCCGGGGTCCCCACAAGTATACGGGCCCATGGTGGTGTATGTTTATCCCAGGAATACAAGAAACATACCCTGGATCCCTTGGTTGGCTTTGCTTATTTAACTGTTTGTGTGTTTTTAGGACGTGCAAACAGTTAAAAACTATGGTGAAGAAGGGAGCCAAAGGCTCCCTGCCCTGCCAATTAGTCTTGTAGGCTGCAGGCTGCCGGTGTCCAGACCTAAGTGGCGTGATAATATGGATGTGCTTGGAGGTTACTAGAGGCATGGCCTAGTATGATGTCATGTATTTGGGCAGGGCCCACTGCAGTGCTATGCCCGGGGCCCATAATTCTGTTAAGACGGCCCTGGGTGGTCCAGTGGGAGGACTTCCCCGATGAACAGGCGCATAGCAGCAAAAGAGGGCCCAAAAGCTTTCCCGCCACATAGGAGGACACTAGCATTATAAATAACACATGGTAGCTGGGGGGCCCAACTTCACTTTTTGCATTGGGGCTTGTAGTTTTTTTTTTTTTTTTTTTTAACAAATGTTTATTGGATTTTCAAATATGGATAATCATACAACACAAAATTGTGGTATAAACATCTCAGAATGACACAATTGATCCTATTCCAGATCCCTGACATGTTCAAAGTAGTTATACAGAACAATCAACATATTAGATCCAAACTAGGACCTGAGCAGCAATTAAACAAAACGTTTCTAGAACAAAAACTTGAAAACGTGTGCTCACTCTCCTCAACTAATCCAGGTCTCAAGATGATAAAACTTATATCTACCGCTCTCCACCTCGGAGCTGGTTTTTAAATGCCTAATCGCCCCAAGGATCCAACTACCCCCTCCCTGCAATACAGTCAGTGAATTGGGAAGGGTTTTGCATCAAGGTATTGATTTCCCTATCTGAGTAATGGGACTCTATAAATGTGCGCCAGCGTCTGAAAAAACCTCCTGTGCGGGCGTCCTTGCATCTCTCTGTCTCCATTTTATCTGCCTTAAGGTATAACCTTAGCTGGTCTATAATCATGGAAATAGGTGGCAGAGAGGGTTTAATCCAGAAGGTAAGTAGACACCTTTTCACTACCAGGAGTGCTATATGAACGATTGCAGGTACCCTTTGAACTTCGCTGGTCTCTCCCAACCGCTCCAGTTCAGGGGGCCTAGGATAAAGGAAGATCAGCAAGTCGTGGTACTTGTCTAGATCCACGTCAAAGTGGACTTTAATGTAGCCCAGAACACTATCCCAATATCCCTACGTAAGCTGGCATTCCCACAAACCATGCCACAGATCTGTCTTGCTAGTTCCGCACTAAGGACAGTGTTGCATTCTGTTCGGCGACCCCGAAGATGGGGGTAAGTTAAAGCCATACACAGCATTATGTGCAATCTTAAATTGTGATTCTCTCCAGTTTGCACAAATGACATGTTTCTTAACTGTTGCTAGCCCCCGGGTTATATTGTCTGGCAATTGGTCGTCTTTCAGACGACGGGCCCAGAAACAAAAGACCTGTGACTCCGTACGACCCATAATCCATTCTCTCAAGGCACCATATAGTCCAGAGAGGCTACATTGTCTCTTATTGGCTTCCATAAAGGTGTCGTATGTGTTGGGAGAGGTCTCTTTCGAGACATATTTTAATCGTGAGGTGCAAAAATAATAAAGTTGGTAGCAGCTAACAATTGTGAATTCGGGAGGGACAATTTCACTATCATCTCTGAGGGAGTAAGCCACCTTTGTTCTTTATCATGTAGAAGTTGACCCGCCACTTTCAAACCCCTTGCCCTACATTTCGCATACTTCGTGTTTGTTTGCCCTTTGTGGAAATCTGGGTGTCCCCAAAGAGGCATTTTTTTTAGAGATCCTGATGGAGAGGTTCAGTCTCTTTCGAATTTCTTTCCACACACTGATCGTGTCGCGGAACAACATAGAGGACTTGGCCAGCGGTGGCAAATTAGAGTACTTGGTGTGCAGGAGAGCATGGGGGTGCTAGGGACTCATCAATTCCCTCTCAATATTCCAGTTTGAGTAGCGGCTAAGGCCCTCCAACCAGTCTACTACATGCCGTGCCAAGCATGCCAAGTTGTGTCCTCTTACATTGGGAAGATTCAGACCCCCCTTCAAAGGTGGCAGCATCAATTTGTTTAGAGCTATTCAGGGTTTTTTCCCAGCCCAAATAAATCTCGAGAATGTCGAGTTGATCCTGTTTACGTCAGTATGTTTCAAGAGAAAAGGGAGAGTTTGCAGAGGGTACAACAATTTAGGGAAGCTAATCATTTTTATGGTGTGACATCGTCCCATGATAGATAGGGGGAGAGAGTTCAATCTCCTCAAATCCTGAGAGATTTTATTTATAATTGGGGGGAAATGTAATTTGTAAATGGTATTTGGGGTTCTGCCAATTTTTATTCCTAAGTAGGTAATGTGTTCTGGGGCAATGGCAAGGTCTACACCAAGGCTCTTGCAATTTATCCTAGGCGAATTCGCACCCAAGCTCAACATTTCACTCTTGGAAGCATTTATCTTTTAGCCTGACAAATTACTAAACACCTTAAGGGTTTCGAAGACACGTGGGAGCTGGGTTAGGGGGTTTGACATAAACAACATCAAGTCACCCAGCGAAAAGCCAGTTTTAATTTCCTGGGGCCAATCTTAATTTCGAAAAGAGTCGAATTTTCCCAAAAACCCTCACCAGGGCCCCCGGGCCAGATAAAAAAGAAGGGGGGGAAGTGGACCCCCCCTGTTGGCCCTTTTTTTGAAGAGTATTGGCGGGAGAAAAAACCTGGGTTTTAAGTACCCGGCCGGGGTCAGAGTAAATAGCATTTCGAAAAGTCCAAAAAGGCCCCGAGATCCCAAAGGGAAACCAAAACTACCAAACCATTCCCTTTGAACGTTGCAAGGGGCCTTTTTTAGCATCCAAGGCAACTAAGACAGGTTTTTCCGGAAGGGTTGTTTGTCCTTTCCAAAACGCCAACACCTTCCTTATGTTTCTCACAGCCGCCCTTTTCCTGAAACCCTTCTGGGAGGGGGCCCTCAAAAAAAAGGCATCATGCTGCCAGTCGGTCGGCCATTATCTTGGAGAGTAGCTTTTGATCTACATCTATAAGAGAGATTGGCCTATACGAGGCTGGAAGCAGAGGGTATTTTCCTGCTTTTGGTATGACTTTAATAAAAGCAATTTTAGATTCTGGCCGGAGACGACCCTCCTGCAGTACAAGGTTATAGTATTGTGTGAGGATCGGGGTAATTTGTTCATTTAAGACCTTGTACATCTCTCCCGAGAAACTACCGGGCCCTGGTGCCTTCTCCGGCTTCAATTGTTTTATGGCCTCCCGGACCTCTACCTCAGTGATCTCTGAATTCAGGTATTCTCTGTGTCTGTCCGACAAGCGAGGCAATGTCAGCTTGGACAGGAACTGCGTACCCTCATCGACTTTCCCATATGAGTCAGCAGAATAAAGTGAGTCATAAAAGTGCCCCAGGGAATCATTAATTTGTGCAGGGTCTGTGGTCACCGCTCCCTCTGGTGTGTGGATGGCCGTTATGTGAGAGGGCTTATAATGGCCTTTGAGCAACCTAGACAGAACCTTTCCGGATTTATTGCCATACCTGAAAAGGGTGGACTGGATATGAGACCTATGTAATTCCTCCCTGCGTTCCGCCCAAATGTCAAAGTCCCTTCTAGCTGCCTCCCATTTCACCTTGTTTTCAGCGGAATCATTTAGCTGGAAAGCTTTATACGCTTGTCTAACCATGTCTGAGGCAGAGTTGTAGGCCTCGGTGAGTTTGCGTTTATGAAGAGACGTATGTGCCAAAATTTTGCCCCTCAAGACAGCCTTAAAGGTCGCCCAGTAGAGGAGAGGATCAGCACGATGGGCTTTGTTGTTGGTATCATATTCCACCCACCACCCCTTGACCATATCTGCGAAGAATTCCGACTTGGCCAGAGATGGGGGAAATTTGTGTAAATTTGTCGTTTGCATCATATGCACTAGAGCTCTACTCTCTCTCCTCAGGGGCCCCAAGCCAGTCGTCTGTGGAGGGGGTTCTTTTTTCCTATCCTCTAAGGGGTCTACAACTAGGTTCATGTCTCCGCCCACAATTTGGCTTACATTTCTGTCAGTTTGAATCTGTGTTCCCAAGGTCTTAAAAAAAGGTCCACTGTTTCCATTGGGACCATAGATATTGATTAGACTGAGCTCCTTCCCTCCCCATTTTATAACTAATTGCGATATCCTTCCCTCCTCATTATGGTCATGGGATACAAAATCAAAGGGGGAAAATTTTGTGAATAGGGGATGCCCCCGTTTTCCCGTTATGAGGGGGATCCATAGACGTGGCTTACCCACAGCCTTTCCATCCGCCTGATGTTCCCCCCCTCAAATGGGACTCCTGGAGAAAGCGACATCGGGATGATGCCTAAGCACTTTCATCCACTTGTTGGGGGAGCGGAGCCCCTTCACGTTCCAGGAGAACTGGGCATGGTGACTATCGACGGAACCAGCCGTGGGGATCCACGCCCCCAAAAAGCTTCGGAGGCAGGTAATAACCGAGCTGTTTTCTAAGTGCCCCAGGAGGGGCCCAAAGGTCAGGGAGAGCACCCCAACATCAAAAACAAAAAAAACTGCTTTAAAAGGGTACCAAAACAAAAATTTTGTGAAACATAGCATTTTCCCAAATGAAACGCGGGGAGGAGGGGGAGATAGAACTAACACCTTCTCCTCTCTACGCGTAAAGAGAACTTAGTTTTTTCTGACCGTACAAGGAAGCCTTATATGTTTTATGTCCATTAGATTAGGGATAACTGCCCAAGTAGGATGCTTGGGATCCCGTATGGGTTAGTGTTTACTGTATATTTTTGGTTTTCCTGTTAGTAGGGGGGGTTCCCCCAGACTTGAAATGGAAAGGGGGTTTTTCCCTTTCAGAATGGGAAAGGGAAAAAAATTGGGGGTTTAAAATCGGTTTTTTAAAAATAGTGTGTATAGGGTTAAATACAAAATAAAAGTTACTTTTTAGTGTTTTATGATTAAACTGATAGATTTTAAGTTTGCCTATGGAAAAAAGTAAATATAGTGATTAAAATCACTCTCTCTGTTTTTTCGGTTCCCATTTTTTTGGGAAAATTTTTTTTCAGGTAAAGGCCCTGGTGTAATGTCCCTCTAAACCCTATAGCTACGTCTAAAAAAAAATGGTCAAAAAAAGTTGCTATGTTTAAACACATGTCAAAAAGACACCTTTATGGCATATGTTACCAGAAACCTATGGTCACAATATAGCGGGCAAGGAGCCATTTGTACATGCAAGGGGAGGCCCCAAAACGCGTTGAGTTCCTTGCCTAACTAAAATAGACGTACAGTGGAATACGTTACATAATATTACATTGTGGCTTGAGCTCGGTACTGCTCTCAATGTGTCGCCATACAGCACCATATTATGGCATTTTTCCCCTAAAGCTAGAGAAGTAACTTGAAAGCTCCTCAGCCAAAATGCGCATTTATTTTATTTTTTTTCGGAACCATCGTATTTAAAATTATAGATGTTTCAAGTTAGTCCGGAAAAAAAGGGGAAAAAACCAATACACAAATACTTTGCTTCTCCAAAAATTTGAATTTCAAGAAAATTAAAAGGGGGTTTTCCCGGATCTTTTTATTTGTTATAGGGGCCCCTAAATGTTTTTTAAAAACCCTTTTAATTCATACTGTAATAGTCTATACATTTTGGGTTTTTTCTTTTGATTTAAGGGTTGTCACACTACAAAGAATAGCTTTAAGATGTAGGGAACACTAAAAAAGAAGTTTTCCCCAAAAATTTGCTTTGTTTATTTTTTTTTGTTGAGGAGTAAGATGTTTTATCACCTTCTGAGGGCTCTTTGGTTTTTCCCCAATGACCAACCCTGTACTTCTTCCCCCCTGTGTTTGTTCATTGTAGCAGGGATGACTCATCACAAGGTTGGGAGGCGTGTGAGAGCTTTGTGTTATCTGATCTTTCAGACAAAAGACAGTAATTACTGCTGTTTACATTAGTCAATAGTTTCAGGGCTACTAGAAGTTAATTTATTAATTCTGATAAAAAGAGAAGTTTTAATACATGAGCCAATGCTAATTAAGACAGCTTTCCGGGGAAAATTTATTATGCATCCCATGAAAAAATTCGAGAGAGACACCCCTTTAAATTATTGATATCAATTATCTTTTAAGTGATATTCTAATTTTTTTGAAATGCACTAGTAAATTACAGATTCTTCACCGAAAGAGTTGGCATCTTCTTATGTAGAAGATGGCTCTTTGAGCCCACATAAGCAAAAGGGTCTGGATGTGGCTGCTACTGCTGCACTCCCTAGAGTTACACACCTGCTTGCAACCATGTTTCTAGGGGGGACTAGCCTGTTATATAGCATCCAATGTAACATTCCACAATTTATAGGGAATAAAACTGAAACAAAGACTCTGCATGTCTTCATATAAAATCAAAGCAGAGCAATGTTTGGAGGATGTTTGGAGCTATAATCATGTGCAGGAGGCCCAGCTTGGACTTCTTTAAAATACTGTTCTATAAAATATAGGTCTTTGACTCTCTCAGATCTAACAGGAAAAATACTAGTGCATCTCAAAACATTAGAATATCACTGAAAAGATAATGGATATCAATAATTTAAGTCAAATAGAGAAACCCATATATTGTATAGACTCATTACTGTATGAATTGCAAGGTTTAATATATTACACTTGTGAGCCCAATAGCAAATAAAAAGATCCTGGAGAACCCCTTTAATGTTCAATGATATTCTAATTTTTGGAGAAGCACTAGTATTTGTAGTATTGGTTTTTATACCTTTTTTCCCGACTATACTTAAAGCTATCTATAATTTTCAATACAACTGGTTCCGAAAAAAAAAATGTGCATTTGGGCTGAGGAGCTTTCAAGTTGCTTCTCTAGTTTTAGGGGGAAAATGCCATAATATGGTGCTGTAGTCCTGTAGAACCCCTTTAATTTTCAATGATATTCTAATTTTTTTTAGATGCCCTAGTAGGTAGAAAACTTTCATGTATGACCCTCTTCTCAGTTACTTTAAATCTGCCAAAAATAGCAGTGCAAACTCATGACACCGCTACCGGGACGTGATTGTAAAGAAAACCACAACATAAAAATGGAACCCATCCACCTCTGCCCAGAGTTGTCACACATTACATAATGAATTGTCTTAAATCCTCCCCTTCTTGTAATTTGATAAATTACATTCGCACATGCATGGCAAGAATCGCTGGAGTGTGAAGTCAGATTTCAGCGTAGCGTGTTTATGACCTCATTGGGTTGGCTGCTGATGGATTCCACCATCTCACATGTGCATGACTTGTATAGAAATAGCACAGATGTCACGCTTCAGATTCATGGATTTCCAATAATGAATATTTTCATTGACAGTCGTGAAAAATTATGACACAACAGTAATTGGGATTGGGGGGAACTAGGCTTACATTGAAATTTTATATTGCCTCTGCTGGTGTTTGCAAAGGGTCTGCCATTATAATGAAGATCAGTGACCTCATCTGAATTGTCTTTTGGGCCTCCTATCTACATCCTTCCTATTACTTGTGTACTGATAAAATACACCCATTTTTTTATGTTTAAGCGCACAACGCTTTTATGCTATTATTAACAGGAACTTGTCACCATAAAATTCCTGTTTGATGTACCAGCATCAAGTAATAGAGCCAAAGGACCTGAGCAGATTGATATATAGTTCTGTGCAAAAGGATTTACTATAACATCTAGATTATGAAAATAAACCTTTGTTTATTCTAAGCCTACGGGTCCAGTGGGCGGTCCTATTCAGAGATTGACAGCTTTCCCTATATTAGCATGCATACAAACATAGCTGTCAGTCATTGAGTAGGACCGCCCACTGGACTCATAGGCTCAGAAAAAGCAGTTGTTTAATTTAGTCATTTATATGTTATACTGAATTCTTTTTGTACCAAACTATATTGCAATTTGCTTAGCTCCTCTTGCTTTATGATGCTCACAAATCAGACTGCTTGCTTAACATGACAGGTTCCATTTAAAAAGAAAAATAAGGTTATGATGAACTTGGAAAGTAAAGCTTATTTCCCCTCTATATATTACCTTCAGGCACTGGGGTTTGAATACTTATTAGTACAGCACTGCCAAATATATGCCTCAAAGGTATGGAACTATATGCCTATATGCCTGCCATTAACTTGTACTGACCAAGCAGTATACTTTTTTCAGAACCAGTTGTATTGGAAATTATAGGCAGCTTTAAGTATATATCAACCAATATTAGTCAAATATATGCCAAAAAGACACTTTTTTTATGGAAGTGTCTGGTCAATAGAACTCTATGACCATGCCGAATGAACGTGTCCCAATGTACAACCTGAATGGAACTGCCTATGGTATGACCATTGCCTAAATTCTGAAACTGTAACCTTTTAAAATGTCCTTTTCCTTCAATATTTCAAAAATATCTTGGTAGGTTAATAGGATTCCTGTTAAATATGATCGTATGGACTGACAATTTCTGCATCATAGCTGCCAACATAATCTCAGGACATTTAAAGGGGCTGTTCACTTAAAAAAGAATGACACTGAGGCTAGGGTGGGCAAAAAAAACCAAAAACTGACACTTACCTACCTGTCCTGAGCTCCCATTGGTCTGTTCCTGTAGACTCCTGAGTTCTCGTTCTAATACCCTGGCGAGGCTTGTGCTCTAGTGTAAGTAAAAGGGCCCTCCCCTCTCCCTCTGTTAAAATTTGAAAACCCTAGAAGTCAAGAGGAGCGGACCACTGGGAAGGTGAGGAGCGGCAGCAGTGGGGAACAGGCACATATCGGTTTTCTTTCTTTTTTTTGCCTACCCTGGCCCTAGTGTGATGGAATTTGTTTTAGTAGACAATCCCATTAACCTCCGTCTTTGGCAAAAGCTCCAAATGTCCAAGATCACCCACAAACACCTAAGAGCCCCCAAATCCCATACATATAATGCCGTGAAATATGATCATAGCGTCAACTTCAAGGACTTTCAATGTGTGACATCTGGGACAATTGTCTATGGATTAATCTTCAGGATGAATGGATGAATTCTGGATGAATCTTCTGAATCATGAAGTTTGCCCTGGTTTCCATGGAAGCCTAAAAATTTTGGGTATGGGTACTCTTTTAGGAGAATGGGGGATTTCATATGGATTGTCTATCGATGCCTAAGAAATTGGGTATGGATGAATCTTCAGGATGAATTTCATATGGATTGCATATCGATGCCTAAGAAATTGGGTATGGATGAATCTTCAGGATGAATGGATGACTTATGGATGAATCTTCTGAATCCTGAAGTTTACCCATGGATTACCAATGGATGCCTAAGAAATTGCCTATGAATGAATCTTCAGGATTAATTTCGTATGGGTTGCATATGGATGCCTAAGAAGTTTGAATGGATGAATTTTGTATGGATTGCCTTTGGATGCCTCAGAAATTGCCTATGGATGAATTTTCAGAGTGGATGAATGAATTATGGATGAATCTTCTGAATCATGAAGTTTCCCCCTGGATTGCCTTTGGATGCCTCAGAAATTGCCTATGGATGAATCTTCAGAATGAATGGATGACTTATGGATGAATCTTGTGAATCATGAAGTTTGCCCATGGATCGCCTATGGATGCCTAAGAAATTGCCTATGGTTCAATCTTCAGGATGAATTTCCTATAGATTGCATATAGATGCCTATGAAATCCACAGGTACTATGGATGAATCCTCAGAATCATGAGGTTTTCAGGCAGCAGCCTCAAATTCTTTTTGACTTCCTTGAAAATCTATCAACAACATCCATATGCCATCCACAGCAGCCTGTATTCTGTCTGTAAAGCAGCTGTTGCAGAATGTCACGGCACTAGTAACTAAATGCATTCTCACGCTTGCCCCAGGTATCTGCATATCCTGAGCTTTTTGTGCACCTTCACATTGACTCTTGCCTGTAACTGACCACAGTGACTTGAGAAGAAGATCATGAAGACCTTGAGTCCTGCCATTTCCATCCCTGTGTGTGTTCTAAACCTAGAAGCTACAATACTCATTATCTTTCAGCGTATGAAAAATGGAAGGACAGGACTGAACAAGATCTCATGACACTTTTCAGCCTGGGAATAAAGGGGCAAAGGAGTCAGATGTCCTAGTACCTACAGGAATTTATATGTTTTGTGAACACCCTCATAGCACAAAGGCTGGTGATGATGATGAAGATACATCTGTGTATTAGTGCCACCGGCAGAACAGTCAGCCACATGAACCCTGTGCAGTAAATATATCACCTACAAGGCAATATTACAACATGACTGTCACTATTGTCATATACTTTACTAAAACCTATTCAGATAACCACGTGACCTGTACAAACATAGCAGAGTTCATTAGGTTTTAAATCAGAGAGGGAAGAAGGCAAGCTGGTATAGACAGTGTGATGTCCTGGGCAATGTTCTGCTTGGATCATGGCTCATTTTGGTGCTACCTTCAAGTGTACTACCAACCTAAACATGGCTCCAGACCAGATACACCCTTTTAAACCAGTAGTATTTTGTAATGGCAGTGATCTCTTAGAGCAGAATGATGACCCTGCTACATACAGCTCAGGAATGGTTCAAGGAACATGGTGTTCCTCAAGATGTTTAAGATCTTAACTTGGCTTCCAAATTTGACAGATATCAATCTGACTGAGCATCTTTGTTGGAAACATAAGTACAGTCCATGAAATGGCAACACATTAAGGGTATGTTCACACTGCGTCTTTGCGGGGCGTAATTCAGTACATAATTGAGCTGCAATACACCCAAATTATGCCCCGCAACTACTGTAATTCATAGCTCTCATTGAGAGCTATGATTACCTGACATTTTCACGTATTACGCGCCAGGAGAAAGAAGTGAATTGGAGCCTGGCCAGAGCATTTTAGAAGTACGTGCTGGCCAACACGTATTTTTAAAACACCTGGTGTATTGCGGCACGCACAAGCATGCGCCACAACATGACGTGTGAACATAGCCTAAGGGTATGCTCACATGTCAGGGTTCTCCCTTTGGAAATATCAATCGTTTAATTGCAGGCAGAATTCTGAGGAGAAACCTTGTATATCTGCTGAAGAATTTTCCTTACAGAGGAGGTTGTTGCCTCTGATTTGGACACAGATTAGCCCCATATTAATGGGATTAACGCGTTTCACTCCTGCTAGAAGCAAATCCGAGAAGGATCCGCTTAAAAGAATAGACATGTCCATTTTTTTTTTCCATACCATGAACTTGATATCTGGGGGGTGGAAAATCCACGCTGACTGCCAATTCACAGACTGAAACATGAGGAACTTAAAGGGGTTGTCTCACTACACGGATTCATCTTACCTCAGTCCTGTTTTCTTGGTTTCATTTTGAATTCAGGGGCGTGTTTACTGGCTTCTACTAGGCTGCAGTAGAAGCCAGGTCTGTAGCTATAGCGACCAGTGCTGGCAGCCTATCATGAGAGATTGAACATGTCTATAGCTCTAGTGACCAGCGCTGGCAGCCTATCATGAGAGATTGAACATGTCTATAGCTCTAGTGACCAGCGCTGGCAGCCTATCAGGAGAGATTAAACAGGTCTATAGCTCTAGTGACCAGTGCTGGCAGCCTATCATGAGAGACTGAACAGGTCTGTAGCTAAAGCAACCAGTGGTGACAGCCTATCAGGAGAGATTGAACAGGTCTGTAGCTATAGTGACCAGTGCTGGCAGCCTATCATGAGAGATTGAACAGGTCTGTAGCTATAGCGACCAGTACTGACAGCCTATCATGAGAGATTGAACAGGTGTGTAGCTAGTGACGTGAGGAACTGATGCAGCCCAGGAGGGGATATCTAGGAATAGATAGGACACTGTTAATGGACAAATATAGTGAGACAACCCCTTTAACGTGGAATCGATGAGGAATCTGTATAGAACTTCTCATTAAAATCCCTTATGCGAGATGGGTGTCATTACCCATTTCCACTTGTACTATATATAAATACACTACCGAAACGTGCTTTAATATATACCTCCTGAATTGTTATCTGGACACAGCTGAATGTATCATATATATAGTTGCTAATGCCAGTTTATCTTTTGAAATTGTATAATCTCTAATTTTGAAGTACTTGTAATGCCTCTGTAGAACATGTGAGAATGCTGTTTTTTTTCTTGTGTTTACTTTGAAAATCTTAAAATAAAACCTTATAAAAAAAAAAAATCCCCTATGCGAGCAAACCCCAACATAAAAAAGATGAATTATATTGCAGGTAACTCATTTACAGAAAAAAACTGTTCCATGACCACCTAAGTTTAGTAGCCGCCAATAGTTGCTCCTGATGTTTTATTCTTTTTGTTAATAAGGATATACTACAAGTTTTAAAAAAAAAAAAAATTTTTAGAGGCAATAAAAATACTTGGAGCTAACGTTATTCATTACAATGTTCTTTGAAATTAATAATGTTCCTCTAACCATGTCCTAACTACAAACTCTTCCCTTTAGCCCAGGTTGAGACAAAGGCCTGCCTCCATGATGCATGAGGAGTGTCACCGCTCTTCCATGGACAAGAAAAAGTGCCACATCACAGAACAAAGCTCCATCTTGGCAGCTTTATGGCTCAGGCACAGGAAGAAGGAAGCTGGGAGTGGAAGTTCCCACAGATGTTGATCTGAGGAGATCCTCTGAAGTTGCCTGATGGATGTGGTATCACTTTATCACTCTGTAAATATACAACTATTTGTATATACTAGGGGGCTTTCTGTTGTCTTGGAATAACTTTTAAGGATCTTGTTTACTGGGAAAAATACATTTGTCGCTTTGGAAAAAGAAAATCATTTAAAAATATTTATTGAATGTGAGCTACTTTACTATAAGGCTATCTATTTATTTCTTTCTATTATTTATTTTTTTCAAACACATTTTATTGATTTTTCAAATTATAAACATATTTAGCCATATTTGCAGTACTACGTTGTTAAAAGATAAAGTTTTCGGCACCAGTCTGGTAAGTAAAACAATAATTTGGATAATAAAAGACTGAAACTAACTTGAAGATAATTGTCCGAGTGTCCAATTAGCATCATTGGCCTTAGGTATGACATGTCCGGGTCATGGAGACAGGATCGAATCTCTATCCGACACAAAGCAGGACCGCCTTACACAAGGGATCTTCAAGTCGGATAAGCACTGTTTAATCAAGGGTCTCAAACTGCGGTCCTCCCGCTGTTGGTAAACTACAACTCCCATCATGTCCACTGTTACAGATTATTTAATTGAATGATGGGAGTTGTAGTTTCCCAACAGCTGGAGGGCCCACAGTTTGAGACCCCTGGTTTAGATGCTCAGCGCGGCAGAATCAAGTCAGCTTAAATTCTCCGTTTCCGTTTCCGCTGCTGGTAAAATCTCAGCTACGCCCCTTAAGTTCCCTCCCCTTATTCCGCAGAGATTAATTAGGTCGTTAGACCGACTTACGGCGTTCCACTCCGTGATTCACAGGACGAAGGGGAAAAACACCATTCCTTTGTGGGTTCTAAACCCATCTTATTTCGAGGGAGAATCCGGCTCACGGTAATGCTTTTATGCCCGATCTATAGTTACTATTTTTTCTATTTTGCCATAGGCAAACTTAAACTCTATCAGTTCTCAATCTATAAAGCACTAACACTTAACTTTTATTATGTACAAAACTTAACCTCTAAACACACTTTTTAAAAAACTGATATCTAACCTCTCAATTTGTCTCATAACTTTATCTCTTTCTTATTCTGAAAGAATAACTCCTTTTCTATTATCAAATCTGGTGGAACAGCACCTATTATATCAGCAGGGAAACCCTATATATACAGTAATTTGCTAATTGAAAAAAAGAATCCAAAACATCTTACTTGGGCAGTCGTCCCTAATCTGATGGGCATGAAGCATATAAGGTTTCCTTGTGAGACCCTCTGCAGCGGGTGACACAAAAAAGAGGTAGAAAATCACAAATTAAAATGTAATGCCTGACCTCCCCAACATGTTTCACCAGCAAACTGGCTTCATCACGGGATAGAGGGGATAGGGGAAACTAAGAATTTCAAGAAACTGTATGTGCATGGGAGATAAAAAGAGAGACGTCGTCCCCGCCCGGTGTTTCCGCTCTACTAGGTCTACTTAATCGGTAATAGACATCCGGTCATATGTTATATTCCAAGCGAAGAGGGAGTATAGACGTGGCTGGTGAAGTATAAAAAGTTGCCCATGTCACTTTCTGACTAAATGTTTCAGTTATCCCTAGGCACCTTATGCTGAGGTGTCTGCTGGGGCACGAGGCCCCGTAGAAACCATGAGTCTATCCAGTGTGCCCGAGAGTTCGGCCATCAAGTACCAAGTGGAGGTTAGAAAGGGTTCCATTATCTGAAGGATTTCCGAGTTAGACATAAATTTTGTCAAAAATGTTTGCCATTTCTATGTATTCTTTTATTACTCATCTTCGGATGTACAGCAGTCACACCTCGCAGACTTGGTGAAGAAATTTCTTTAACTGAAAATCAGATCCACTTATTTGAATAAGGTTGTTTCTGCAGCGTGTGCATGGATTTCTATGAGCCCCTATCACATGAATGGGACAGGCATAGAGGTTTATGCAATGGATGCATATAAAGAGGCTGTGAAATAGCCACAATTATATGATAATCTTTGAGCTTCTGGTACCATCAAGGTCAGGGGTGAACCTTAAAGGGGTTGTCTCACTACAAGGATTGCTGCTTTTTATGTTAAAGATCTTACAAAAACAAGTCACTTCCCAATATGTGTCCATTACCAGGGTCCTACCTGTTCCTAGATATCCCCCTCTTATATGGGCTGCATCAGCTCCTCAGGTCACTATAGCTACAGACCTGTTTGATCTCTCATGATAGGCTGCCAGTATTGGTTGCTATAGCTACAGACCTGGCTTCTACTGCAGCCTAGTAGAAGCCAGTAAACACGACCCTGAATTCAGAATGAAACCGAGAAATCAGGACTGAGGTGAGGTGAATCAATGTAGTGAGACAACCCCTTTAACTTAACTATAAGCTGCTTCTGACTGAACTTTAAGGGGCCGTTCGGAAATTTGCACTGTTTTGGGGCCGTGCACACGTCTTTTCTCTGCTGTTTGCGGAGAAAAGACCTCCCCCTTCCCAAAAGAATGGGTGGAAGAATTAACATGTTCAATGTTTTTCGTTACGCCGGCGGTCTGAAAAACCATCCGGTGGAAAATCTCTGCAGTGGGGACTGCTGCACGGATTTTCCATAGAGGTCCATTCTGGGGGTTGACAGACGGTTTTCAAAATCGAAAAACGTCTGTGAAACCGGGTGAAAACCTATACCTTGGGGACAAGCCCTAAGGTCAACTTGTCCGCAAAGTGGCGACAGCCCAGTTTGTGTCGCGGCGCATTCAATCAGTGTAAATTCGCCTGATTGAACAAACCTGTCAAGAATCTGGCGTTTGGTATACCTTTCATAGTAAAATGAATGCACCTATCAAGGCGCATTACACAATCTAGGCGAATATTGTATCCTTGATAGGTGCATTGTAGCCTTTTTAGGTGCATTCAAATGTGTCTTGCCTGGCGTATAATGCGCCTAGTTTTGGTGTACTACAGTCATTTATAGATAGAATAGGGCATCAAGAGTACAAAATACACCAAAAAATGGCACAGCCCTAATGGAACATGTCACCCAAAGCCTCTAAATGCACATAATACTTTAGATACTTTAGAATAGGGCATAGACATAGTTAGCAAAGAGACATAAGAACCTAGCCAAAGGGCTCATGCACTTTTCCATATTAAAGCTGCATTTTGTATTGAGCTACATCAAAGCTGCTGGAGAGGTCCACGAGACCCTCATGTGCCCTTAAATTTTTGTACTTATTAAAACCAGATACGTATCCATATTCTTTTCTTCTTAGCCGTTTTTATTTTCTGACTGTAGTTTTTTTTAATTATGTTATCTGTATATGATTATGGGGGCGGCCATCTAGCCCGAGTTGCTTTATACAGCATTTAGAGAGAATTTTTACAGAAGCTGCATGGACCTAGGAGCCTGATCAGGATAAAGAAAAAATGGACCCGGCGCACGTGCTGAAGAAAAGCCCGAGCTAAAGGCTTTTTGGTTTAAAAAAAGTATTTATTCTTAAAAAGTGCAAGATGTTATTCTCGCACCATTAAAAACAAAACATACAGATTAAAACTTGACGTGTTTCGCGAGTGTGCCCGCGCTTCATCAGAAGTATCCATAGGACATAGGAGCCTGTGAACAGGAGCAAACCCACTGATTTCTATAGGGGAATTTTCTAGGCTCTGTGACTGGGGAAGAAATCAGGGTGCAGGGAGGAGAGAGGGGGAGCTGTGTCATCTCCTATTGTGACTGGTGGATCCTGTGTTATCCTTTCAGTGTAATCCTGCTTGTGCTGATAATGAGGAAACTGCTGAAAATCTCTCTCTACAGAACAGGAAGTTTAAGAATATTATTATTGTCAAAAGTGAAAATTGCAGGAATTCAGGATTTAAAAAAAATAATGACAATATCAAAAAATTAAAAATTCTTTAAAAATGTGTTTAACATTAAAACATATGTTAAACAGTAGGTAATTTTCTGATGACACATTGGGTGACATGTCCCAATACAAATGTGCCATAGTTTTGTTGTATCTTGTGCCCAAAAATCTCTTGATGCCATATTCTCAATATAAATGAACTGTCGTACACCAAAACTATGCGCATTATAAGCCGGGCACGACACATTGTAATGCGCCTAAAAAGGCGCATTAAATATAGTAGCAATGATACGTTGTGCACCTCCATAACGCAATGCACCTATTGAGGAGCATTACATACAGTAGCACTGATACGCTATGCGCCTAAGTTGCGCAATACGCCTTTTTAGGCGCATAAGTTTGCTATGCAAGGTATACTAGATGCCAGATTTTTTTAAAGGATCATATTTTCAGGTGCACTTTACATTGATTAAAAGTGCCTAAAACCTGGCATGGAGACGCCAATTTTCGGACATGTCGCCCATTCTCTTTAAAGTTAGACATAGGCATCATACAAGGCAAGTGAAAAGGCAATGTGACAATTAGTTGAGGTCGCCCTACAGCAATAGGTTTTCGGCATTCCTTCTAGCAACCTTCTGCCTCGAGAGTAAAAATATTCACCCCACTACTAGCAGCCCCAAAAATCATCAATAAAAACCTTAATTCTTAGATCAAGGGTGAGAAATAGTACTAAATTATTCTGTACTATACAGAAACACACAAGTCATAGGAAAAGAGTGTGCCAATAAAGAAAAACTACTGACCTTAATGGTAGCTGCCAACAAGCTCTTCAAACATTTGTGTATACTGTATTACTGTACTGAATCTATTGGTAGGTAAATACCATGTCAGCACTTGTCAAAAGCAATGATGAGTGATGAAACTAATAAGCACAGGAAATCCGCTTCTGGCTCATACGACTTACGTGACTTATAGAGAAACAAGGATGGTCTTTTCTATTTTACTATAATTCTAGAACTAAAATATAAAAAAATAATATTGATATTCCACTTTCATGCTTTAGGGTATGTTCACACAATGTACTGCGGCGCATACAGTACACGCCGCTGTACATTGTGTCTTTTGGGAGCTCACGTTAATACGCGTGTACTCCCGCTGCACGGGGTGGGGGGGCAGCAGCCCGCCGGCCCCATTGACATTCATTACTCGCGGCACGTATTCGCCGCAAGTAATTGACATGTCACTTATCTCCCCGCGCGTACAATACGATCGGGAGAGGAGGCGTAATCCATAGTTCTCTATGAGAACTATGGATTACTGTAATTTTGGCGCACATCTCGCCTGTATTAGAGCGCAAATACGCGGCGAAATGCGCGCCGAAATTACCCCGTGTGAACATAGCCTAAAGAATAAATCTCTACTTGTCCATTCTTGGAAATACGCTTCTGCACTATAAATCCATCAGTCATGACCTAGTAAGCAGTGTCAGTCTACAAGTATTAATAATCTGTGTACTTATCAAACAGAAAATGTCAGCAAAGTCTTATGCAAAGATACAGGTAACCAGTTTTGCCTTTCCACTTGTTGCGTAGGTTTTATATTATAGACTGACGGCACCAATATAGCATTACTGAAGGACTGCTAATCTAACCCTCTCTAATAATAGGGTAAAGCTCTCCCTTTTTATTGAAGTAGTTTTGAAGAAAGGCAAGTTCAGCTCTGAAGGCCTCAGAAGGCTTCAGCCTGTGTCTCATAATCCTTAGAAGATAATGCCATGTATTACTAAATTAGTAATTTTTGGACAAATTGATTCTATATGTGAACCCTTATTATATACAGCAGATTTCCAACCTCACTATTTTGGGTTATCTCTTAGATAATGTTCTACGTTCAGGGAATCTCTACTCTCTACGGGTTGGACATAGCAGTCTATACTTCTTGCCTAGAATTGTATTCTATCTGAAATCTATTGTCTGCATTGCTGACAGTGGTGGTCTACCGCCGTAAAAGCAGCGAAGGGGTCCGCCGCCACAGGGAATACAACAAGCCTGTGTATAGTCTGCTTATGTTGTCTTGGCGAACAGTCCTCGAGATGGCGTGCGGTGTGGATAACGCCCAATCTTTTAACAGTGAATTGAAAACAGGTTCCCGCTGCACATCGGGATCAGATATGTATAAAATTTTATTTTTATTCCAGCTTTTAAAAAATGTTTTCATTTCTAAAACAATATCACAAGTGCATCCCATAACAGCATCCCCCTAAATGCCGTATGCTGTTTTGCCGCTGATGCGTTTTGGACAGGAAGTCTTTAATCGTAGCCCCAGGAGGCCCGGCTGGCACATCCTGCTTCAGAATGGCCGGGCCTTAAGTCCCGAGCATTGAAAGGCAGGACTTTGGGGTTCAAAGGCTAATGCCCTCGATCCCCAGGACTGCATGGCCTGATTAACTGTTTGTGCATCTTCTTCACGCGCAAGCAGTTAAAGCCCTTTGCGAAGCAGAGCACCACCTGTGCTCTACTCTGCTCTTCAGCCTAGTAGGTTCAATGCCAGACGCTTACCAGGCACTGCCCGCAAGTGCTGCTGCAGGCGGCGGGATGATGTCAAATCATCTCACCGCCTACACCGGGCTCCACTTAGAGAAGTCGGCCTACTGCTCATTGTGTTGGGGAAATGGGGAGAGAGTTAATTATTTTTTTATAACAGGGCCCGGCCTATCTACCCATGTGGGGCCCATGTATAGCCTACCTACTTAGCTACCTGGGGTCTACCTACAGCCTACCTAGCTACCTGGGGCCTACCTACTTACCTAACTAGCTACCTGGGACCTACCTACCAACAGAGCTCCCTGAGGCCTACATACAGCCTACCTACCTACCGCCTACCTACAGCCTACCTAGCTGACTGGGGCCTAGCTACCCTAGGGTCTGCCTACCTAGCTAAACGGGGCCTATCTACCTACCTGGGGGGTACCTACCTAACTGGGACCTATCTACCTACTTGTGGCCTACCTACCTACTTGGGGCCTAACTACTGCCTACCTACTTGGGCCTAACTGTTGCCTACCAACTTACCTGGAGCCCATCAATCTATCTACCTAATGCCTACTAACCTACCTAGGGCCTACATACCTATCTAATAGGGGTCTACCTACCTACCTGGTGCCTCGCCCGTTTAGCTGTCTACCTAGAGCTTGCCCACCAATCTACCTGAAGCCTCTACATACCAACCTGGTAATATGATAGGTGTAATACAATCTCAAGTAGGTTACTCCTCTGTTCCCCACACTCCTAGGACACTGTGACTTTAAGCTATGGCCTGTACCCTGTAGCTATGTAGGAAATGTGTAAAAAGGTGGGGGACTTTGAGGGAAGTGATGGAAAAGTGAAGATTCTAAGATATTTGTGTTCAAATCTGCAGGGATGAATGGTGGCTGGGAGGAGTCATCATGGTAGTCTAGACCGGGTGAGGAAGAAAAGGGAAAGTGAACGATTTGTCAGAGAAACATCACCTGTGAGCCCTTGGATGTAACTGCACTGTAATCACTTATGTCTGTAGAGCCTGTGTACACTGGTGTCTACCACTATATGGTCACTGTATGGAGGTAATATACAGTCTGCAGAGCCTGTGTACACTGGTGTATACCACTATATGGTCACTGTATGGAGGTAATATACAGTCTGCAGAGCCTGTGTACACTGGTGTCTACCACTATATGGTCACTGGATGGTGGTAGTATACAGTCTGCAGAACCATTGTACACTGGTAACTACCACTATATGGTCACTGTATGGAGGTAATATACAGTCTGTAGAGTCTGTGTACACTGGTAACTACCACTATATGGTCACTGTATGGAGGTAATATACAGCCTGCAGAGTCTGTGTACACTGGTAATTACCACTATATGGGCACTGTATGGAGGTAATATACAGTCTGCAGAGCCTGTGTACACTGGTGTCTACCACTATATGGTCAATGTATGGGGGTAATATACAGTCTGTAGAGACTGTGTACACTGGTGACTACCACTATATGGTCTCTATATGGGGGTAATATACAGTATACAGAGCTTGTGTACACTGGTGTCTACCACTATATGGTCACTGTATGGGGGTAATATACAGTATACAGAGCTTGTGTACACTGGTAATTACCACTATATGGTCACTGTATGGGGTAATATACAGTCTGCAGAACCTGTGTACACTGGTAACTACCACTATATGGTCACTGTATGGAGGTAATATACAGTCTGTAGAGTCTGTGTACACTGGTAACTACCACTATATGGTCACTGTATGGAGGTAATATACAGCCTGCAGAGTCTGTGTACACTGGTAATTACCACTATATGGGCGCTGTATGGAGGTAATATACAGTCTGCAGAGCCTGTGTACACTGGTGTCTACCACTATATGGTCAATGTATGGGGGTAATATACAGTCTGTAGAGTCTGTGTACACTGGTGTTTACAACTATATGGTCACTGTATGGGGGTAATATACAGTATACAGAGCTTGTGTACAATGGTAATAACCACTATATGGGCACTGTATGGAGGTAATATACAGTTTGCAGAGCCTGTGTACTTTTTACTTGTTAAGGGGGTACCTTGGCAAAAAGCTTATCACAAAGTACCCCTTCATGGGCTGCACTGATCAGCTGTTGTCTGTGCAGCAATCAGTCTGTAAAAGTTTAATGTCCCTACCATAGAGCAGATTATACATTACACAGTGCACAGTCATGTAAAAAGCTGTGTCTGTGTAACGCAGGACAGAGAAGGTCCTCCAAAGCCTTGTGGAAGCCACTCTACTGTGTCTAAAAGGCGAGGAACCTCAAGTGGCATTTAAGAGAATTGGATTTTTAAACTAGACAACACATTCCATTCCATTTCCCATCACTACATTACTACTATCAAAGAGACAGATCTTCATGTTACTGTGCCCTGGGGAACTACTGACCATGTTCCAAGGTACTCCAAAGTTGTGGAAACCCTACTTAGGAAATAGTTCTATACAGTTATGCAGAATCCCAGGACTGTGTTACCTATAGACACATCTACAACAAAACATGGCTTGTATATAAGGTTCTACTTCATACTAGAAAACAGCAATGGACAGCTGTACCTGGAGGATGGATCTGAACCAAGGGCTGGTATAACCATCATGATCCTAGAAAAACAAAGCAGTCAGCTGAGCAGAGCAGGCTGTTTGCTCTTGTTGACATGCCTTTAACAGATGCTAGAGATGAATGCGTTTCCCCCCTTTGTTTGGACACTGGCTGTCAACACCACAATTACCTTGTTCCCGGACGTGAGAAACTCCCTCACTTTTACTTTCTTGTTATTTTTCTTTTACATTTGCAATGTACATTAGAATCAGCATGCAGCTCTACTGCAGTCGTATAAAGGCCGCCAAAGGCCAGTATGATGTCTAATAGTAAGTATCAAAAAGATAATGACATAAGGAAAATTAGCATATTATTATAATATTTCTCTTCTAAGTACAATACAGAATAGATGTTAAAGCCCCTCAAGCTACAAGTACCCTAAATGCAGAAAGGAGGAATTTGTATTTGCTATATTCTCGAGCACTGCGCCATTCACACTACTCCATGCTGTGGCTGTGCAGCTCGGGGAAACGTTCCGACAGTTGCATCAGTCGTATCTAACATTTTTCAACTATCCAATGGGTAGATGAGGAATATTTTAAGCTGAAACAGCCCTTTAAGGGGTTGCATGAGTAAGAAAAAACATTTTAAAATACCCTGAGATAACACGGGGCAGTGCCATGTTAAGGACCCTAATCTATCATCCCTTAGACTAGAGTAGCTACAAAGAGCATCTCTTGCTCCAGAGGACCTGGCAGACCTGTGCAATACATAAACTTCTTATTGACCTCAATGGAAGTTTAGCTGGATATACACTATAACTTCAAGGAACACTATATTTAGTAGGTGGGGCTGCAGTCCTAGCTCTCATCCCTTGATTTGAATAAATTTGAATTCTAGTGGAGCATTTCTAGCTTGTAAGTCTTGGTGCCTCTCCCTAATGAGGAACATTACCCCTTTTGAGCTATATCTAAAGCCTCTCACCCAGCCAGCCAGAACCCATTTAAAAGTGGCAAAAACCCTGAAACAGCTGTCTGTAGATGGGTAATTGGCTTGGCTTCATTTCCTACACATTTTTCAAGGCTCAGTGAGTTGGATGTCACTTTAAGGGTATGTTCACACGGCGTATTTGTAGGCCGTACTTTGGGGCATAATTATGCCTCCAAAAAATGGTTTAATTATAGCACTGATTGAGAGCTATGATTATGATATGGAAATTAATAAATTTTAGTAATAAATTCTAAAGTTCTATAATACAGGGTTAAAAGTTTAGCAATTTCTAATGTATTCTTCCATGAAGCTTGTGTGCTTGTATTGTTCTGGTAGAATCTCAATGTCTAACTGTAAACAATGGCTTTGTTATGAATTACCAAGGACACTGCCAGGCTATTTGTCTAGTACAGAAGTTAGTGGGTTTTTGTCAATAGTTTTGTTGTTCTGGCATGCGCAGTAGAACCACTGACCTTTAGATGTCTCAGAATCACTACGTCATACAGCGTTCACGAATATTTAGAATAATCAGCATAATTAGGTGTGATTTTAGTACTGACCAGTAAAGATGCTTATTAACGATTATTAATGAGGTGATTGTTATAATACATGAATAATTATAAAAGGGGTGTTACTAACAAAGTTGACTAAAAGGTATTAACCAATAAAAATATATCTGTTTTGCATAGATTATTGAAATTTTATAAAACTGTTTGCCAAGCCTTCAATAAAGGAGAAAGGATACACCAACATTTTGGAAAATGTCTCATGTTCTTTCGACGATGTATGTGCATATACACTTTTGAGTTAATTTATAATTTGGACACCGCACAAACAAAGCAGGGAGATATTTTAGAGTCCCATATCAATTACCTGCCATCTTCCCCAGAAAGTGAGAGTGCATGGGGGCCAGCCGGAGCGCTTTAGAAGTATGCACTTCCTATCGCGTATTTCTAATGCAGCAGGTGTATAGCGGCGTGCACAGTACGCATCGCTATACATCTGCAAGAAATCATGTGAACATACCCTAAGGAATAATATAAGAAAAGATCAGCTCACTGATGATAGCCCCGGACTGCAAGTCTAAATCAGGTGCATGAAGTCATTAGAAGCCCGAGACTGATGTGAGCATATAACAACAAGCAAAGAAATCCGGCATCCACATCAAGTATCCAGGAAAAGGTAAGTAGAAAAGCCTTCTGTTTATTTCATCAAAGTTAAAAAATAAAGGTGTGCAGTCCAGGCACTGACACTTTTTAGTGTAAAATCTTCATGGTAATCTTTTATACATGCCTTTTCCTGGATACTTGATTTGGATGCCGGATTCCTTTGCTTGTCACTTTAAGGAATGTTACATCCAATACATGGTCCTGAAGTCCAAGTTGTCTTCCCTTGAGCTTATTTGAATACATTTAAAGTTTAGTGGAACATTCGTGGATTGTAGGTCTCCGCACACCTTCATCATGCCCCTCTCTAATGAGGAACATTATCCCTTTTAAGCAATGGAAATTGTGTGATGCTTCATTGTGTGGTGCTGCAGGGAAATTAAACACTTGCAGCTTGGTTCCCCATATACCACAGCTGATATCTAAAAGCCCCAGCAGCTTGCTGCCCTAATATTAGCCTATTGTCTGGGGAATTTCAGAAGAGGACTGTATAAAGTACACACCCGCTTTAATAGACAAACCCTATAAAAAATATTCACTAAAAATAACAGTCGGTTGAGTTATCTGACTCTCCTATAAACACATTTCTTGCAAGTCCCTACACTAACAATTTACAGAAAAAACACAGAAAAAATGGGACATTAATTACTCAAAAAACACAGAAACAAGGCCATACTCACAGCTCAAAGGCTAGACTGAAAACTGAACCCAGTAAAGAGTCAACACTGGCCCCTATGCTACATGGGAAAGATAAACAGGTGAAGCTGATTACTGAGCAGTAGCTCACATACCCCACCATTAGGGGAACAATTAAACTGCACATTAAATTGATACCTGTTCACATAGTATGCAGAGAAGCCACAGTATAATACATGGGGAGATTGCACAAATGCAAAAATACCGATAAGACAACCACTCACACCTTCAATATATGAGGGGGGTGTTGCTGATATTATAATTGCATATAGACAAGGCGATACAAAAGGGTGCCATTTATACAAATAAGTGTGGTGCGCCATGCTGGCTTACAACCTATGATCTCCTATAAACACACCTTAAGCTTGGCTTAAAGGGGTTTTGCTATTTGACTAAGTCACATCTGAGGCCAACTTATAACTTGCTACGAGCCGGCCTCAGAGAACGGGGTGATGGCCGCACTTGCACAGTTCTCCCTGTATATTTCTATAGCAGTTGTGAATAAAGGCGAGTGAGTGTGGTTGGTTATATTTGGAACTTGCATAGACATGAGTGAGGCTGCCATCTCCCTGTTCTGTGAGGCAGGCTTCAGAAGAGACTATGCCAAATGGCAAAACCCCATTAGCCTCTGTTATTTTCAATGGGGACATGAAGGCAGGTCTCGCACCTTTCGCAGCAACTTATCTCCCATGCGGATTTTATGACCAATATAACAAATCCTTCTTTTCCCCGACATCCAACATTGGGGGAGAGCAGAGAATCCCCCGTACACACTAAATTGGCACAATGTGTAACTAATGTGTATGACCACCTGAAGTGGTCAGTGTACCCTGCTACCTTCATAAGCCCTCACACTGAAGTGTAACATAAGCCAGCAGAGGCGGTCACTCTGTTCTGAGCCCAAAACTTTTAGTGCTGAAATTGTTTTTAGAAGCAGAAAAGATAATATTTCAACAGGCAACTCTCATCTTTAGACATTCCTGGGTGTTTTTTTTATATAAATTTGCAGGAAAACATTTATCAATTCCAGAAACTGAAACAATTTAAAATTTGAAATAAGAACAAAGTTAGGAGCTTGGCAACAGTACACAGAACTTAAGATTGGTTGGCTTTCCTGTGATCTGAATGTAGACCATAAGGGTGTGTGGTGGATGTAATGTGACCTGACTGCAGCATTGTGCTTATTATCTCAAATTCATATTGTATGTAATGGTAATTCACAAACTGGCAGGGGTTCAGCTTTGCTCTGTAGACTAAATGGAATATGAAATATGAATATGCCAGGCACGTTAATGACTTTATCCATAAAATAACAGAGGGCCAAACTGTAAAATAGGACCAAGAACTTACAGGAGAAGTGGAGGATTGGATCGGGTGTCTAACCTTGACTTGACCTTTTAAGATACTAGGCAAAATCCTTACGATGAGTCATGAAATGCACACCAGATTTCTACAGATGAGAATTTTATATTCATGAAATCCTTTGGAATGAGAAGAAAGAATCAAGTTTCATTTCTCCTTAAAAGGGAAACTGTTTCCATCATTGTAAATTCGAAAATATGATGGCAAATGCATTTCTCTTTTTTTGATACAAATTTTCCCAAAAATATAGAGATTGTTTTTTTTTATTGTTATTATCACATACATTTTCAACCTAACCCATTGCCTTTAGGATTTAAAGAAGTCTAACCATAGACCATATAGTTATTTAATTTTTGAGCATGTACAATAAGTGGACTTACTAATATGCTTTATTTTTCAAAACGGACCAAATCTTCCTATTTCAGTGTCCCTCTCATGTACCAGAAATCCTCTCTGCTTTCTGTGTCCGTGACATCCCTGAAAAGGGCTGGCTATGTGACTCTGTTCAATAGCAAAGACAACCTCGTCCTCTACGGCTGATGCAGAGCTTAATGGGAGGATACAATCAAGAACAATACACTGCAATACATAGGTACTGCAGTGTATTATACAAGCAATCAAGCAAATCCATGTGCAAGTTGTAGGACTAAAATATGTTTATTATTATTATTATTATTTATTTTATAGTGCCATTGATTCCAGGGCCCTGTACATTCAAGGGGAGTTAC
This sequence comes from Phyllomedusa bahiana, assembly GCA_025379985.1. Taxonomy (NCBI): domain Eukaryota; kingdom Metazoa; phylum Chordata; class Amphibia; order Anura; family Hylidae; genus Phyllomedusa; species Phyllomedusa bahiana. Next base: position 129,683 of record JAODAL010000217.1, on the reverse strand, counting down.
ATACATAACAAATGTCAAACAAGTACAATGTTGACGATAAATGACTAGCAAATGATACAGAGGGCTCTTACAATCTACAAGGAAGGAGGGGTTTATTTCAAGTTCTTACAAAAACAAACATGAAAAAAGAAACTTTTCTCATTTCTTAGGGTATGTTCACATGGCGTATTTGTGGAGTGTACTTTGGCGTATAACTGCGCAGCAATGTACCCAAACTACATACCGCAAATACGGTAAAATCATGGCACTCATTAGAAGCACTCAACATGTGGTGTCCAATATCCCCTATGGCGAACTGGTAAGAATAAGATGTAATTGCATATTGGATGAAGAATATCTGAAAGGGAATGTGTCATCAGAAAATGACTAATTGTTTAAGTCCCGTTTTTATGTTAAACACATTTTTTAGGAATTTTTGGTTGTTTTTTTAATTTTTCATATCACTTTCAATATTTTTTAATAATTCTTAAGTCTTGCCGTTTTCACTTTGGCCACTTTGGCCTTAACAGCAGTCAGAGAGATGCTTTACCGTAGCTTCATGCACATAGGAGCCTTAAGACTGACTCAGTCCCATTGACTTCTATAGGAGAGTTTTCTAGTTATGCTCTGTGACCTGGGAAGAAGTCAGTGTACAGGGAGGTGAAAGGGTGAACTGTGACTATCTCCTCTTGTGACTGATGGATTCTGTGTTATCTATTCACACTGGTGTCTCCTTTCAGTTTGACCCTCTTTGTGCTGATACTGAGCAGACAACTGAGAATCTTCCTGTACAGAACAGGAAGTGTCAGACTATTATTAGGCTTAGTGGCCAAAGTGAAAACTGCAGGACTTAAGAATTATTTAAAAAAATATTGAAAGTGATATGGAAAATTAAAAATAAATATAACCAAAAATTCTAAAAAAAAAATGTGTTTAACATAAAAACGTGAGAAACAATAACTCATTTTTGAAATTTGAGGATGAGGTATGTCAGAGGCTATTAAGGAGACAATATTCTGCTAACTATATTGAACGTGGAAAACAAAGAATCAAAAGGATTAGTCATTCAGATCTATTAGAAAAATCTAAACCTAGTAATAATGTTGATTTGTGTCCTTCAATTACATTCTCAACGACTTTTAGCCCAGAGTGTAACAAAATAATATCTATAGTGAAAAACATCTTCCCCTTTTGTATGTAATAGACCATCTTACTAACAAATAACCTAAAATTCGTGTCTAGAAAAGCCCAAACGCTAGCATCTATCTTATCACTGAGTTTACCCCCTCATTTGGCTCCATCTGAACACTCTTGGCTGCACGTTAAAGGGTTTTTTAAGTGCGGCCACAAACAATGTACGGCATGCAAGTATGCGGTTTATTCTAAAAGTTTTACTTCAGTATAATCTAAACAAACTTTTCAAATTTCTTTATACAAGAACTGTAACACTAAATATGTTGTGCATCTCACAGAATGCACCCAGTGCTGTCTTCAATATGTAGGCTAAACTTCAGGTCCGTTAAAAATTTGCATCAGAAGATATTTATCAGATGTGATAAGCAGCGATTGCCTTAGACCGTTCGCAGTGTCTCATCATTTTCATCGGTTCATAAAGGAGACTTAAAGTGGTTGTCTCACTACATTGATTCATCTTACCTCAGTCCTGTTTTCTTGGTTTCCTTTTGAATTCAGGGGCGTGTTTACTGGCTTCCACTAGGCTGCAGTAGAAGCCAGGTCTGTAGCTATAGCAACCAGTGCTGGCAGCCTATCAGGATAGATTGAACAGGTCTGTAGCTATAGCGACCATCGCTGGCAGCCTATCAGGAGAGATGGAACAAGTCTGTAGCTATAGCAACCAGCGCTGGCAGCCTATCAGGAGAGATCAAACAAGTCTGTAGCTATAGCAACCAGCGCTGGCAGCCTATCAGGAGAGATCAAACAGGTCTGTAGCTATAGCGACCTGAGGAGCTGATGCAGCCCATACAAGAGGGGATATATTGTGATCACAATTCCTGAGGTAGCGCCGGTCTCGGCGAGAGACGCGTCGTTAGTGATTTTATTTATTTATGTTCTTAATAGGTTTTACAGCCTTTTTCATGAGTTGTTTACTCTAATTAAACACCTTTATTTTTAACTTCTTGTGCCTCTTGGAGGTTTAAATAGACGAGCGCCGGGGACCACATTTTTCTTTTAGCTTCTACTGTCCATACCCGCTGCCGCATCCTTCTGCGGCTTTGGAGAGGAGTTCCACGGCTGCTGCAGACGGACCTGATTTGTGTCCTGCACGTGCTTATGAGAGTTGTGCCTCTAGATTAGTCGCACAACCGTACCAGGTGAGTTTGTACCTTACTACTGTACCTCACCAATCACCGATACACGGACATACTTCACCATAAGGAGCACCCCTCTGTTTTTCTGTTTTCTTTTCTTTACATTTACAGGTATAGAGAAAGTTTATAAATCCACTAGAGGAGGGGATTTACATTACAAACTTATAAGCCAAAAATCATGTTGGATATTACATTTAGCTACCAGGATGCCCTATGGATTGAACTTTAAACAGGACATACCCTACATATATTAATGACAACAATTCATGGTAGCAACACTTAGAGCCACATGCATGAACCTGTTTAGGCCTTAAAACTCACTTTTTTGCCCATAGGTTGCTATGGGCAAAAGAGTGCGTTTTAGACCTAAACAGTTTTCATACATGTGGCCCTATGTATTTTTGTACTTTGTGTTTTAAACGCGTTTTTATTGGTTATTCTTGTGGTAGCTGGTACGTGTTAGATACCCTGCTATTGGTCATTACTAGAACCATGTGACTGTCATTTTGGGTCCGTGTGAACATACGCTTTTAGACGTGTGTTTGGGTCCGTCTAGACCAGTGTTTCTCAACTCCAGTCCTCAAGCCCCACCAACAGGTCATGTTTTCAGGATCTCCCACAGAAAGCACTGACCATAATTATATCACCTGTGCAATACTGAGGCAATCCTGAAAACTTGACCTGTTGGGGGGGTCTTGAGGACTCTGGAGTTGAGAAACACTGGTCTAGACGGACCCAAACACACATCTAACAAAGAGCAGTGATCGAGTGATCGCCGACGTGTGTTACATTGCGTCTTTCGGATTTGTTCCAATAATTCACATGTTAATTCTTGGTCTGAAAGATGCATCAGGAGCCCTATAATAAAGTATAGGGTGCGATCCTGCTGCAGCCAACACACAGCCAAACACGCAGCTGCATGTTGGATACATGTTGCACCCGATCGACGATATGTTTTTGGATGCGATTTTCAGATCTAACACGGACCTGAAATTGTATCCAAAAACGCAGTGTGAACATACCCTTAGAAGCAGCATTTAAGCAGTTCAAGTACATAGAATTTTATGCTATGAGTAAGGACACCTTAGAGTGACTGAAACACGTCAGTAATATGTGATGCCATCAGCTCCATGAATAGGTTTCCAAGTTTTGACGGTAAACATTATGGTTTTTAAGCATGATTCAATAAAGAAGGACTTTTAACTGCAAACAACAGGATTCTATGCTCGGCTTGGAAGCTGGCGTTCTACTTTTTTCACTCTTAAATTAGGGACTCCTGTCTATTAGTTCTGAATTCCCTATCACCTCTGATTTGAGCACATGTGGCCATGCAGCTTGTACATCCTAATCCTATAAAGGGGAGAAGACAAAGCAAACATGGAGCAATCACAGGCATGAGGTCCTCTGCTGTGAAACGTGTGCACTGGATGATATGACCCATAGAGAATATTTCAGATCTGGGTATATGTTTTCCCTCAAAGTGCTGCTCATGGTTTTTAGAGCCAGTAATGTAAAACTTTGGAAGACAGCTGTTGACTATTTCATTCTGTGGCTCTATGAAGGGACCTGCCAACACCTTATAAAATAAATTCCAACAGTTTAGAGAAAAAATTCTATCACTATTCTTCAAAGTCGCATTACAGTATTCAAGTTCCACATGTTGTTTTACAGTCTTACACTGGTTTACATATAAGACACTAGTGTTTGGCTTTCAACAAATAAAACTAGTATAGCAGAAAATGTCATGAGCGGTGAAACTAAATATTATTTTTGGGATTTTGGTTTTGAAGAATAAAGAAAGACAACTTAGACCGACAATAATGTCATGTATTGCTTCATGTATCTTGAACCTTAGGGTATAATCACATGATGTACTGCGACGCCAGGGTACACCTAGGTTCACATTGTGTTTTTCAGATATGTTTTTTTGTGCAGAACTATACGTTGTATTTGGCATATATTGCTTTTAACTTATACAGGGAGGAGTGGATGCCTCCATTTTGGGTTTCTGCACCCCGCCCATCTCCACAGGTTACTAGATCAGTGCGGTATGCTTATATAGCTGGTGCCTTTTTCTCTCTGGATTATGGAAGTCTGATGACTCAATGAGAGGTCTGAACTGGACCCAAGTGAGAGGTAGGAACAGTATAGGACCATCCGTACTGAGGTCCCGTTGATAGTCGGCGGATGGCTTAAACATATTTTGATCAAAATGTGCGAACTAAGAACCTCAACGTTTTTTTCATGTATTGTAGATAGCATTAATGCAGTACATCGTGTGTCTCAGAAGCTTGCACTGATCAGCGCGTACCACCACGGCGCAGGGGGGATGGCAGCCCGCCGGCCCCATAGACATGCATTACTCACAGCGCGTATTTGCCGCAAGTAATTGACATGTCACTTATCTCCCCGCGCGTACAATATGATCGTATTGTGCGAGCAGGGAGAGGAGGCATAATCCATAGTTCTCTATGAGAAATGCGCACTGAAATTACCGTGTGTGAACATAGCCTTACAGTTTACTAACAGGATGAACTAATGTAGGCGACTTCTGGCACCACATTGGGACAATATAACCAATATAAATGTATATGGATGTCAAAATAGTGAATTGATCTAACTGAAATTTGCTGGAAAATATATTTGTTTCAATTAAACTTTCTTGTCCGACATTCACTGTTGTTACAACAATCGTAGCCTGGAATCTGTGATCTAAAAGAGAACTCCAACATGGGGGATATCTAGCATTAAATTGTTTTACAATTCCCGAGTTGCATTGATCACCTTTCTTTTCACATTTTCTCTTGTTTTCTCTCAGCAGCTTTTCTCCGTTCTGAACAAAAGGATTGAACATGTTGAAATCGAACTACTTAGTACTTCTCTCCCCCATTGGGATAGAACTGAGTTTTCCTCATACACATATTATGGGCGACATGTATATACAGGGCTGCGTCAGGGCCATCTTTTCCATTGGTCACACTAGACAGTTGCCCGGGGGCCCCACAAGTATAGAGGCCCCAAGTGGTGTATGTATGTCCCAGGAATACAAGAAACATACCCTGGATCCCTTGGTTGGCTTTGCTTATTTATCTGTTTGTGTGTTTTTAGGTTGTAAAGAACAAACTACCTATCTCCTGATAGTAGCGGCGAAGGAGATCCCCAGATACAGATGCCCAGTATATCAAGAAAAACAACCAAAAACTACAAAGATTAATACCTTAGGGCGAGATACAAAAAGATAAAATATAACCTTTAATATACTGTATTCAAAAACGGAGAAGAAAAAGAATAATTCCCTATTGTTCCATATTAATAAACCCTACAACAACAGCGGAGAACCCGCCCCGCTCTAGAACCTACCCTAGATACCCTACACCATCCCTCACTCTTGTACAATTAGCACAAAAATAAAACAATATACAAAAATAATAAACTAAACACACTGCCAACAAAAATACGACTGAAAAAAAAAAACCTCTATCCCGGACATAATGAGAAAGAGTAAAACAATACTTCCCTGTCCCAACGCGTTTCCCCCACAGATATCATGGGTTCATCAGGGAACAGCACACACCTATTGATATGTAATAAGGTCAGCTGGTATGGTACGTTTAATAATCAGGTCCAAAACCGGACACCCTTATATAATAGATCAAAAATCAAAACAATGCAGTAAAACCATTATCACATCAACGGGTAGAGATGACACAATAGATAATGATATACAAAAATAAGATCCTGCTTACAGTACATCCCTTCACTTCTGCTTTCAGGCGTATAATGATAAAGATGGATCCCAGATGGAAACAGTGAAGTTCAGCCTCCGTTGTGTGAGCTGGACAGAGATGAAAACTGCCAGGGCGGTTGTACAAACAGTTAAAAACCATGGTGGAGAAGGGAGCCAATGGCTCCCTGCCAAATAGACTTGTTGGCTGCCGCTTTCCTGACGTATGTGGTGTTATATTATGGGTGTGTTTGGGGGGTGTGGGGGGTAGGGCCTCGAAGCAAGGCCAAGTGTCATGTCATGTATTTGGGGAGGGCCCACTGCAGTGCTATGCCCTGGAGCCCATAGTTATGTTAAGACGGCTCTGGGCTGCGCCAGTATTCTGGTGTCCTTCAGCCCAAACACTGGCGCAGCCCTATTCTCTAGATTTATAATCAGGCACACTCCAAAATTAGGCACATTATCGGGCGCCCGCGGCACTTTGTAATGCGCCTGAGATCGGGGGGTGTTCTGGGAGCGTCGCACCACAACCGTAAGATTCCACACATTCATGACTGGAAGACGGCAAAACTGGGCGCATTACTGCTGAAACAAGTAGACCAAGTTACAAGTGGTTCACCTGAGCCTGAGATGTCGTTTTGGAGCTAGAAAGTGCTTAATCTATGACCCGCAGTAGAACAGGTTCATAGATTAAGGCGCATTCTACGCTACTAATGCGCACAAAAAAAAAAGATATCTGGGCCCTAGGTGATTGGCCCGTCTAAGCAGAATCAGCGGGTTAGGCGAACATTAAGCTACTGCGTATGGCAAACTTTTCTGTATTCTAGACCCCTTACAATCTGATTTTCACACTGTAGAGAAGCTGCCCTTACTAAAGTGTTAAATGATCTACCATTCGCTAAACCAACACTACTCTTTAGTGATTCTTTTAGATCCCTCTGGAGAGTTTGACTGTAGAATAAAATTAGTTTCTATATTTTATTCAACAAATATGATCAGTGGCATAACTTTACACTCCTGGACCCCAATACAAAATTGGTAACAACATCCCCTATTATGTGCCAGTTATAATACTAGTGTCTTCTCATGTTACAATAGGACTTTTGGGCCCCATCAAGCATAAGGCCCCAGTATGCCTACTACCTCTTTACCAACATCCCTGAATATGATAAAATAATTCAGCCCAAATTTTCCATAAAATTGGTTTATTGCTAAAATAATCTCTATTAATGTAATCAGCTGGCTTATCTCAATCACCCATGTATTGATGTTAGTCTGATTGATCCAAACATTATGTAAACCCAGTTCTGAAGTGACTGCTCACTCTTGAAGGTCATTTTCTTTTAACTGTAGATAGGTCCAAAATTTGGCCCTGAACCATTTTGTAGTGATTTAAAAAATGATCAATTTTGCTAAAATATAGGACTCCCCATTCTTGGGAATACTTGGGTTAAATGTTGTGGACTCAGAAAAACTTGATAAAGAAGAGTTGAGAAATCCAAGCATCAAGCAATGAACTTGTTAGACATTTTTTGTTTTTAGACTGTCAGCAGTCTTATAGGTCTGAAAACCCCTTTAAGCTGACAAACGACATTGCATTTGGTGGCTATGTACGTTATGTTCTTGGTAATTATGTACGTTGTGTTCTTGGTGACTCTGTACGTTGTGTTCTTGGTAATTATGTACGTTGTGTTCTCGGTGACTATGTACGTTGTGTTCTCGGTGACTATGTACGTTGTGTTCTTGGTGACTATGTTCATTGTGTTGTTGGTGACTATGTACGTTGTGTTCTTGGTGACTATGTACGTTGTGTTCTTGGTGATTATGTACGTTGAGTTCTTGGTGATTATGTACGTTGTGTTGTTGGTGACTATGTACGTTGTGTAATCGGTGACTATGTATGTTGTGTTCTCGGTGACTATGTACGTTGAATTCTTGGTGATTATGTACGTTTTGTTCTTGGTGACTATGTACGTTGTGTTCTCGGTGACTATGTACGTTGTGTTCTCGGTGATTATGTACGTTGTGTTCTTGGTAATTATGTATGTTGTGTTCTTGGTGATTATGTACGTTGAGTTCTTGGTGACTATGTTCATTGTGTTCTTGGTGATTATGTACGTTGAGTTCTTGGTGACTATGTTCATTGTGTTGTTGGTGATTATGTACGTTGTGTTCTTGGTGACTATGTACGTTGTGTTCTTGGTGATTATGTACGTTGTGTTCTTGGTGACTATGTTCATTGTGTTGTTGGTGACTATGTACGTTGTGTTGTTGGTGATTATGTATGTTGTGTTCTTGGTGATTATGTACGTTGAGTTCTTGGTGACTATGTACGTTGAGTTCTTGGTGACTATGTTCATTGTGTTGTTGGTGATTATGTACGTTGTGTTCTTGGTGACTATGTACGTTATGTATCGGTCTATGTACTTGTTATCTGTGTGTGATTATGTACGTTATGTAATCGGTGACTATGTATGTTGTGTTCTCGGTGACTATGTACGTTGTGTTCCTGGTGACTATGTACGTTGTGTTCTCGGTGACTATGTACGTTGTGTTCTTGGTGACTATGTACGTTGTGTTCTTGGTGATTATGTACGTTATGTAATCGGTGACTATGTACGTTGTGTTCTGGGTGACTATGTACGTTGTGTTCTCGGTGACTATGTACGTTGTGTTCTTGGTGATTATGTACGTTGTGTTCTTGGTGACTATGTACGTTGTGTTCTTGGTGATTATGTACGTTGTGTTCTTGGTGACTATGTACGTTGTGTTCTTGGTGACTATGTACATTCAGTTCAGTCACAAGGACACAGGAGTTAAGGTTTCTTACTGCTGCTTGTCCTAAAGTAGGAATCAATCACTTAATCTCTTTTACAATAACCAAAGATAATGGTTGATGTTACTTAGATCCCTCACCACACACAGCTTTGCAAATAGTATCACAGAGATTAGGGAATTTATTTTCTATTTACCGCTCAAGTTAGAAGAGCTAAAATTAGGGGTTGCACCTTCAAAATCATCATTAGAACTTCCGATAACAGAAATATAGGGACAACAGACTATATGATGATTTATGGTGCTGACCTCATGATGAACCTCTATACCTGCCGATACTTTGTCCGACAAGTATCTTGTTTTTCTTATGTTAGAATAACATATGATGTAATATTGAATTAGGACTATGTTCACATCACGTGTAGGGGATATGCTCAATATATACACAGGATAAATCTGATTTACAGAAAGTAGTGTTGTAATAAAGCCAGCTCATCTTTGCAAAAACAAATGAATGTGGAAGTGCGCAGCTTAATCCCAGGAGGCCACTGGTTGAACAAACTGTTACGATTGCAAAATGATGGAGAGCCAGCACCAATCCAAATAAGAAGATGGAAACTTTATTAATTCTTTACATCAGGTGAGTGATAAAAGGCTGACGCGTTTCGGGTTAGCAGCAGTTAGGAGCTACGATTAAAGGTGCCGCTAACCTGAAACGCGTCAGGTGTCGATTGGTGCTGGCTCTCCATCATTTTGCAATCGTAATAGTCTGGAGAAATCTCCCAACATGAACATAAAGTATATATATATATCATTCGTAAGCCTCGATGTTAGGAAAATGTATACTGCAAAGTAGCCAACTGTATGGAAAAACATAACAGGTGGTGCTTTCTGATACTGCACCAATGCATATCTGCTTACTAGATGCCAAGAGAATATTCCTTGGGGGTCTGAGTGGTTTGTGGACTTGATCAGTGTAAAAGGAGATAGTATCTCCCAACATACATGGACAAAGTGATGTGAATGCAACCTAATGGTGCGTTTACACAGCAGAGAACAAATACTGGTTGGAAAATACCGACCGGTATTTTTTCTTTTTTTGGCACACAGAGGGACAGCTTTTCTCCACGGTTTGTGAATTCAAGCCCTCCTCCTTTGCACCCACATGTTCATGTTCCGCCCAAAAACCGCTTGGAAGAATGAACGTGTTCTAAGTTTTTAGGAACACCGGAGGTGTAAAAAACGTCCAGCGAAAAATCCATGCAGTGGGGACTAGTGCACGGATTTTCCATTAAAGTCAATGTAAAAGGTTAACAGTCGCTTTACAGACGGCTTTCAAATCCAAAAATCGTCTGTAAAACTGACTGTAAGTAAGACTAACTCAGTCCCATTGACTTCTATTGGAGAATTTTATAGGCATGCTCTGTGACATGTTAAGAAGTCAGTGTGCAGGGAGGGGGAGAGGAGGAGCTGTGACATCTCCTATTGTGACTTGTGGATCCCGTGTTATCTATACACATTGGTGTCTCCTTTCAGTGTAAGCCTGCTTGTACTGATAATAAGCAGGCTGCTGAAAATCTCTCTGTACAGAACAGGAAGTGTCAGACTATTATTAGGCCTAGTGGCCAAAGTGAAAACTGCAGGACTTAAGAATTAAAAAAAATATTGAAAGTGATATGGAAAATTAAAAAAATAACCAAAAATTCCTAAAAATGTGAGTTTGTTTGATGACACATTCCCTTTAAAGGGTGAACATTCAGCCATATTTCAGAATGTCCTTTTTTATTATTATTATTATTATTATTTTTATTTATTTTAGAGCGCCCTTGATTCCAGAGCGCTGTACATTTGAGACAGGTACATAAATAACATTGGTCAAACAATTACAAACTGACAAAAAATAACTAACAACTGAGATAGAGGGATAGAGGGCCCTGTCCGTGAGGGCTTACAGTCTACAGGGAAGGAGGGAAGAGACAGAAGATGAGGGGCAGACATGTTTGTAGGGTGGAGTAGTGCAACGGGGTTATTGTTGGTTATAGGCAATCCTGAAGAGATGGGTTTTCAGGTTACGTTTGAGGCAAGTGAGAGTGGGGGAGAGTCTGAGGTGTTGAGGCAGTGAGTTCCAGAGTGTGGGGGAAGCATGGGAGAAGTCTTGGACATGGTTATATGAAGAGCCGATAAGAGGAGAGCAGAGAAGAAGGTCCTGTGAGGAGCGGAGATTGCGTGAGGGGAGATATCTGGAGATTAATGCAGAGATGTATGGGGGTAGAGGTTATGGAGAGCCTTGTAGGTCATGGTTAGTAGCTTGAACTGGATTCGCTGGGCAATGAGAAGCCAGAGAAGGGATCGGCAGAGGGGAGAGACAGAGGAATAGCGAGGAGAGAGGTGGATAAGACGGGCAGCAGAGTGAAGGATGGTTTGGAGGGGAGCAAGGGTGCTAGATGGGAGGCCACAGAGAAGAATGTTCCAGTAGTCTAGGCGGGAGATGATGAGGGCATGGACAAGCATTTTTGTGCTTTCAAAGTTGAGGAATGAGCGGATTTGGGAGATATTTTTCTGGTATTACAATACAATCCTTGCTACATTTATAATATAAAGCTAAGATGTAAAAATAAGACACATTTTATTTATGGGGATTATTTAAGGACAAAACAAATGCAAGTTCCCGATAAACTGATGAGTGTCTGACTCCAAACCAGGGATTTCTTTTTTCTTTCAGACACTTTATTGAGATTATGTCACGTATCCTAGTCTACCAGCGAGAAGTAATTACTGAACGCTTAATTAAAATCCATGCTTAACGCTAAGGTTTCCTTGACAAAGGCCTCGCCGGCTGTGATCTCTTGATATCAGTCTTTTCTTCACAATAATTCTCTGTTGCATTAATGCACGGTAAGAGTCCTACCTTCTCAGGGCGCTGACAGCTAACTGTCTAATGAATAGGATCTATTAGCCCATGTGTGATGACCTTTCAATTTGGAGACAGGACAAATAATGCAATGCAAGCAAAGGCCCAGAATCCCTTGTGCAAGCACAAACGGCAAAGGCAGCATCTCTCCTAGTTACACAAAGGTGGCATATGACTGCCGAGAAGGTCACAGAGTTACAAATTGTATTCTCAGGGTGTGGAAATGCTAAGAGCAAGGGTTTTTTTTCAGCTTTTTTTTTTAGCTGACAAAACCCAGTTAAGTACAGAGGGTTATCTTTATTGCTGAGTTTGATGGAAATATCTATACTTAATCTGTAGTCAAACACTCGAAGGGTTGAGTCATGTTTCGGGAAGAATTATTTCGCTCATAGTGTTATGTAGTTAATGCAGAACATTGTCTGAAAGTCTTCAGAAATACATTCAAATTCACTAAGATCTGTTATAGCTGGAGTCAGGGCTGGGACAAGGTATTCTGGTGCCCTAGTCCAATTTAAATGACCAACTCTATAGCGTATACTACTAATCAAGTCTCCATATGAGCTACCTCCATAGCTCTAATACACGGCAACAATCTTTATACAGGGCAGTCTTCTTATTTTCTAACAAATTCTTTTATTCCAAAAGTATCAAATCCAACATTAAAGGACATAGTATAAAAACGTAGGTATATATTCTGGTGCCCAAGGCAAATAAGGCATATAGCACCCCCCCAATGGAAAATTCATCCTACTTTATACCACTGTATACCTCCTTGCGTCCCCTTTTCTGCATCGGATGAAATGGCGCCCTCGCCCTACCCATCGTCCCGGCCCTGGCTGGAGCATTGTTACTTTATTCTGTACCAACCCGTAAGGTCACACTGCTCTACTGGAGCAGCTCCACTGGGCCTGACACAATAATGTGCCCAAAAGTCAGCTTCTTTTAGGATGTATTTTGGCACATATTTCTGCAATAATTTCACCAAAAATATGGCACAAACTATTTACAATACAAAACCCAAAAACATCAATGTGGCAGTAATCATACGCCGCGTATTTTACAATTGTAATTTTGCGTGCGTCTGCAAAGAAGCGACATGTCAGGTGTATACGCTGCATACTGGTTCAAAGAATAGGAGGCAGGGAGCTGCCATAGGCTTACGGGACGTATTAGCTTTGAAATTATTACTGGCAAGAGCCAGTGAAAATACGCGGCTTTTACAGCACTCACTATAATACGCAGTGTGCACATACTCTAAGATAGCTCCATTGGTAGCTGACCTTGGCATACCTTCCAACTTTTAGAGATTGCAAAGAAGGACACATCAGGCCACGCCTCCAACCACACCCAAACACATGATGTCACACCAAGACTCGTCTCTAACCACTCCCAAAACACATACACTAGATAGTCAAAAAGGGACACATTTTCAGGATTGCATTGTATCCAATGATGAAATATTAAGGAAGTTTTTATGTAATATACAGCTAGGAAGCAATCAGATACTTTTTAAAAGCAAGATAGTCAGTTTATTGACTCAGGTCTATTTCCCAAATGAAAAAGAAGGACATTTATAGAGCTAAAAGGGACAAGGGTTAAAAATAGGGACTGTTCCTCCAAAATAAGGACACTTGGGAGGTATGCTTTGGAGCCAATTTTTGGGGTTTGGTTCTTATAGAATGATTTATACATAACCTGTCGCACATTATAGATGATATGTCCTGTATGTATAATAATAATAATAAGAAGAATGCCATATAAAGTGTATAGACACATGTTCTGCACAGATGGAGCCTGAACCATTAGAATTAGTCTCGTGCTTCAGATACAGGTCGATGTTAAATTTGACCCGAATCTGGGCACTTCTTTATGGTCTTCATTTATTGCGCCTTTTTATGGCTTTTTCCATTTTTTACCTTGTATGTGTGTTTTGGTCTGAATATAGTATACAGATTTATTCTGATTTCTTTGGGTGTGTGTTTTTAGAGTATGTCTCTTTTTTCTTTGTTTCATCATTTGAATTTTGGTGGGAATCAGCAAAAATTGACCCACACTTAGGGCCACGTGTATGAAACTGTTTAGGTCTAAATCTCACTCTTTTGCCCATAGTAACCAATGTGGCGCTTAGAGTTAGTGCAAGGGTTAAGGTTTTTATGGTATTTTATAAGTTAACAAACTGTTCCGTGGCATTCCCAGTGCAGTGTCATTTTGGGTGCCACGTTTGACATCGTGTCAAACATCACTTCCAGTTACCATAATCTAGGGCCTATGTTATGGTAACTGGAGGTTAGGGTTACTATGACTCTGAACAACACATACACTATTTCTTTAAATCCAAATACTGCATGTTTGACTTTTCAAGAAGAGCCAATCAGAAATCAATGGGCATAGCAGTCAGCAGAAAGCTTTGGCCCATTAGTTTTAGCAATTGGTGGGAGCTTCACCATATGGATCCCCAACAATGAAAACTTCTGACACTTCCCTATGACATGTCAGAAGTTTGTAAGAATGGTAAGTACCCTTGAAAGGGAATATGTTATCAAAAAATTACCCACATGTTTATGTTAAACACATTTGTTAGGGATTTTTAGTTGTTTTTTTTTTTTTCATTTTCCATATCACTTTCAATATTTTTTAATAATTCATAAGCCGTGCAGTTTTCACTTTGGCCACTAGGCCTAATCATAGTCTGACACTTCCTGTTCTGTAGAGAAAGATTTTCAGTAGTTTTCTCATTATTAGTACAAGCAGGGTTACAGTGAATGGAGACACCAATGTGTATAGATAACACAGGATCCACCATTTCACAATAGGAGATACTCACAGCTTCTCCTCCCTCCACACTGACTTCTTCCCAGGTCACAGAGCATGCCCAGAAAACTCTCCTATAGAAGTCAATGGGTCTGCTCCTGTTCACAGGCTCCTATGTGCATGAAGCTGCTGTAAAGTATCTCTCTGACTGCTGTTAAAGCAGTGCAGGCAAGAATGCTGTCCCCACAATCATATATAGACAACTGAATTGAGAAATCTACAATCAGAAAATAAAAATGGCTGAGTAGAAAAGACTATGGATCAAGGCCTTGATTTAAGAAGTAAAAAAAAAATTGCCGACAGATTCCTTTAATTCCGATCATCAGGAATCAAATAGTTAAGTCTTCGATACAGTCTCATTTTCAGGGAGGTGTAGAATTACCTTCCTTTAATTCTCCACTTGATCTTTTTCAATTACAGAGGAAATATTATTACCGAGTCGGAAACAGATTATGGAGCATTAAGATCCTGTCAAGTAGAAGATTTCCAGATAGCCTGAGAATTACCTGGACTGCAAAGGTCAATAAATGTTAAAAGATTTTAATTCCATGTATGCTCTTCTTCCTGTCTGGTACAATAGGACTCTATCTCTATAGATGTACAGTATTAGACAAATAGTATTCATGGTAGCAATATACAGCTAGACCCTGACACAGTATAAAACTTTTGTGCATTGAAGATGGCTGCCTCTGTGGCCTGAGCAGCATTTTCTAATGTCCTCTTTCCATTGTGTTTCCCAATATTTTAGGGTATAAGTAGAGAGTGTGCAGTTACATGAACAACCATTAATATGGCAGATTGTTCTTGCCTTAGCGGTGTCTGCTAGGATGTACATTGTTCAACTACTGAGACTAGTGATTGTCAGAACAGTCACATAACGATGTACATGACCTCACTGATGAGGGACCATTAGGGAACACCAGTGGAGTTGATTTTTGGGGCATACCAGTGTAGTAAATTATTGGGGCCCACCAGTGGAGTTGATTCTTGGGAACCACCATTGGGGTTGATTATTGGGGCCCACCAGTGAGGTTGATTCTTGAGGCCCACCAGTGGAGTTGATCCTTAGGGCCCACCAGTGGAGTTGATTCTTGGGGCCCAACAGTGGAGTTGATTCTTGGAGCCCATCAGTGGATTTGATTCTTGGGGCCCACCAGTGGAGGTGATTCTTGGGGCCCATCAGTGGATTTGATTCTCGGGGCCCACCAATGGAGTTGATTCTCGGGACCCACCAGTGGAGTTGGTTCTTAGTGCCCACCAGTGGAGTTGGTTCTTGGGGCCCACCAGTGGAGTTGGTTCTTGGGGCCCACCAGTGGAGATGATTCTTGCGGCCACCAGTGGAGTTGATTCTTGGGGCCCACCAGTGGAGTTGATTCTTGGGTCCCACCAATGGAGTTGATTCTTGGGACCAACCAGTGGAGTTGATTCTTGGGGCCCACCAGTGGAGTTGATTCTTGGGCACCACCAGTGGAGTTGATTCTTGGGGCCCACCAGTAAAGTAAATTTATAATATTAGCAACCACCCCCCTCATACATAGAAAGTGTGTGAGTGGTTGTCTTATCCATATTTTTGCATTTGTTCAGTCTCCCCTTGTATTATACTATGTCTTTCTTTCTTGGTGTGAACTGGTACCTACTTAAGGTGCAGTTTTTTATCATTCAGTTGCTTCCCTAATGGAGGGATATGTGAGCTTCTGTTCATTAATTATCTGCACATGTTATATATTTCCAAGTGTAGCATAGGGGTTTGTGTTGCCTGCTACGGGATTCAGTCTATAGTCCAGCCATTGAGCTGTAAGTACTGCTGGAAGTAGGCAAAAAATTGTGCTAAAATTTATGCAACTTTCTGTCTTGTGTATTAATAAATCTGGCTCCAAAATGCTGCACATCTTCCTCTAGGTTGACCACATGCACAAACTAATGAGCACCAAGAAAAGTCACTGATTTTTGCACAAACAATTCGTCCAAAATGTGTGAGGTTTTTTTCCTCCTACAAAAGTGGTGTAAATCAATTTATACATTTCTATTGTCCTCATATACATGTGTGTCATCTGGTGAGGGCTGCTATTGGTATCTGGGCACTGTAGGGATTAGCTCAAACGATATCAGACTTTTAGCTGGGAAACACTGCAATCTTTATTTGGCACAGTCCACAAACAGGAATATAAACGGCAGGCTTGCTTCAGCCAAAAAACAAAAATATATAGCAATCGCAGTCTCTGTGACAGGTACAGTACTGTACTCCGTTTCCCGGGGTTAGAAAACTGCTTGCAGGTCTCAGTTTTCCAGGATTACCAAGGCCCAGCTCTGGCTCTCACACCACCACTCGCTCCACTGAGCAGTTTGGACAGGTAGGGAACCACACCCCCACTCATCTGATCCTGCTGGCCTTATATATGCCTGGTAAGCCCTGGCCTGGAATGTGGGAGCAGCCATCCCACCCAACTCTTCTGACTGCTCCAGTAAAAGCCTGACCCGGATAACGGTATTGCTGCCATACTACTAATACAAACGTGTCAGTGGCCTGTCATGCTTGAGAAAGAGGGTTGACCCCTTGAAACGTTGCATCATTGCAGCGTTCACCCGGCCGGTTGTCCATGCTACTCCTGTCCTACAAAATGCAGTGAAGCGCTACTAAGGTATTTACCTGTTATGCAACCTACGTCTACTAGTCTTTTGACTGATACAGATGCGATGCTTTTATTGATTGCATGAAAGTATGTCGTTTTTGGAATAAAGAAGAATAATTTTCCTAATATACGGGTCCACCTTTGTCATTGAATTGTTTGGACTATGGGAATCCCAGAGAAGGTCCCAAAGTGAGACCCAGGAACGTATAGGTTGCTTACAATTATATAAAGGCGGTTGTATATTTATCTATTGACTACTGCTGCGGACACCAGATTAAATGGGTTTTACTTCACCGACCTCAGGCAGATCGGTGACACATATCGTCCGTCAACAATAGTACCTTGTGCCTTCCTACAGCACCTACAAAACAAATGGTCCTGAGCCCCTTGGTCTTCGCAGCTTTCCTTTTAAGACTGACATTTGGGGGAATAACAGGAATCTTTTCCAGGAAAACCATGTTCTCCCCTTTCCCCACACACAATGTTAATAGATCATGTATTCGGATTGCCTCTGTAGAACAGAATAGTAAAAGACCATTGTATAAAATAAATGGGCCTCATGTCTCTACTTAATAGGGTCACTGTGCAGATCATATGGGATGACTAGTAACTAACAAGTGAGGGTGGGGCTCTTTCTGAACTCATTTGCCTGGGTTCCTGAGGACAGTACAATCTATACTGCCCTGACGGTGGCCTTGGATAGGGTTGCTTTTCCAATTTGAGTGTTTACAGCTATAGAATCAGTAGGCTTCATTCACGCAGTAACGATCATCTGACCAAATGCTGTTTTGTATACTAATCTTTTACATAACTTTTGCCGATAGGGATGGCTAAAAGAAGCAACATAAAGAAGCTCATTGCACCGTAACAACAATCCAGCTTTCAGCACTGTAAGAAACGTCGACATCTGGAGTCGTTTCATGTGAGTGGGATAACACTCCCATGGTCAGGCATGGGATATAACGCTTCTCGTAACTTCTGAGGTCACAGCACTGTATGAAATAGGTGGGCACGGTTGAGAACAATGCAAGAATTTTGTTACGTAAAGGAATAAAAGGCAAATTTCATATAATAAAAGGAAATAGGCTCTTTGTTTAATAAAGTTAGTTTCAAACAGATAAAATTACGTATAGGCAATGATCATCCATGACATTAGAACTATTGATAGGTAGCGTAAATAGCATTGACTAGTTCATCTGATGGAGGCCAAATTGTGATGGCTAGGTGGCTGGTTGGAGCATCTAAAAAAGTCAGGTCTTGTAGGATGTTCCCAGTGTACAGTTATTAGAACCTATTACCAGTGGTCCAAGGAGGGACAACCAGTAATATGGCAAGAGGGTCATTGGTGCCCATGGCTGATTGATGCACAAGGGGAGAGAGTAGCTCATCCAGTCTGATCCCACAGAAGAGCAAGTTTAGCACAAACGCTGAAAATTGTTATAATGTCTATGATAGAAAGGTTTCACAACACAAGGGCATCACAGCTTATTTGTACTTGTCTATCTCCAGACCAGTAACTGTGGCCATGCTGACCTAACTGCGGCTGAAACTGCATACAGCCACCTAAAACAAGAGGGCATCTTCTACCTCTAGAGGAAAGAAGGTTTCTACAAAGACCATAGAAAGGATTCTTTACTGTAAGAGCATCGAGACTGTGGAACTCTCTGCCAGAGGAACTTGTTATGGTAAAGTCACTTAAAGAGGTCAAAAAGGGTCTGGATGCATTTTTAGAGTGTAATAATATAACAACTTATAGTGACTAGGACTCTGGAGAAGGGGCGCTGATCCAGGGATGTATTCTAATTGCCAAATTGTAGTTGGGAAAAATTTTGCTATATAAAGGTATAAAAGACAACTTTCATAACTTTCATAAAATAAAAGGAAAGAGGCTCTTTGTTTGGTAGAGTTAGTCTCCAACAGATAAAATTATGTATAGATAGACACTGATCATCCATGACATAGAGAACTATTGATAGGTAGGATAAATAGCATTGACTTTCTCATCTGTCGAAGGCCATATTGTAATGGCTAGGTGGCTGGTTGGAGCATCTAAAAAAGTCAGGTCTTGTAGGATGTTCCCAGTGTACAGTTATTAGAACCTATTACCAGTGGTCCAAGGAGGGACAACCAGTAATATGGCAAGCGGGTTATTGGTGCCCATGGCTGATTGATGCACAAGGGGAGAGGGTAGCTCATCCAGTCTGATCCCACAGAAGAGCTAGTTTAGCACAAATGCTGAAAATTGTTAGTGTCTATGATAGAAAGGTTTCACAACACAAGGGCATCACAGCTTATTTGTGGCTGTCTATCTCCAGACCAGTAACTGTGCCCATGCTGACCTAACTGCGGCTGAAACTGCATACAGCCACCTAAACAAGAGGGCATCTTCTGCCTTTAGAGGAAAGAAGCTTTCTACATAGACCATAGAAAATATTCTTTACTGTAAGAGCATCGAGACTGTGGAATTCTCTGCCAGAGGAACTTGTTATGGTAAAGTCACTTAAAGAGGTCAAAAAGGGTCTGGATGCATTTTTAGAGTGTAATAATATAACAACTTATAGTGACTAGGACTGGAGAAGGGGCGTTGATCCAGGGATGTATTCTAATTGCCAAATTGTAGTTGGGAAAAATTTTGCTATATAAAGGTATAAAAGACAACTTTCATAATGTATAAAAGACAACTTTCATATAATAAAAGAAAAGAGGCTCTTTGTTTGGTAGCATTAGTCTTAAACAGATAAAATTATGTATAGATAGACACTGATCATCCATGACAGAGAACTATTGATAGGTAGGGTAAATAGCATTGACTTTCTCATCTGTCGAAGGCCATATTGTAATGGCTAGGTGGCTGGTTGGAGCATCTAAAAAAGTCAGGCATTGTAGGATGTTCCCCGTGTACAGTTATTAGAACCTATTACCAGTGGTCCAAGGAGGGACAACCAGTAATATGGCAAGAGGGTCATTGGTGCCCATGGCTGATTGGTGCACAAGGGGAGAGGGTAGCTCATCCAGTCTGATCCCACAGAAGAGCTGGTGTAGCACAAACTGCTGAAAATTGTTATGGTGTCTATGATAGGTTTTAGAACACAAAGGGCATCACAGCTTATTTGTAGCTGTCTATCTCCAGACCAGTAACCGTGCCCATGCTGACCTGACTGCTGCCGAAACCGCATACAGCCACCTAAACAAGGGGGCAGCTTCTACCTCTAGAGGAAAGAATGTTTCTACAAAGACCAGGCATCCTCAAACTGCGGCCCTCCAGCTGTTGGGAAACTACAACTCCCATCATTCCCACTGTTGTAGATTATATAAATTCATGATGGGAGTTGTAGTTTCCCAACAGCTGGAGGGCCGCAGTTTGAGGATGCCTGACATAGACCATAGAAAGGGATTCTTTACTGTAAGAGCAGTGAGACTGGAACTCTCTGCCAGGGGAACTTGTTATGGTGAAGTCACTTTAAAGAGGTCAATAGGGTCTGGATGCATTTTTAGAGTATAATAATATAGCAAATTATAGTGACTAGGACTCTGGAGCAGGGGTGTTGATCCAGGGATTTATTCTTGTTGCCAAATTGTAGTTGGGAAGAATTTTTTTTCCCTAAAATGAGAACACTTCAACCTTTTAGGGTTTTTACCTTCCTCTGGATCAACACTAGAGACTAAACTAGATGAATGTCTGTCTTTTTTAAACCTTACAAACTATGTAACTACAGTGGGTACCTGAGCAATATACCATACCATGGAGTGATGGAATAGGGTGGTCTGGTCATGTTTCTTTTATATTATGTGGATGGCCAGACACATGTGCATCACTTATTTGGAGAAGAGATGTCATCAGGATAGACTATAAGAGGAATACAAGCCAATCATGCCAAAATCCAAACGGCATTTTGACATTTGCTTGACTGTGGCAAGACAGGATTGCAATTTTTTTTACATGGATTTGCACGAAAGCCGCAGTCAGTTTTCGGATTTGTCATCAGCCCCGTGATTGAATGTAAGGGAGTCCGATGGCAATCTGGCGGAATCCTGCTGAATATACATGTTGCAAATCCCGACGGATTTTAAAACCAATGGTAAAAAATCCATATTGTATGAACTACAGCACAGATTTTTTTATTGGTGTCTATGCACAGAAAACCTGTGCTGTGTAGACTTAGCCTGAAACAGTCATGACTCTTGTAGCACATTTGTTGATCTGGATTATGGAAAAAGGGGGAGACCACTGCTGTGTGAGTTGTTGGCCACAATGAAAGAAGATAGGGAGGGGGAGAAAGGAGACAGCGCACCCTAGTGCAATAAATGGAGTATCAACAAATACTGATTGTTAGTATATAGCAAGTGCACTAACCTTTAGGAGTTGTGCAATACGAGGCACAACACTCCCTGAAGTTTCAAATAAATAATGTTAAAACGTAAGATGCCCGGTGTAGAAACACGTGCACCTCTTGGCGGTTCTTTTAAAAAACATATAAATAAGCCAAATGTATTGTATGTGTATGGAACTGGATGAAGTGCCAAGTGCATGAAACGCGTCTTCCAATAAAGAAACAACCTTTTCACGGAGAGGTCCAGCGCTGATTCTTCCCTGTGACAGTAGGAGGTTTACTGATGAATAGACCTCATTGAGAGTTGGCCAGAATGATTATCACCCTGCTTTCCAGAAACCTAAGGGCAACATGTCAGAAAAGAGGCGCCGCCGCACCAGTTTTAAGGTGCATTAAATGAGTGTATGGTGCGTCTAAATGAATGAACCTGTCAAAAACCTGGCATGTGGTATGCCTTGCATAATATAATTGATGCACCTAATCTAGGTGCATAGCATAATGTAGGCGCATTCAAAAGTATTGTTTCTGATGTATAATGCACCTACTTTTGGTGTACTACAGTTCATTTATATAGAGAACAGGGTGTCAACAGTTTTTTGGGCCAGAATACACCCAAAAAATTGGTGCAGCCCTAATGGGACATGTCGCCCTAAATGTTTACAAAAATTATCTTTACAGTCAGGTGACCTTCCGCTGTCAGACATTGGGGAAAAAAATCTCCACAAATTCCGAACATCACCGAAAATTCATAGCTCTAGCAAAGTATTGGTTCTCCCTACTTAAAGGGGTTGTCTCACTATATTGATGCCAATCACCTCAGTCCTGTTTTCTTGGTTTAATTTTTAATTCAGGGGCATGGTTACTGGCTTTTACTAGGCTGCAGTAGAAGCCAGGTCTGTAGCTATAGCAACCAGTGCCGGCAGCCTATCAGGATAGATCGAACAGGTCTGTAGCTATAGTGACCTGAGGAGCTGATGCAGCCCATACAAGAGAGGATATCTAGGAATAGATAGGACACTGTTAATGGATATATATTGCAAAGTGACTTGTTTTTGCAAGATCTTTTGACATAAAAAGCAGCAATCCTTTTAGTGAGACAACCCCTTTAACAAAATGTTCATTTAAATGCATTACAATAAAAAATAAAGGGAAGATCTCTCCTTAGGGAGAGCGCCTATATAGGCGTGTGGAGATTCAAAATTGCCTTTTTGCACTCCACAAAGCATCTGCATATCACAAGGCATTATGGGAAAGGAGCATAGAAGCTCTAGTGCTCTCTGTTGGATGTAAAAAATCCTCAATTTGCTTTTAACCCACTGGATCTTTGCAAAGCAAGAAGGGATATTTAGCCAAGCCAGCATCACTCACCTGTATACAGCCGTTTCGGGGTACTTGCCCCTCGTCAGTAGAGAGCAGAGCGGGAGGCAATGAGTAGCTAAGAAAGGGAAAATCTCTCCTTAGGGAGAGCACCATATAGGCGTGTGGAGATTCGAAATTGCTGATGCAGCCCATACAAGAGGGGATATCTAGGAATAGGTAGGACACTGTTAATGGATATATATTGCAAAGTGACTTGTTTTTGCAAGATCTTTTGACATAAAAAGCAGCAACCCTTTTAGTGAGACAACCCCTTTAACAAAATGTTCATTTAAATGCATTACAATAAAAAATAAAGGGAAGATCTCTCCTTAGGGAGAGCGCCTATATAGGTGTGTGGAGATTCGAAATTGCCTTTTTGCACTCCACGAAGCATCTGCATATCACAAGGCATTATGGGAAAGGAGCTGAGAAGCTCTAGCGCCCTCTCTTGGAAGAGGGGCAAAACCCCAAAACGGCTGTATACAGATGAGTGATGCTGGCTTGATTAAATATCCTTTCTTGCTTTCCAAAGATCCAGTGGGTCAAAAGCAAATTGAGGATTTGTTACATCCAACAGAGGGCGCTAGAGCTTCTCGGCTCCTTTCCCATAATGCCTTGTGATTTACAATAACAAAGAAATGTTCAAAATCCCCAGGACCGTAGCATATTATCTGGTCCTATTTCACGTACGATCTGTTTATATTTTGATTGCCTCCCGTAGTTTCTATGCAATACAGAGAGTGATGATTCAGGCAGAATTTTACAGCCAGCTCAGGCTTCCAAGTCCAACATGAAACCACGTAAACAGACTGCCAACAAAAACAGAGAGGAGCGGCGAGTTCCAGATGAATAAAACACACAGGGCTTTCTCTCCCCGCTCATCCCTATTCTCCATACAGGAATGTTTACTTTTGATGATTTTATTATATGATATTTTGTTCACTTCTTGGGAACCATCCAGTAACATACACAATGGATAGATAATACATTCACATACCAGGCGCTGACTTCATTAGCAATAAAGATCCTATATTGTAAACAGCTGTTTCATTTTATTGTATGAGCTACAATATGTCTTCAACAGCAACAAAGCAATTTGTTGCCGGAAAAAAAAAAAAAAATAGATTTTAAAGTCTGGTTTGCATTGCCTTCAGCATTATAAAACAATATACTTTCCAATAACAAGCTGGATAATTACTGGGGTAAACTACTGACATTGGGCTATTGTGTAAAAGGAACAATGGAAAAATTGTTGTCATTTTTTGTTGTTTTTGTTCGTGGCAGTTTGTAGTTTTCATTTGGCCATACATTGTCGGGGCTTGTTCACACGGCGTTTTTGGATCCGAAAATCGCATCCAAAAACGCAGCGGCGATCGGATCCAAAACGCATCCAACAAGTGTCCAACACTCAGCTGCGTGTCTGGAGGAGGTTTTGCTGCAGCAGGATCGCACCCTATTTTTTAAGCCCTTAAAGGGAACCTGTCACATAGGTTGTGCCCCCCTTGCTGAGGGCAGCACAAGCTAGTGTCAGACCTGCTGTTTCCAGCGCTGTGTCCTTTATTCTGTAAGATGCTGGAGTTTTAGAGCATTTACCCCTCAAATATTATTCATGAGCAGGTGTTAGCTCCACCCACCAAAGTCTAGCCCCGCCCACTGACAGTTATTCACATGTTTCTACCTATTCAAAGTAATAGGTTTGTCAGATGAGGTGGGCGGGGCTAGCCTCAGATGGGCAGGATTTGAAAAAAAACTGACTCTTTGAATGACTCTTCTGGCTGAAAACTGAAGATTTGAGCATTAAATACACAAAACTGCAGCATCTTACAGAATAAGGGACACAGTGCTGGAAACAGCAGGTCTGACACTAGCTTGTGCCGTCCTCAGCTAGGGGGGCATAATCTATGTGACAGGTTCCATTTAAGCTGAACGCCTGAAAAGTAGTTAATGACCACAACATTTTTTTCGTTTTTGCCTCCTTGCGTTTCAACAGTTGTAACTTTTTTATTTTTTTAATGACGCAGTTGGATGAGGCCTCATTTTATTAGAGACGAGTTGTACTTTGTGGGGGGAATAGTTTAAGTTCAATTATAAATAATTGCATAATTTTTTTTATATTCTTTTTTTGTTTTTTTTACATTTATTTTTACACCATTCACGTTTCACACTCAATAACTTGTTAGATTAATTCTACAGGTTATTACGGTCGTGTGGATACCTAATATGTGTAGGGTTTTTTGTGCATGTAATATATGCACAAATATTTTTTATTACATATTTATTATTATTTATTTTTTTATTCATTTTTGTAACATTTTTTATGTTTTTACTTTTTTTTTTCTAAATCCCCTGAAGAGATAACTGTGTTACTTTTTTTTTACACTTAGTAATGTATTAGCATATTCATATGTTCTAATACATTGTAATCTGTGTCAGTCTGACACAGGCAGTGATCAGGACAGCACACAGTCTGCCCTGATCACTGGCTTGATACACAGATAGCGCTGGGGCCACTCTAGGTCCCCAGGGCTGACTGTGCAGCCGTTACCCAGGCTCTGTTGGGTCACCGGGTGTTCCGATCACCTGATGGAGCAGGGAAACTCTTTGATTGCGCTGTGGTGACGATCCGCGGCAATCAAAGAGTTAAAGCACCGGGGAGCGGAGGTTTCCCCCGCTCCCCTGTGCTTGCAGGAGCTGCGCTGGGAAAAGGGCTGTGTAGTACAACCCCGATCTCAGCACTGCTGCAGCTCCTGGAGCCGCAAACTCCGATGTCTGCAGCGATGCAAAAAGACGTCGCTGCAGACGAACGACCCGCACCAGCCGACATCAAAAGACGGTGGGCGGTCGTTAAAGGGTTATAATAGGGCTCCTGCTGCGTCTTTCGGACCAAGAATTGACATGACAATTCTTAGAACGGAACCGAGAGACGCAATGAAATAGTGAAAGCAACGTAAAATCCCATTGCACATTATTAGATGGGTGTTTGGGTCCGTTTAGGGTCTGATAGACGGATCTATCTAAAAGCGTATGTTCACATGGACTCAACACGATGTGTGAACATCCCCTTAGAAGTAGTGTTGTGTTTTGTATTCAAATAAAAATTATCCTGAATCTCAGCGATTCAGGTGAGATTGGGATGAGTCAGATTTTGGTGAAAATCTTAAAATAATACCCTAACCCTAGTCATATGTTGGGGTTAGGGTTTTTAGGCTTTTTGTCCACTGCCGTGGGGATATGCCCTTAGACCATGTTCACACGGCTTATTCTGGGACGTAATTCAGTCTGTAATGACCCGCCGAAGTGCGGCAATTACGGGCTGAATCCGTCCCAGTAACTACGGTAATGCACAGTTCTCATAGAGAACTATGCATTACGTCTCCTCTCCCTGCTCGGCGAATACGCTGAGAGGGGAGATAATTGACAGGTCACTTTCTAGCGGCGTATACGCGCCGCTAGCAATGACTGTCTATGGGCCGGCGAAGTGCCGGCCCCCTGCTCGCTCCCCCGCTCCCGCCCCGGCCACACGGCGTAATTGCGGGGCAGAATTACGCCCCGCAGTTAAGCCGTGTGAACATAGCCTAACAATGAGTACCTCCTTCTTGGGCAGACTAGTTCATCCATATATTGCACCTATGGTTAGTCCTCTGAATGACCACAATGGTATGCTATATTTTACCTGACGCAGTAATGTGGGACTCCCTGCAGCTTTTCCCTAATTGGTGAGGGTTTCTGATGGTTGGTCCTGATAAGAAATGTTGTTATAGTCCAATCATTATTAGTTTTATTCTATTCTTTGCAGTCTGTAAGACCAGGTACACTGGGATTGACATGACCACATCAGGCCGCCTACCATGACCTTCAGTAGGGTTACTATACAGGAAGTTTATTGTGCTAAGGAAAATGCCTTCTTCACAATCACAATTTTACCTTAAATATTTCCAATTCTGAAACCCACTTGAAATGTGCATATATTTGTCAATAATCTGATTTCCAATCAACTATCTAGCACTATAGTTTAACTGACCCTTTCCAGGAAGAATCAGAGGATGGTTTACCAAGCAGATAAGTTAAGTCAATAGATACAGGATTTAGAAACAAAAGAGAGATAGGAAGTCACCACTGCCCTCATTCCTTATAAGAGTTGCTAAACCTTTGGATTTCCATAAACCAAACACATTAACACATAATGATGCACCTGCTATTGTGCATACAAGTCTATTTGCACAGCTTGCAAAATGTGGCACAGCCAGACCTAAGTAACCAAACTAAGACGCACGATTGTATAACGTGTACATCTTTAAAAGCAGATTTATTGTGTTACAATCTCTACATCCCAAAGGAACATTGCATACTTCCCTGAATCCGGGATTGACAGTTTAGTTGGTAATACACAATCTTACAGCCACCAGCTATCTCCCAGGTTTTCCCATAAAAGCACTTTTTTTTTCTTTTTAAATCAGTAGATTGAAACTTCCCTGCAAAACATAGGATTATGCAATATATACAGAATGTACACTAAGGGCCACATGTATGAAAACTGTGTAGGTGTACCTGGTGTAACCAATCAGCGCACCCCTTTAATTTATTCAGAGCATTATATGAAATGAGAGGGGCGCACTGATTGGTTTCTATGGACAACAAAGTGAATTTTAGACCTAGACAGTTTTCATACATGTGGCCCAAAATGTATCTAGTCCTCTTACTTTCACCCTCATGTGGTCAACAATCTATTTTTCATTTTACCAGCTTTGCATCTTAAAGGGGTAGTCTCACTACAAGGATTGCTTTTTATGTTAAAGACCAGGCATCCTCAAACTGGCGGCCCTCCAGCTGTTGGGAAACTACAACTCCCATCATGCATTTATATCATCTAAAACAGTGGGAATGATGGGAGTTGTAGTTTCCCAACAGCTGGAGGGCCGCAATTTGAGGATGCCTGTTAAAGATCTTGCAAAAACAAGTCACTTTGTAATATATGTCCATTAACAGTGTCCTACCTATTCCGAGATAACCCCTCTTGTATGGGCTGCATCATCTCCTCAGGTTGCTATAGCTACAGTCCTGTTCGATCTCTCCTGATAGGCTGCCAGGACTGGTTGCTATAGCTACAGACCTGTTTGATCTCTCCTGATAGGCTGTCAGCACTGGTTGCTATAGCTATAGACCTGGCTTCTACTGCAGCCTAGTGGAAGCCAGTTAACACGCCCCTGAATTCAAAGTGAAACCAAGAAAACAGGACTCAGGTGAGAGGAATCAATGTAGTGAGACAACCCCTGTAAGGGTAAGTTCTCACAGCGTAATGCGGAGCGCACTTGTGTGTTTTAGAAGTACACTTTGGCCCGGCCCCCATTCACTTCTTTCTCCCAGTGCATAATACGCGTCAGAGAAAACGACAGGTAATCACAGCTGTCACTGAGAGCTATGAATTACCGTAGTTGCGGGGCACATTTCCGGTTTATTGCAGCGCAGTCATGCTCTGAAATACGCCCTGCAAAGACAGTGTGTGAACATACACTAAGAATATTACAGATACTATCGTTTAAAGAGGCGAGTCCTTTGTTTTTAAAAATTTTAGGGCGACATGTCAGAAAAGGGTGCCGTCACGCCAGTTTTAAGGTGCATTAAATGAGTGTATAGTGCACCTGAATAAAAGAACCTGCGTGTGCTATACCTTACATAGCATAATTGATGCGCCTAACTTAGGCACATAGCATAACTTGGGGCCATAGCATATTATTGCTAGCATATTTGATGCACCTACTTTACATGGATTCAAATGTATGGTGCCTGGTGTATAACGTGCCTAGTTTTGGTGTACTAAATTTAATTTATATAGAAAATAGGGTGTCTACAGTTTTTTGGTGCAAAATACACCAAAAAAAAAAAAAAAGGCGTACCCCTAATGGGAAATGTAGCTCCAAAGGGCCACATATATGAAAACTGTTTAGGTCTAAAACTCACTCTTTTGCTCATAGTAACCTATGGGCAAAAAAGTGAGTGTTAGACCTAAACAGGTTCATACATGTGGCCCTTAGTGTTCACCTGTTTTTGATACAGTGTTTGGCCCGACCACCGCTCTTCAGTAGAGTAAACTGACATCATACAATTTTACCCCAAGACCAAAAGTATGTGAAAGTGTTTACTAAGTCAATATTTTTCTCCAGGCATTCCCAGAGACAAGTCCTGTGTCTCCATTATTTCAATACACTTCAAAAGTCTGTACCAAGGACACCAGGACTTATCAGGCAGACTTCCCAGGGAGATAACATCTAGTTATCCATAAGGTTAGGTTATTCTTGGCTACTCTTTAAGTGCAGGTAATAAATGGAGAGTCTGTGGTTGTGCAGTGTCTGCTATAACTTGTAGGTTGAGCTGTTTCTTTTAAAGGAAATCATTATGTATTCCTGCCCTAATAAATCCAAGAGAGTAGATGTTTTTGTAGAGTGATGTGTTTTCTATCAACCAGATACGAAAATATATAAAATACTGGAGATAAAACCCTTTACTTCTGAAACATCTGATATAAAGAAACCTGAACAACTACGATTGGAGCTGGCCAATGGACACTGCAAAGTTCATATAACCCTACTGTAAAGTCTAAAAATTGCCGCCAGCTACGCCCTCATTCTCATGCACGGTCAGCTTGTAGCTAGCTACAAGCCGGCCTGTGAACTTGACGTTCCTTTGTGAGGCAACCCTATTAAAGCTCCACCTATTAAGGCTAAACCTTTACAACCATTGAATGTAATATAAAAAAATTAGACTTGATTAAAAATATACTGGGCCGCATTTGTCAAAACTGTCTAATTCTAAAGCCAGCTTTAGTTTTTTCAAAGCGGTTTTTGACATGAAAGCTGGGCTCTGATTAGTTGCTATAGGGCAACAAAAGCAGCTTTACAACTGGACAGTTTTGATAAATGAGGCACAGTGTTTTTTATATACAGGTCCTATGCAGATCTTTGCGTATCCATTGTTACACATACAGTACCTAGTGTAGTCTTAGGCTATGTTTACATGGCATTTGACAAAAAGGGGCCGTTTACACGGCACAGGACAAATACCAGTCAGAGCGGTCCTGACTGCACGGGTTTTCCGCCCAGCGGTCCGAAAAATATGGAACATGTTCATTCTTCCGACCGGTTTTCGGACGGACTATGAACATGCCTATGTGAAGGGGGATGGCTTTTCTCTGCAAACCGCAGAGAAAAGCCATCCCCCTGCGTTCTGTGTACACGGCATGAAAACAGGACAAATAGCGGATAAACTGGTATAAATCGGATAAACCGGTATTTGTCCTGTGCAGAGTAAACAGCCCCTTAGGGGCTCTGTATCCTGGACATCTGGATCCTATGCAGTTTAGGAACATATTGAGATGGTAATAAGTGGGCAGCCACATACTTAGGCTACCCCCTGGTTGAACGATGTGTGTATAGCGAGAGCTGATCACTCAGTGGGTGCATTTTATGATGGTTGTGGCCGATGTGTGCTCCACATTCTTATTCAAACAAGTTGATGAAGGAAAGAAAACAAATCTCCAAATATAGAGTTTATTGTCTCATATTGTTTCATAAACTTTAGTGTTTCATCTTAAGAACACAAAGTCTGGGGATGTGTTTTGTGGTTAAGTCAGTCCCATCCCTGGTTAAGCAAGCATATGAAACAAATTAATACACATTATGTTCTCTATTAAAACTGTCCAAACCGCCTGGGAGTTCAGCAAAAAAATGGGGTCTGATTAAGGCCTCATGCACTGGTGACTCAGAAGTCGCAATGGTCCCAAGAACTATATTGTGGCTTTTGTCCACAGCGATTAAGTTTCTGCCGGCCGGTTTTTCAGGCGGTTCTGGTTGCGGGTTTTTTTGCAGACCGGTCTTCTGGAAAAATAAGGGGCCGCAAACTTTTACATGGAGTTGTATGTAAAACCGTGCAGCACATGTCCCCTAATGCACAGGTTTTTTCGTCGCCATGTGGTGGTGTTACTTCAAACCGCCGGACTGCCCGAAAAAACGATATGTGCATGTTGAATGGGAAGGCGGGAGGGCTAATCACAGAGAAATAGTCCGTTCCTTCTCTCCGGCTATGTGTTGAGAACAGCACAAAAACAGGACATATACCGTAGATCCGGATAATGATACTGACCCTACCAATCCGTGTATTTGTTCCCCATTTGACGTATATAAACGGCCCCATACAGTGTTTTTACTCACTAATTTCCCTTACAGTTCTGTATTTATAAATCCCAAACTCGTTTTCATGCTCTTGTCCTCAAAACTTCTGATTGCTTCATGATTATCTATTAAAACTTCCTTAGGACTTCTTAACCCATACCTAACTCTGATGCGGTATTTGAGGTCAAGGTGATTTTTTTTCCTAGTGGCTAGAAGCTCCTACGGGGAAATTTTTTGGAGCAGCAGACTTAATCTGCAATCCTAAGCGTCTTGTCCAGTCCACAGAAGGAGGTGAGGGATACTGTCATGCTCCTCATCCACATGCTCTCCTCACCTCCCGCCTACCATAGCATGTGCAGTCCACGTTACTGCTCCATATGGTGAACACTGATCCTTCCTGGTGCATGCTGGCTCTTGCCTATTTAAAGGGCCAGTGCACTTCACCATTCTGCTTTATCCACAAAAGCTTTTAGTCTACAGCCACCCCTTACCTGACAATAAGGTTCCTGACTCCAAAATAAACTCGCAAAGGAGGTGTATTTTGAAAAAATAGTGAGTTTCAAGGTTGTTGACTGACCTTTTTTTTTTTCTATTTTTTGCCTGGTATGAGGATAGACTGAACTCTGTCTACCCTGACTTTCTGGCTGTTATCCATGATAACCAAATTCTGCCCGTCCTGTCCTTCTGCCTGTTATTTATGATAATTGAACTCAACTTGAGCCAGAATTATCTCTTTTTAGATAGTAGAAACAAAGGGAGACATGTCCGAAAAGTGGTGTATCTATGCCAGTTTTTGGGCAATTTTATAAATCTAATGTTAAGTGCGCCTGAACGTCCGATACTTTCTCTATAAACTGGGTAAGGCACAGTACACTAAATGCCCATAATAAGGTGCATTGCGCCTCGAATAAAGGCGTTTATTGCGCAACTCGTGGCGCATAGAGTTGGATATATCTATTGGTAGTATATGTAATGTTG
This sequence comes from Phyllomedusa bahiana, assembly GCA_025379985.1. Lineage (NCBI taxonomy): Eukaryota > Metazoa > Chordata > Amphibia > Anura > Hylidae > Phyllomedusa > Phyllomedusa bahiana. The sequence continues at coordinate 97,690 of JAODAL010000217.1, read as the reverse complement.
CCTATCGTCGGCGGCATTGCAGACAGAGGGAGGGTAGGGAGGTAATAACATATGTGAATGCGCACTCATGGGCTGCCATTTTGCGAGATTTGGGGCCGCACAGTGCACCATTTTGGTGCTTACAAAGTGTCTGTGCCCTATGGTGTATAATGCGCCTTAGTTTGTTGAGTTGGTTACGACCAGTTCATTGTACAACAAAGAAATTGGCGTTTTCCAAAAACGTGGTTTTGGCGCAAATAATAGACACAAAAAAATCGGCATTAGGACCAGTTGAGAGATGTCGCCGGTAATTAGTTGGATGACCCGGCAGTAGAAAGCAGGTTAATAGATTCTGCCGCATTCTTGACGCTACTAATGTGTGCAAAAAATTGTCACATGCTCCGGCGACGTGTGAGACCACTGCAACCTCGGGCGCCAAAAAAATCATGCATGTTGCCATTGGAAGATGGTCTATGTTAAAGTGCGGATGGTTTTTTTAGCACAATTCTTTTGCAGATTTATCCATAGAAAACGCTATAATGCTGTGCATGTTTCTTAGCGAATAAAAAAAAAAAATAGTGCCAAAAAAAATGCATGCAAAGCACGCCAAAATAACGGTTCGTTCTTTTCAACATTTTGACAGGGGGAAGCACTGGGAAAAAAAAACTCAAATTCCATGAACATTTTTTGGTATCTTGGTTTTCAATGAGTTTTTTGTCTATTTGCCGTTGTAGACTTACTCTTCGGTGTCACTAGACGATTTTTATACACACTCCGCAACTAATCTAATGGGCAGATGACTCATTACTGCCCTCATGACAAATAATATTTCTGTTGAACTGGATTAAAAAAGATCAATGACCATGATGCAATGGAACCTGCAAAGATTTATCCAATTAGAGCAAAGGGCTGGAGGGTTGCGTCTCGTTAGACGTATGATGGAGAGGCTCAGGCTGCACATTCATGAACTCTTACAGCCAAAAATATTGATACAAATGAATTTCAATTCCTGTCTGGGCCTTCAGCCTTGCGTTGTTCACTACATAGAGACCAGCGACTCTTGCAGATGACTATAGCGGTTCATATTGCTGAATCTCAATAGTTAAAGTGGTCGTCCGCTTTCTTTTTGTATTTAAATAATTTATATTTAGTATATACAAAAAAAATAACACTCATATCCGCCCTCACGTTGGTTTCATCGCTGCCAATGTCCGTCCTTTCCCCCGATCTTCTGTTTTCTTCTTGGTGCTGACAGTGGGAATATTACTACTGCAGTCACTGATTGGCTGTGGGGGTCACTTACAATGCCTGATTATAACATGTTAGCTGAAGTGAAGGGCTTCCTTTGATTCTTGGATGTCAAACCAAACTGTGAATCACTGGCAGCCAATCACGGTTAGATGACTACAGCGGTGACCATTTCCATACTTGGACCAGTATTGGACTGGGGTGCCTAAGGCTCTCCAGTGGAATATCATTCTGGGGGCCCACCTTTGGTTGATTATGGGCCCCCCTATGGAATTACACTACGTTCGAAATCCCATAAAGAAAAGCATTTATGTGTATCTTTTCATAAATGTAAAAAACTTTGAGACTTTCGGTATCAAATATCTTGATCAGAAATGTTTATGCTGCCCAACAGAGATTTCAAGTGGTTCTCAAAAGTCGGCAGATTCTTATACATATCTTAACCCCAATCGAGCCAATCAGGCCCTCTCACTGGGTCACCGACTCTCATAATTCAGAGAGGAAAAAAATAAAAATAAAAAAACACCCAACCTTGCAAAGCTGCCTTTTTTTATGACAGCCTGTGAGAGGATGGCAGGGGACTCAGAAACAAAAAACCCCCCTCCCCAAGAAACCCCAAAAATTGGAAGCAACCCTTCTCTTTCCATATAGGTTAAAATCAAGGTACAACCAAGTATAAAGTATTGTTTCTGCACCAAAAAAAAACATCTCGCTGAAAAAAAAAGTAGCAAACCTTGGGTGCCATGGCAGGGCTGAGGGGCAAATCATGTATTTTATACATGTACACACACAGACCGCCTGCCAGCGAGGACATTTCTGCAAACAAGGGCAATACAGACTAGTCGAAATCCCTAAAGATGCATTTATGCTATGCTATATACTGAGGAATGAAATAAACTTCTGAGAGAACTCTCGGTTCACTTATACCTTTTTTTGATCAGAACATGTTGTTTTAAGCTGCCCAGCGACTTTACGTGGTCTCTAAAGCGGCAGTTCTATCCTATTTTTACCTCTTCAATTCGGAGCCATCCAAGGCACTTCACTGGGGTCACACGCCGCCAGTCCATAATCAGAGGAGGAAAAAATTAAAAAAACCCAACCTGCAAAGCTTGCCCTTCTTTGCTCATCAATATGAGACTGCCTTGATTGTGAGTTGTGGGCCGGGGACAGAAACCCAAAATGGAGACCCTTTCCGCTTTGCCTATAGGTTAATCAATGTACACCAAGTTATAACGTATGTTTTGCACACAAAAAACATCTCTGAAAAAACGTATGCTAAAGCTGTGGGCTGCCAATGGCAGGGGCTGCGGCGCACACATGGGTACATGTGTATACAGTGTTACACACAAAGACTCGCCGCCATCGGCACATTTTCTGCAAAATAAAGGGGTCAATACACTACGTCGAATCGCTAAAGGAAGCATTTATGGCTATTCTATCATACATGAAAAAAATATGAAGACTTCGGTTCACATATGCCTTGATACAGAAGCCATGTTTAAGCTGCCAAAGCACTTTTCAACGTGGTATCTCTAAGATGGGCGTTCTATCCGTTATCTTTACCTCATCTCAATACTCTCGAGGCCAATACTGGGCTCTTCTCACTGGTGTCACCGACCTCATATAATTTCAGAGAGAAAAAATAAAAAAAACACAACCTTGCACCAGAAAGCTCTGCCTGTCTGTATTGACAGCACCTGTGAGATGGTGGGCGGGGGAAACCCAAAGAAACCCAAAATGCGATGGAAGCACCCCTTCTCTTGTCCATTTATAGGTTAAAATCATTGTACACTGCCAGGTATACGTTATGTTTCATGCTCAACAAGAAAACATCAGCTTGATAAAACGTATGCAAACCTGGGTGCAACTGCAGGGTGCGTGATCACATGTAATTATTTTATATCATGTACACACAACAGACCGCGCCAGGGCACATTTCTGCAAAAATGGCAATACACTCGTCGAAAATCTCTAAGATGCATTTTTGCTATCTATCAATACATGAAAAATCTTTTGAGAACTCTCGGTTCACATTATCTATTTGATCTCTGAGATCAGAATACATGTTTATGTTGACCCACGACTTTTCATAACGTGGTCTCTCAAATGCGGGCAGTTCCTAATCCTATCTTTACCTCTCAATCGTAGCCAATAGGCTCTCACTGGAGTCACCGACCTGTCATAATTCAGAGATGATAAAAAATAAAAAACACCCAACCTGCATAAGCTTGCTTCTTTGCGACAGCCTGTGAGAGTGGGACTGGGGACAGAAACCTAAATGGATAGCCACGCCCTTATCCTTTTCCATGCTTATAGGGTATAATATCAATGTACACAAGTTTAGAATATGTTTCTGCACAACAAATTTACATCTCTTGGAAAATAGAAGAGACGTATGCTAACCTGGGTTTGTTCGCCACGTGGCGAAGGGCTGGCGTGTGCGAGGAATGGCACAATGTTTTAATTATACATGTACTGCACACAGAACCCGCGCCAGCGGCACATTTCTGCTAAAAGGGCATTACACTAATCGTCGAAATCCCAAAGAGAGCAGCATTTATGCTATCTATATACATGAAAAAATTTGAGACTCGCGGTTCACATTATGCTTGTGATCATCGAACCATGTTTATGCTGACCCGACTTTTCAACGGTGGTTCTCAATATCGCGGAGTCCTATCTTATCTTTACCTCTCTATCGAGGCCAATCAGGCCTCTCACGGGGTCACCGACCTCATAATTCAGAGAGAAAAAAAAAAAAAAAAATAACAATAATAAAAATAAAAAACACCCAACCTTGCAAGGAAGCTTTTTGCTCATTCTATTATGACACGCCCCACCTTGTGAGAGTGGGCTGGGGACAGAAACCCAAAATGGAAGCACCCCTTTAGCCAGTTTACTATAGGTTTAAAATCAATGTTCACAGAGTTATAACGTATGTGTTCTGGCACACAAAAAAAAAAAATTTCTTGAAAAAAAGTATGGCAAACAATTTGGGTGCCTACTGGCGAGCGGCTGCTGGCACACATGTAATTATAGAATGTATCACACACTCAAGACCGCCGCAGCGGCCACATATTCTGCCTCAAAAAGGGCAATACGACTAGTCGCGAAATCCCTAAAGAAGCATTTATGTCTATCTATCTTATTACATGAAAAATCTTTGAGACTCTCGGTTTCACAGTATTGTCTAGCGGTCTGTGTGTGATTTTTGATCAGAACATGTTTAAGTGCCCACACTTTCAACAGATGGTTCTCAAATTCGGGCAGTGACTATCCTATCTGTTTACCTCTCAATCGAGCCAATGAGGGCCTCTCTCACTGGGTAACCGACTCCAAATAATTCAGAGAGAAAAAAAATATCAAAAAAAAAATAAAAAACGCCTCCCAAACTGCAAAGCTGCCCTTCTTATGTCGACAAGCTGATGGAGGGATGTGGGGCTAGGGGACAGAAACCAAAAATGGAAGCACGCACTTCATTTCCATATACGGTTAAAATCAATGTTTTACTACCAAGGGGATGAAAGTTTGTTGCTGCACACACAAAAACATCTTATAGGAAAATACGTATGCATAAACGTTGGGTTTTGCTACACATGGCAGGGGCTGCCCGGCACACATGTAATTATAACATGTACACACACAGACCGCCAGCCAGCGGCACTTTCTTGCAAACAACAAGGGGACAAATACATTCTACGTCGAAATCTCCTAATGGAAGAGCAGTTTATGCAATCTGATCATTCATATGGAAAATACTTTGAGACTCTCGGTTCACATATCTTGATTCAGAACATGGTTTAAGCTGCCCATCGACTTTTCAACGTGGTCTCGAGAAAAGATCGGGCAGTCGAGTCCTTATACTATCTTTAGCTCTCTATATCGAGCCTAATCAGGGCCTTCTCACTGGTCACCCGACCTCAAATAATTTAAGAGAGAAGAAAAAATAAAAAAAACACCGCCAACTCTGCAAAGCTGCCCTTTTAATGAGACGCAGCCTGTGAGATGGACCGTGGGAGGTGGACAGAGAAGAAACCCCAAATGGTGGGTGGATGACACCGCGCCTTCCTGTTTTCCATTATAGGTTTTAAAAATGCAATGTTAACTCACCAACGGTTATAACGTATGTTTTTCTGACACACAAAATAACAGCTCCTGAAAAAGAAAAAGCGTATGCAAATCAACTGGGTTGAATAGGTCCACTGCAGGGGGGACGTGCCAGCTGGTCACCACATGGTAAGTTTGTAGTATTCAATGGTACAGCAACAACAGAGACCGCCGCCAGCGGAAGGCAAGAACAATACTTTCTGGCATATTTAAGGTATTATAGATTGAGATGTAAGGGACAAAAGATATTAACCTTGATCAGGTCGTTCATCGAGGTAATGGTACCGCTTCGAGTTGAATTATAAAGGAAATGTGTATTGTTGCTGATATTCTTTTGCATTTACGTGATTCGGAAAGAAACAACTTGTGAGAGAGGCTCTTGTTATGTGTTTCACTATTCACTACTGATGATCCCGTAAACTTAATGTTATAAGACTTGCTCCACGTCGCTCATGTCAACTAGTTGGTCTCAGAAATCGGGCAGTCGCTATCCTATTTCATTTAACGCTCTCAATCGATGTCCATGGATCAAGCATAGGCCTCGCACTGGGTCATTGAAAAAAAGCTCTCGGCAATGTATCACGCGCTCCATAGAAGTTCAGAAATGTAGATAAAAATAAAAAATAAAACACACAGCAAGACTCCTGAGCGCGAAGAGGGATTGTTGGCAACGCTATTTTCTTTTATGAGTCAAGCAACCTTTAGTGATGATATAGAGTGGGCAGGGAGACAGAGAACCAAAATGGATAGCCTCCCATTCTTTTTTCCATATAGGTTTAAAAGAACGCAAATGTTACACCTTAAGGAACTGTAGGTATTACGGTCCATGAATAGCTAGCAATCGCATTAGACGCGAAGACTAAACATTCTTATCTGAAAATAAATCGTATGCAAGACATGGGTCGCCACTGGCAGGGGGCTGCGCGCGCTACACACATTTCGTTAATTATTATCATGTTTATCACACCACAGGAACGCCGCCTAGCGGGCACTTTCTGCAAAAAGGGCCTATAACTAACGTCGAAATCCCTAAAGATGGGTAACGTAGAGCAATTTATGCTACTCTATACAGTAATGGAAATAAATTTGAGAGCTCTTCGGGTTACATTACTTGATCAGAACAGTGTTTAAGTTGGCCCGACGACATGGTTGAGCGCGTCGGTCTGCCTAATCGGGCAGTCCCTATCCTATGTTCTTTACCTCTCAATCGAAGCCTTCAGGCTCTACTCACTGGGTAACCGACCTCCATAATTCAGAGGTGAAAAAAATAAATAAAAAGCACCCAACCTTGCAAAAGATCTTTTGTTGCCGTAGGTTTGGTGGGATGTGGGAATTTATATTTTTTTTCTTGCGTTATGACAGCCTCGTTGAGAAGTGGGGCTTAGCTTGGGGACAGGTAATAACACAAAATGGAAGCATCCCTTCCTTTCATATTGGTTTTAAAATCACTTGTTACACCAAAGTATAAAGTGTATGTTTCTGCACGAACAAAAACATCTCTGAAAAAAAAAAAAAAAAATTCGGGTTATTGCAAACCTGGGTATGCCACTGGGCATGGGCTGCGGCACAAATGTTAATTATACATGGTACACACACCTAGACCGCCGCCAAGCGGCACATTTTCTGCATAAAGTGCAATACACTACGTCGAAATCCCTAATGATGCAGAATCTAGTTTTATGGCTAGTCTTATCATACATGAAAAAACTTTGAGACTCTTCGGTTCACATATCATGTTTCAGAAGCCCATGTTTAGTGCGCCACGACTTTCAACGTGGTCTCAAATCGCGGCACAGTCCTATCCTTTTCTTTACCTCTCAATCGACGCCAATCTAGGCCTTCTCATGGGTCACAGTCCTCCATAATTCATGAGAGAAAATAATAAAAAAGACACCCAACCTGCATAAGCTGCCGTTAGAATTCTTATGACAGCCTAGTGAGAGGGAGGGGGAGGGGGGACAGGAAACCCAAAATGGAAGACTCCCTTCCTTTCCATATAGTTAAAATCATGCTTACACCAAGTGTTAACGTTATGTGTGTCTGACACTAAAAAAACATTGCTCTTTGAAAAAGATTCGTATGCAAAGAGTATCCTGGGTGGCCACTTGGCAGGGGCGTGCGGGCACACAATGTAATTTTACATGTACACACACAGGGACCGCGCGCCAGCGGCAATTTCTGCAAAATGGGCAATACAGCTACGTCGAAATCCCTTAAGAAAGCATTGTATTGCTATCTATCAGACATGCTAAATAACTTGAGACTCTTCGGTTCACTACTCTTGGATTTATTAGTTCAGAACATGTTTATGCTGCCCGCTAAGACTTTAAACGGGTTCTCAAGAACGTGGCAGTCCTATGCCTAATCTTTACTCTCCAATCTCGATGCAATCAGGCCTCTCACTGGGTCAGCGACCTCCATTATCAGAGAGAAATAATAAATAAAAACACCCAATCTGCTAAAGCTTTTGCCCTTTCCCTAATTATGGACAGCCTGTGAAGACCGTGGTCGGGGACCAGAAACGCCAAAATGGAAGCACCACTCTCCTTTCGCAATATAGGTTATCAAATCAATGTATACACAAGTATAACGGTATGTTTCTGCACACAAAAACATCTCTCGAAAAAACGTATGCAATTCGCTGGGTGCCTACTGGCGAGCTGATTGGCGGCACACATGTATTATGTTACATATACACACACAGACCGGCCGCCAGCGGCTATTTCTGTTCATTAAGAAGGGCGCTTGCAGGTTGTAGGTGTTTTTATTTTTTCTCTCTGAATTATGGAGGTCTGGTTGGTGACCAGTGAGAGGTCTGATTGGCTCGACTTGTTGAGGTTAAAATTAGGATTTAGGAGGGTGCCCGAATTGTTGAGACAACAGTTTTGGTTTTATTCGTGATTGAAAATGTTGGTTGGCGTGGGGCAAGCGCCTTGTTTTTCTGCTTAGAACATGTTCTTGATCAAGATATGGAATCCGAGAGCGACCTTATGGAATTTGACTCTGGGGGCCCACCCTATATCTACTGTACAGGACTCTTATACTCCTTCATCTTGCTTTTTACCTTTATCTCTCTGCCTTTTTGCCTCTCCCAAGGATATATATGGCAGTTCTCTCACATATCAGCACAGCGCAGGATTTTTGTACGTACTTGAAAGGAGGACACCAAATGTGTTAGAGAACACAGGAGTCCCAGACTCCATAGAAGATATGTCTACAGCTCCTCCTGCCTGCTTAGACCACTGGACTTCTTTTCCAGATCACAGAGCCTAAGAGGAAAAAGAAAAATCTATCTTATTAGAAGGCAATGGGTTCTGATTACAATCCACAGGCTTCTATGTTCCTTTAGCTTGCTGCTGGGTTAAAGCTCCTTTCTAAAATCCGGTTTAAAGGCAGCTTCAGAGCAAGATGGCCGCCTTCATAGATTATTATACAAAATAAAAGAGAAATAAACAATTATAGTCAGGCAAGATAAAAAGATTGATACTATTCGTTTAGCTTGACTTTAAAGGGGTTTTGCCGCGAGGAAGTGACTTAATTGCCTAAGAAGCTATGTAAATCAAACTAAGCCATGCTGAGACTAGAAGGAGAGGTCAGAGATGCGAGAGGCCCACAGTCCAGACCACAGAGCCGTAGCATTTATATCTGGGATCGTGTGAAATGTTCACTCAAATAATCAAACTACATATAGGGATTCTGTTTACAAAAAGACCACACCTTTTCTCCACACAGCTTTGGTGAATAGCCTCTTCATTGGTTATCTCGGTAATCGATTATTTAAGCAGGGAGATTCTACTGTCTAGTAATCACAACTACAACTAGGGTGGATTCTGTATGAAAAAGACAGACATATTGATATCCTCGGTGCCCTCCTTTGGATAGCTTTCTCGCTCGTCTGTTCGCGTTAGATAGAAGTGTTGCTCTGCACATAGCCCGGGCCTGCTGCTCTTGTCAAGAGTCTGTTATCTAAGTAGAAGCTTTTAAGGTAACTTAAAGGGCAAGGTAAGGCTGCACTGTAGCCTCTCTCAGTGCTGCAATGTTTTTGTATATCACCACACAATATATATTTGAAAATGTTGATTAAAAACCATTTTTGGAGGATACCAAGTCTCAAACATGACATCGTGGCAAAACCCTTTAAGATGTGTCTCTCAAGGGTTGGTATATGTAGCTTAAAGAGAAATCCCCGGTGTCAGGGCTAAGCTTTTTGGTGCTCAGACTGCAGACAGGCTGGCAAACAGCTGATGTTGCAGCTCCCTCTGATACACTAGCTGCTGGACAGTTCGCTGTGAGTGGACTGACGCCCGCAGCCCGTTTGCAGGGGGGAGAGTGCAATCCAGCTCCTATAATGGGGATGGCACGCCGGTGGTAACCGCTCACAATCAGCTGCGAGGACGCACTGGGGTGGTTTATCCGCAGGAATCCAATTTAAATCTCCCTGAATGCTGGACTGCTGATTCGGCCTGTGGATGATTCCTGGGCTACTCTTGTGTTTCTTGTTCTTGTATTTGTTGTTTTGCTAACCAGTAATACCTGAACCTTCGGCTTTGTTTTCTCCTGACGTCGGGGCTGTGATCCTTCTGAATTTTGTGGACTCTTGCTTCCGTTTGGCCTTTTGACTTCGGCTTGTTTAAGTATTATTTCCTTGCTGATTTCTGGGATTTGCAGGTTTTTGGCGTTACTATTTGGTATTGACTGGGACTGTTTGATATTTCTTGCTTGCACAAGTGCACGGCCGTCAAGGCTGACTTTTTTTGTGAGCAGCGTATGTCAGCGCAGGGGTAAAACTGTTATTTTCGGGCCCAGTTTGCCGGCTGCCCGGACCTTCACGAGGCTGAGTCAAGTGGCAAGGCGAGACTGGGGGCGGGTTCCAGTTTTAGGCGGCTCACTGTCCTGTTCCACTTGAAGTTGTCACCAGGTTGGCCTTACTCAGGCGGACACCTCAGGGTGATTTTTTTTATTTCCCGCACTATGTAACCTGCACATGGTTTTCTTAACTATGTTAAAACTTGAGCTTTGGTAAATAAATAGTGGTGTGTTTAGTTAGTTTTGTCCAAACCTCCCTGTTAGTGGTCTTAATGCATATGCAAGGGCTCCATTCTTGTCTTGGTGTCCTTTAGACCTATGAATACAACAATCAAAAAAATATCAATTATACCATACATTGGGTTATGGGACTCCAATGTTTAGTAGAATTGGGTATTTTTGTTGATTGTAATACTTGATATCACTATTTGGTATTTTTCTAGTTATTTTGTTGGTGCTCATTTTTGCGTTTTTCTGTGGCACACTACAATTGGTTGCATGAATTGTAGGGATTTCTTGGGCCGTGCATGGCCTAGGCTCCTGGGTTGAGGGTTTTGAGGAATTATTTCTTTTATGTGGCCCCTTATCAGGGGCGGTAGCCCCACAGTTACCTACCTTAGTCATTCTGAGAAAGTTAATTTTGTAGAGAGTGTTTTTGATTTGAGGCTGTTATAACTTTCTAACCCCCCCCCCCACCCAAAGATTGGTTGTAGGGATTGATTCGTTGATTCCGCCTTATTTTTTTGTTGTTATTAATTATAAAGTTATAGGTGAATAACGATTTTTTGTGCCTGAAAGGTTTATTTCTGATTCTCATTGTCGCTTTTCTTTCTCAATATGGCCCTCCACACAGGGAAGGTTTGAGAGCTGAATAAAGCCATAATTAGCTACAAAAGATTTCCAAAAAGAACTGAGCACAGTATTATTCTCATATAGAAACTACAAATGTAATGTAACGTAAAAAATAGAATCATCGATACATAACCTGCAATTATTTATTTAATGACTGACCCTAAGCAACAATTAGAAGATGTCTTCATATCTGAACAAAATTGTACAGTTTATTTTCATGCTTACATTAACAAATTGATCCCCATTGCAATTGTCATTGTTTATTGTTACGGTTGTCATATATGGAAGTAGACCCGTGTATCCCCGTCCTAACTAATCACACCAGACTTTACACTGCGTGTTGTTCTATTGACAAGAAATGGTGATATAAAAATGTGACTTCGGTTTATAAGAAGAGTGCACATCATTATTTCAGTCTGCGGTGAAATTTATACTTGTGCCTGGATGCCCACCATTTCCATCCACTCTCCATGCCTGACACACGACTCCCTTGACGTCTGTAATTCTTCTACTTGTCTCGCTCATTGTTCTTTCACAGTTTATAATAAAAAAGCAGGATTACCATCTAGGAATCTTCGCTCTGAAATGCTTTTCTTATGTGTGCATTAGCGCTAGCCGTCGTTTGAGCGCTTTATCTAGTATTGTTCTTTGTTTTCCATTCATGTGAAAATTTAAAGATGCTATGGAGATACGGCATGACTAAACATGGCGCTCCACTGAGACAAATACTCCAGCCGGGCTTTCTGAACTTGAGTCAAGGATTGGTTATTGGTGTTCAGGTCAAATGAGTGTGCATGCTCTACTGACTTGATATAATGTTTTTGCTGCCTTAGACCTGTTTAAATATAAATCTCGTCCTTGATAATTTTTTTTTGGGGATGCTGCTGCGCTGTGATGCCCTTCCTGGTTGATTATAACAGACTAAGTGAAAGATAATGATTATCCGAGGGTGTTTGGTGTTGTATTTGAAAGTACATGTCAAACAACAGAATTTTTTGCATGGAATTTAGTGAGTATTCGCGACCAAAACCTGTTCCACCAAAATTTAGTACGAAAAGTAGATAAATCTATGGTCAATGTACAAGCACTGTGGATTTTTTTGCCACTTGTTCCTCAAGTCCACAGTCCTAACTCACTATTGATTGAGCTTGCAGAATGTGAGCGATGAGTTAAAACGAGTCAGATACCATCTGAAGACAGCTGTTTTCAGGGTGGTGGTATGAGCGGGTCACGCAAAGATCAGTGAGTTGGATTGTCAGACCGTAAAGGGAATTGTTACTGCTGCAGAGTGCCCGGCCAAAACTTGAAACGCCTTACAAATGGGTTCATTGCAGCCAAGCCGTCTTCTTTAAAAAACTTACTCTTATATTCAAAGTAGCATTTTGAAAAAAATGTGACATAAGGGACCCTATATTCAATAAGGTAGCACATCTCTTCTGTTACTTGAACTTACTCTGTAAGAACATTGATGATTGTTTCTTCTATTTATATGTTTATTGTATAATAAGTCATATTTATATATTTATGTGACTTATTAACTCTGATCACAACTGTCTTGTATTTGGATTTGGCTTTAACTTCCCAGTTCAAATTTTTCAAAAGGCTGCATCGGTGAGTTGGGCTATTGACTTGAAGAAATATCCAATAGAGTGGCAAAAATTTCCAACGGTGCTTGTACCACTGGCATAGATTTCCTATGTAATTTTTTGGGTGGAACGGGTTTTAAGGCCAGAATTAATGATTAAATTCCTTGCGACAAAATAATTGTTTTGTGAACATACACTTAATATCACATCTTCATTAATCTATTCTAGGTTTGTCTAATAACAGCATCACAGCTGGCACCGTACCATTATGTCAGGGTACAGGATTGACATATTTAAAAACCGGTATTCAGAGCTCTTGAGGGGAGGGGATATCACTAGTAATTTAGTTATATATAATTATAAAGTATATATAATATTATTATATATATTATTATATATATATATATAATTGGAAGCTTTTCCACTCACGTGTTGGGACGCGCCATTCTTGGACCAGTCCTGGGGGAATCACGCTTAGTCCAGGGATCATCGTCCTTGGTTGTAGAACGAGAATGGGCGTTTTCCTTTATTAGCAAAGGAATACAAAACTACAGAAAACAAATCATAAAACTTATTTTTCTCGGGCCGTTGGGTACTAACTACATAGAGTACCTCTTATCCGTGGTCTGAAACCTAACTGTTCCAGGCTCCACAGAATGCACCTAACTAAATATCCTTACTGTACTTTATTGCTTCCTTTCCCGTCGCTCCGGGGGGACCAGGATGCTCTTCGTCTGGGCTCCATGGCTCTGCTTGCCTTCATGGCCAACTAGGCATACAATGCCCCTTGCTGAACCACCTGTTAGAGACAGGTCTTTTTATAGCATCTCGTAGGATCTCGGCCTAGCCTGGGCCAGGGAACGTGGCGGATACGGCTCTTCACCACATACGCCTACGACGTCCCGGGAAGAGGAAGGACCATACCTGGTGGGGGGGGACTGCTAAGGGGCGCCAACAGGGAAAATTTCAGGGTCCCCATTAACAGTGAGCAGCACATGGGCCTCCCCCTGTTATAACCCCGCGCACGCCCAGGCAAACCAAATTCGCCTCCGCCCCTTATTATATGAGTCAAACCCGATGGCCCCGCCCCCTGCATTAAAAAAAAATAAAAAACGGCCTGTAGGATAATATATGCGACACATTTTGTACCAATATTACAGTATTCGCAAAAAAAAAAAGAACTGTATTGTGTGTAGTTTACTATTATTACTAAGTGAGTCACACTTAATTCTTGTCTCTTCGCATAATTCTATGACACTAGGGGAGTGAAGCCTAAGTAGCTCCATCATATCCCCCTCCCACCCACAGTGTTACAACTATAATATAATATTTAAATATCCCTACCCCCTCCACCCACATACATCATCCTCTCTCACCCACATTCAATATCCCTCCACCCTACCATTCGCAATATCCCCTCCACCAATCTACATTATCCCCTCCACGTTGTTCCTCTGGTCACGCACCTCACTCGCCTCCTTCTATAAAATATCACCTAGCAAGAAGGAAAGAAAGTGTTAACTCCTATCACAGGGTCAGGTGTTTTTCCTTCACTCACTCCCTCCCAATCAGGGACACGTGGATGTGATGACACTCGTTTTCCCCCGCCCGAAATAACCCTAGATTAAAATTATCTTATATGGATACCACATAGTGATTATGACACCAGCTCGGGTCAGCCATACTTTACAGTGAATACGCACTGATCCAGTAAAGAAAGCTAAAATAAACACCTGAAATCTGAAGACTGTCTCCTGGGATAGTCGTCCTATCTGTTGGTCGTCTCTGCTCTGGTGAGTCGGTTTACCTTTTTCCCTTCCATCCTTCTGCATCGTTCCACACTGTCATGGTTGAATTGTCCCGATGGTAGGGCCACCAAGCTATCATGACAGGAATTATTACACACATAAATATCTTAGAGAATCCAACCAATTTTTCCATCCATCTTAGTATCTATTCCCACCTTACTGTACACAACTTCCAGGCGGTTTGATGAGGAGCGGGTACAGGCCATAAATACTTAGAGGGCAAGTATCCTAAGGGGTTGGAGGATGGGGAGGAGGATGACCCTGGGAGATTCAATGCTGACAAACTAAGTTGGGCTGATGCCTATATCTCACGTCGATAAGATTTCAGGTGTGGATAGGGGGGGGGGGGTATACAGACCCCTAGGTTTGGTTTGGCCTAATGGGTTCAGGGGTTATCTATGACATGGGCCCTATTTCTTAAGTAGGTTGACTCCAGGTTGGTGATAAAGTTGCTAGGCCGGCCCAGGGTAGTGGATTGTCTTTTTGCGTGGGTACTAGCCATTAAGGTATATAGCCCTCAGGTAGATTAGAGCAGGACCCTCTTGTATGATTAGTCTACAGGCAGTGAGTTAGGAGGTCTCCTTTTTAGGTTTAGGAAGATACATGATAGTTAAGGAGCCTCTACGTTAGTTGTGTTAGGTTTCTAATGGTTTAAGGATGTTGAAAGTAGTGGATGTGTTTTTTTAGAGAGTGTGCAGTAGAGTCGCCACCTTTAGTTTATAGTAGTAGTCTAGTCAGGGCCCCCTTTTGTTTTAGCTAGTGTTTGTTGGTTAGTGCCAGTGGCCCCCCTTTGGCTTGTAGGTGCATGGGGTAAGGGCGGCTCCGCTGCGCTAAATCTTAGTTGTTAGATAGCGTAGTACTAGGCGGTTACGGGATGCATCGCTTGGTTAAGTTTATGAGTAGGTAGTGCTAGGGGCCCCATTATGAAATTACTTCGCTCTTTACCGTTCAGGCATATTGTCAGGGGCCCCCTTTAGGTTTAGGTAGATGTAGGGCCCCTTTTATAGGTTGTTTTAGGTAGAGTCAGGAGCCCCCTTTAATGTTTAGGACAGGAGGTCAGGGCTCCCCTTCTATGTGTGTTAGGCAGAGAGTCAGGGCCCTTTTTAGGGCTAGGCAGAGTTACCAGGGGCCCCCTTTAAGCGTTTAGGCAGAGCCAGGGCCCCTTTTTGCGTATTAGGCAAAGAAGCATGGGCCCCCTTTTGATAGCGGTTAGGTAGAGCCAGTGGCCGACCCTTTCTTTTAGTAGGGTTAGGCAGGGCTTGACCTTTTAGCCGGAGTCAGGGCCCCCTTTTTGGCAGAGTCAGGGCCCCCTTTTAGGGCTCTAGAGTCAGGACCCCCTTTTTAGCCAGCAGTCAGGGCCCCCTTAATTGAGGTAAGCACAGGTGCCCCCTTCTTTTTAATGTGTAAGGTAGACGCCAGGGCCCTCTTTTTTTTTAGGAAGAGCCGGGCCCCCTTTTATCATTTAGCAGATGTCAGGGGCCATTTTTGGTTTTAGGAGTCAGGGCCCCCTTTTAGGTCTTTTGCGGTAGAGTCAGGGCCCGCTTTTTAGGTTAGAGTCATGGCGCCCCCCTTTTTAGCCAATGAGTCCAGGGCCTCCACTGGGGTTTGTGTAATGGTTCAGTAGGGCCCCTTTTAGGAGGGTATCAGTCAGGGCCCTCTTTTTCAGTGGTAGAGCCAGGGCCTGCTTTACATAAGAAAAAAAACAAAAAAGCATTACCTGGAGCCTGGCTTCGCCTCGGCGCTCCGGTACGCTCCGATCTACCCGCTGGTTCCTGTCCGCCTGCTTTAGCAGGTTTCGCGGTGAAAGTGACGTCACCCGCGCCGCTACGTCAGCCGTAGGGTGCGGGCGCCGGCAGGTGATAGGCCTAACGCCTTCAGCCTGCACAGGGAGAGCTCAGCGTGGAGGAGGTTTAGGCTCCGCTGACATCCTGCGTAAGCCCCGGGAAGTCAACGTCTTCGGGGACATAGTCGCCACATCCGGGCCGGTCTCTGAGAACTGTAGTGTAGAAGGGTGTTGATTGAAGCGCTCGGGATCGCATATTTTGGGCCGGGCGTGTTCAGGGGAACCGGATGCAGCGGCGGACGTGGGCCACGGGGAGTCCGACTCGGCACTGCCTCCGGGGCTCTGCGACTAGGTGGGCCAGCGCCCTGAGGCCGTTACCTTACCTTTCCCTGAGTTCGGCTGGCGTGCGCCGCCGGGGGTAACCCGAGGTATGAGCGTGGCCCCTAGGTCCGCTCAATTGACGTTCGAGGAAAAATAAGGGGGCACGCTTGCAGCGGGAAGCCCACTTTTTACGCTGTGGCATATTTGATGGAGTGCACATTACCCATACGGGAAGTTAGTGGTTGTGAACCCCTGTTGGAGCGGCCTGCGTCTTGGCATGCAAGGCAGCCATTCTAAGTACATTGTGTCAGTAACCTATTGTCCACTGACTACCTCAAGCAAGTCTCCTTCCCCCAGCCTGAACCAGACATTCAGAGATGGCACGTTTGTAGCAACCCGGTACCCTGGTGCTGAATTCAACCTTAGTAGGCAGAGATCTTGTAACTGCACAGACAACGGTCAGTCTGCACATAATATATATATTTAGATGTAAGATATATACACAGACATATATAAATATATTTGTCTTATAATATAAGATAATATATATAATATAGGTTTAAGTGGAGCATCATGGCCTTTGGAACTTCAGTCCAACGCAGACTCTCAACCAACCAGCTAATAACCAGCTCTGCACTATTAGTGCGCAAAACACCGTGAATACAGCTGCCTGAAGTGATGAATTTTTATAGATTGGCTTCATTCCCTAGTCAAAATTGCGTGACACAGTGAGATGGATGGGGGTTTGAAAGAACGCTATATTCCATAATGTCCTGGCTTTTTTTCCCTTGAGCTTATTTTGTTCACATAGCTTGTACGCGTATAAAAAAAGACAAATGGCATAAGTTTAACACAGGGTGTGGAAAGAGATGTGGATCGGAAGAGAAGGGGTTAGAGGGAATTTTTTTATGCTTTGTTTTCCCCTCTTATTCTTTGAATGGAAGTATTTTTTTGGGAAACACCGAATATGAGCAAGATTCCAGAGATTATGTATCCGCACCAAAGGGAATATTTTATTTCCGTAGATCCCATAAATTTGTCATCAGACCTGGATTTGAGAGATGTTTATATACCTGGACTACAATGCAACCCTGTCTTCAACCGAAAATAAGGACATACCCGAAATATAAATTCCTCTTTGAAGACCTGAGTGTCAGGATTTTGTTTTTATGAAATTCTGAGTTTGGCTGTTCACTGATTGTCTTTGTGGATGAAATCACTACAGTTATTAAATCCCCTTATGAACGACACAGTCCCACCGCCTTTTGATGTTTCTGCAGACATCGGGGTTCTTGCGGCGCCGGCGCCGCAGTTGCGCTGCGGATCGGGGCTGCTATTACTACACAAGCCCTCAAACCCCAGGAGCTAATGTCCTGCAGGCATGCGGGGTTTCTATTGCCGCTAACCCGGATGCTTTTCAACCGTATTTTCTTGATGTGCGGACGGCTTTTGTCTTATAACCGGGGCTAGCGCAAGGATAAAAGGTGATCACCCTGCTCGTTGTTCCGGAGTAATCGGAACGTGCCCTATTTTCACCGAAACAGGGCTCAGGGGACGACGCCGGCTGCACAGTCAGCATTGGGGACCTATATAGCAGTGGGGCCCCAGTAAGCTGTCTGTTGTTATTGTAATGAAAGCCAGTTTGATTAGGACGCACTGTGTGTCTGTACTAAAGATCACTGCTGTGTTCAAAAACTTTGACACTGGAGATTAGCATGTATGTAGGAGTAAAATGTTTAAATAAATATTCAATTGCGAAAGCATATATGGGCAATATGCTAATACATTACTAAGTGTAAAAAAATTTTTTTTTTTTTTTAAAAAAAAAATGTTTTAAATAGTAGTTTTTCCTTTCATGGGGTAAATAAACGATACAAAAAACCCCATTAAAATAGTTGTAAAAAAAAAAAAAAAATAAAAAAATTTAAATAAAAAAAAAAATATTTAATAAAAATAATTGTTAATAAATACACGACACAAAAAAAACTACACAAATTGGTATCCACAACGACCGTAATAACCTCGGTAGAATTTATCTATACAAGTTATTAAGTGTGGAAATTGTGAATGAGTGTAAAATAAAAATTAGAAAAAAACTAAAAAATGAAAAATTTTCTTGTAAAAAAAAAAATAAAAAAAATACTGCGCATTACATTTAAATTGTATGTCACTTTGAAACTTATTCCCTTATATAGAGACAAACTTGTCTCGGAATAAAACAAAGGCCTATCCAATCTGCGTCATTGAAAAAATAAAATATTGTTACAAACTGTTTAAACGGAAGACGGAGGCCAAATTAAAAAAATAGTTCTGGTCCATTAACTATTTTCTGCCGTTCGCTAAGTCTTATCGATTTGGTTAAGGCAAATCACGAAGTTGGCTGCGGCTTTAAGGCGTGTTAATACATTTGTTGATGTTTTGTTTAACAATAAATGTGAATTCTTGTTCATTGAGGAATAAAGACATTCCCATATAAAATGATAGTCTAGCATTGTTTTAGGAGCCACAAAAATAGTAATTGACACTCTCTTAATTTTCGGGGAAACAGGGTAAGGTATTAATATTACTTAGTAGTGAATTACATTTGAATTTGCACGTGAGCTGATTAACTGGTCTTGCCTTAGAAAGCTGCACACCACATCACTTATGGATTGTTGTCTACGATTAGTTGGTGGTGCTCTATTCTGCTACATCATAGCTAATTCTTGTGGCATACAATCCAAATAGGGTGGCTGTCCTTCAGGGTTTCTACCATAGATTCTCTACTTTGCAGTTTTCCATTGGAAGGGTTCATCTTGTGAACATAGCTCTAGGGTCTAATCACATTTGCATTGTACAACAGGGATTGTTTTTCCGATGTAAAACCACTGTGATAAATATTCTGTACAATTCTGAAAAATGTTGCCCCAGGTGCGTCTAATGTTAAGAACGTCAATAACTGATTGTCTGCGGGGACATGCTCTGTATGGAATAGCTCAGCAAATTGTTTCATATATCAAACAAATGAAATAGTGCTGTATACCAGCCCAGCGGAAGCCAATAGCACAGCCTCTTATCTTGTGTCAGGGGAATGGGGGATTATGCTTGACATATGCACTGAGAGCTTTCCGAATGTACAGTGTAGGGTTCGGAGCAATTTTACTCAAGATTAGTTTTCTTGTTGACAAAAGAACAGGGACTGGGCCAATGTTAACTCCGACAGTTTAAGTCCAACTTTTTCGACACCCAGTGGGCTTACGCTCGCAAATTTTAAAGTCTCGAGTAGTTTCTGAAAAGATTCTTCGATAGCTTACAATGATAACAGAGATATAACAAAATTTAACCCGTCAACTCAGGAGCCAATTGTCTTCACAGGAGCCTGCGTCTGATCGGTGTTAGAGGGTGTTCACACAGCGAGTTTTTGGCTATATTTTTTTAGTGTGTGTCTTTTTTAATTTTTTCTTGTTTTTTTACACGTATGTTTGGCGTATTTCGCTGCAATAGTGGACCAAAGCAATGACACTATACAGTTTTGTAATAGACATATTCCAAATGTATAAAATTTTTAAAACTTACAAAAGATAGAAAAAAAAGGTGTCTTTATTCCAACCACCAAGTAAAGACCAAAATCCTTTTCATTTAAATACTAATAAATATTCTCTTTAACATTACAACAATGGACAGAAGATCCCATAGTTGGATACAAAGAGGAGCATGACAATACTGAACTGGTGTACAGAATAAAATAGGGAATAAAAGATAAAAGTGTAGAAGGTCACATATATTAGGGACAGTTATCAATTTTATATATTTCTATAATGTAAATGACATGTTGCCATTAAATAGTCTTTTATATCTGACCATTCATATAATATACACAAATGGTATATCAATAATATTTACCGTAAATCAAATTAAGATAAAAGTAAATTACCCATATTTCAATGTAGTCCGTATACCTCTGGTCACCGCGACGTACATTTCGCCAATCACATGCTTCCTCTTTTGTAAGTTATAAGCTTTGGGAGTATTCCATCATTACTTTTGTTTTAGTTGTATATTTTTGGGGACCATTTTTTTGGTCAATTATCCAATGTAATAAAACGCGGATCGTTAATCAAATGCCGTATGTATTTTTCGCTCATTAATGTAGCCGAGTTTGATACATGTCGCTGTGCCTAATAGTATACTATATGAGGCACAAGATGTGTCACGGACTTATTTTTCGCATGCTATTTGTTAATGCTGTGACCTTAGTGGTGTTTGCAGGGCTGTCGTTTTTTTCAACAGCGCTTACCGACGAGGTTTGTGCCCGCTCGAAAAATTACGCACCGTAATGTACCGACATAGTGAACTCACCCTTGACTTTCTCACTAGACCAAGACATAGCTCCCAGCTTTTTTGGAAAGTCTATAGAGGGACTACTTATGGCTCATAGGTACTCAAAGATGAACCATTTTTTATGATCGCTATCTAAACAACTTGATGGATCTGTTAATTTAAGCAATAGGCCCAACTTAATCATATTAGACTCGCGTCCACTCTATTCTTAGCTATCCAACACTTCTAAAATTGCTAATTCAACATGATCATAACAGGACAAACTTCCTGCAACTTTAGGTTCCTTAATTTGATTATCACATTTTTGGCAAACATAAACAGCGACAGCACTTTACAATACTTGAACAGACCACGTTTTCGGTCACATTCGGATCTTTTTTTCAAAAAAACTGTCACTTTGCATAGCTTTTAGATAAGAGCACATTAACATGAATTGACGGCGCCGCAGCTCGGTCTCATGTCAAAAATGTCGATCAAAACTAAAAAAAATGCTTGGTCCATTGCCGCATCATCGCGATCTCCACCTAGGACTGATGTAACACCCTTCTATGCGGCCCTTCCCACCGTTTAAGCATCTTGCTCCTCTTCATTTACCATCTCCTCAAGACTCTGATCTGCTGGTTTTCATCTGATACTCTCCCCTTGCAATTCCCTTTCACTGGCTACCCCATTGACAAGTGAATACATGTTAAGTAACTAATCCAAGATCCTACAAGGCTATTCATAACCTCTCCTCCATACATCTTTAATTATTATTATTATTATTTTTATTTTAAAGCCACATTGATTTGTTTTGTTTCCTGGAGCGTTATTTCATCTCGTACATTATAATCGAGGGGGATGTACACTAAATATCAAAAAACGTACACATAGGCTGTCGTGGACAAAAAATAGGAACTTTACTTCATTTTTTATATGTTGGTGCATAAAAGACATAGTTCTATGACGAAACACCTTAGGCAACTGAAAAAACTTATGAAAACGTGGCATTACTTAGTGTATAGGCACTCCGTTTACGGATGGTGAAGTGTGGTATCCATGTTGATAGTAGGATGCCGATCATGCTGAGTTGCAGCCACGGTGGCAGGCCATGTTACATGAAGCGAGTTTGGAAGGCACGCTTCCTCCTCTTCTCATCGCTTTGTCCCCACGCCGAACGGAGGGTGCCTTCTGTAACGTTTCGGACAGTTACATGGCGGCAACTGGGCTGCAAACTCAGCACGTTGGATGCTGGCTCCTACTAGTCTCATATGGGATACACTCACCTTCCTAAACAGGGAGATTGGCTATACAGCTAAGTACTGCAGTTATTCATATTGTTTTTCATTGACCTAAGGTGTTCGTCAGTATTTATTTTTCTTTAGACTTATGTCTTTTTATGCACCAACTTATATAAAAAAATGATAAGTAAAGTTCTATGTTTGTCCCACACAGCCTATGTGTTCGTTTTTGATTTTATCTAGGGAGAGATTAAGCATGGTACTCCTAACGGTGGGACTATTAACGTGTGCACGACTAATTAACTGGCATTGTTTGTGCAATTATTGGTTACATGCATTAGCATAAGGTCAAAACAAGTACAATGTGAAAATATGTGCTACAACAGGTGAGTAGGGCAGAGAACAACCCTGCTCGCAAAGGCTTACAATCTACAAGGAGGAGGAAAGAGGCAGAAGGTGAGGGGCAGACATTTTTGTGGAGGGTGTAGTGACAGCAGGTTTACTATAGGTTATAGGTGATCCTAAAGATATGGCTTTTGAAGCTGGGTGGGGGAAAAGTGGAGAGAAGAGAGTTTTTCTGGATGTGTTGGAGCGTGGAGTTCCAGAGTGGTGGTGTGAAGCACGGCGAGAAAGTCTTGGAGACGTTGTGTGAGAGGAGGAGCTGACAATGAGGGAGAGCGAGAGGTTCCTGTCGAGGCGCGGGAGAATTGCATGAGGGGGAGGTTATTTATGATTAAGGCGCAGAGATTGTTGGAGGGAGAGGTTATGGGAGTGAGAGAGGCACGCTTGTAGGTCCATGGTTTGTAGCTTGAAGTTTGAATTCGCGGGCAATGGAGTAGCCAGTGGATGGTGTTGATGTATAAGTGTTGTGGAAGGGATTGCAGGGTTTGGAAGCAGGCAGAGGAAAATGTTGGAGATAGTAGCGAGGCTGAGAAGGTGAACTCAGATCAGGCAGGAGAGTTATGGAGGACAGAAGATTTGAAATGGGGTAGCAAGAGTGCTAGACGGAGGCCACAGAAGAAGGATGGGTGCAGTAGTCTAGGCGGGATTGGGATGATCAAGGGGCAATGGCCCCCAGCATTTTTTTTTTTTTTTTACAGTATCATACGGAAATTTCTAAAGGAGTGAGCGTGATTGCATGAATATTTTTCAGGTGGAAGGCGGCATGGGCATCTGAGAGGTTAAGGATTTGGATGTGCGGTTTGAAGGACAAAGTGGAGACAAGGGTTATCACAAGGCATATTAATATCTAGAAACCTCTCCTCGCGAAAACTCCGCTCCTCACATGACCTTCTACTCTGCTCTCCTATTTGCTCAGTCCTCACCCACAATGGTCTTTCAAGGACTTTCCGTGCTTCCCCCACATCTGGAAATCACTGCCAACTCATCAGACTCTCTTCCACTTTCAAAGCCTCAAAAAAAATAAGTAACTCTGGGAAAAACCATTGTTTTCAGGAGCTTCAACCATAGAATAATCCTGCTGTCACTAAACACCTCCACAAGCGTGTCTGCCCCTCAACTTCTGTCTCTTACGCCCTTTCTTGTAAGCTTGTATAGTCCCTTCGCGGTTAGGAGGATTTCTCTTATACCTCTGTAGTGTTGGGTTAGTCACTTATTAGATTGGTACTTGTTTAGACTATGTTTGGGTTAATGAGAATCCCATCTCAAATGTACATGTGACATGGAGTCAATGGACGCTATATTACATAAATAATAATATTTACTAAATCAAGTTAAATCTACGACATTTTTTATAGATCCAGAAAATTTCTACCAAATCACAAAATAATTATAAATTGTGAGCCTTCTAAAATCGCATTAAGACAACACAGACTGTGTGATACTTTTCTGGATCAAATATTACTAAAGGTAATATAATGCAGATCTGCTTTCCACATCAATAAGAGGGTCATTTAAGAAGTAGAGAAGAACAGAGGGACTTGGCCAAAAATAGGGACAGTTCCTCCAAAAGAGGGACACCTGGGAGGTACGTACATCCTTGTGTTGGAACTTCCTGCAATTCTATATGGCCAAACACTCGATCAACTGTCTTTGTGTCTGGACGCCTGACCAGAGTTAAGTTAATGCCTCAATTTGTAGCTTATCTGCTAGAAGTAACTCCGTAGGCTATTGCTCATTTCTGGGGATACTCCTAAGTACAGTTGCAAAATTCTCAAACATTAATTCTTATCCCACAACAGCTAGAGAGTAATTAGCTGCATTTGCTCCGGGGTTAGAGGAACCCTACTTTATCACCCCTTTCACTGTGTACCTTCCGCAGCCCATAGCTTATAGAACTGTCTTGACACCCACAAGCTGGGACACTCCTGGGACACTCTAGTGGGCCTAACTGACTGGGTTACCCCACAAGCCTGCTGTCAACCAATGGCCCTGTAGATATTCAACATCACTCCTTTGTTCTTTAAACAGACAATTCATACAGCCTTCTGGGTTATGAGACGCCTCCACCACTTACACCATACAGGTTACTCAAACCAAGCTGACTTTATCCCACAGTCCCTACATACTTCCCAGAGCTAGGTACTCAGCGTACATCACTTTTGTGAAAGCCACCCACTTCCACGGACAGTTCCGCTTCACCAGCTTATTTAAGCCCAATTTTTCCAAGCAACACTACTGCTTCTCCCATAAAAATGACCCGGTAATCTTGAACAGGTGACCCTAGGGTTGGCTCCCAATTGGTGGGTCTGTTATTACTATTTTCCAGCTGCGCACAATCGTTAGGAACTATCCATTCCCCAGGGGCCGGGTGTTTCTCTGGTACTATTTAACCTTTAAAGAAAATATCAGATTCAGAAAGAGGTTAGTCTGCATTGCCACCAGTTGTCCGTGAGATTGGCAGTAGAGTTCTTATTTTATATTAACTTTTATTCGTCTGTCACTGTGGGCAGCCTAGTGGCACGCATACAGGGCGCATGGTGAGACACCAATGCAGACATACAGTGTTTCAAACGGTCATTCGAGCTTCCTCAAGCATTGTAGAGGGCATAGAAAGGCACATTTAACCCCCAGCTGTCAATCAACCCTAGCTTACCGCATCATATCCGGAAACAAAACACACAAACATCATACAAAAACGTAACATTTATATTTTATAACAAGTCACTATATTAAAAACTGCTACTTTTACCCTCAATCGAAAATTTCACAAAAAATGAGGGGACTAATCATTTTCTATCATTGAGCCCATTTAAGGCGGGACCCATATGCTTCTTTCGTTTCGCGTTGCATATGTCCGACTGATTCTGTAGTTGTAGAGCATTGTATGTCTATCATCTTACATGAACTTGAAGTAACCCTTTGAAGACCTGCGATATCGAAACTTGCTGTTGTATCAACTATATTACTGCATCAAAAGCGCTATGTGCAAAATAATACCGTGGTGAGCTCCCTTACCTGTCTCTTACAGAAATAAAGGTCGTGTTTTTTAGTCAATTTTTCTCTAATTAGTATTAAGAAAGAGGACGTACTAAGTTAATTTACGACTTATATAAAAATGCTCTTGACACTTGCACCATAATGCGAGGTAAACTACGAAATCCGATCTAACCAAAAAACGTGATAAAATCCCTTACTGGAATGCCGTAACTTGGCATAATTGGGCTAGGGGGTTGAGATTTCTCTGGTTGTTCATAGTTTTCATAAAGAGGAACATTTTCACATCATTTATGCATTTTCCAACAGGAAGTGATGATTGTCGTTAATCCTATTAGATGAGTCGAGCGATTCATCCCAGAAATTTATCCTCATAATTCATCTTTAATATTTCTACACCTTCTAAATGACACAACTGGAGGTAAAGATGCTTTATCCTGTAGATCACTATCTAGTTCAATAAGTAACCAATGTTTTCTAATAATTGCTCGTATATAATCCTGTATAACTATCGATCGGGCTGCCTATTTGGGAGATGAGAGCACGCAAAATCGATCATACTTTCTTCCCTCTCACGCTTTTTGAGATGAGAATATATAGTCTTATCAAATTTTACTGCCCTAAGAGTGAAACTGACTCAAGAAATTTTCTTTTCATTATACCGTTCCCCTTATTCCTATCCAATCAGAGTGATCCAAAAAATCACCGTAGCTGCACACATTTATGTACATCTTAATCTTAAAATACTGACCAAATGGAAGCGACTTTTCTTTACGTTGTTTCAGGATGAAAAACTCTCCTGTGAAGGTAATACTTGAGTATGAATAACTTGGTTTTCTATAGCCACGAGTAATTAAATGTTTTCATGATCTAGTTCTCAAGATCTAAAATATACCACTTTGGTTCACCACCTAAGAGTTGCAGAAATTCCATATTTTTTATAGTATTGATATTAATTTACCTCACAAACTCCTAAAAGACTGTTCATCTGGCCCGATCCAAATCAGCTGAATATCGTCAATTAAAGCTCTTGGAACCATTGTACATATATTCTTAGAAAAAATGGATTACTCTATGGTTGTAAACTTGTTACTTTCTCCTCCAGTAAAGCCAAAAATAAATTTAGACAAAAAACCGGGGCTGACGGGCGTTCCCCGTTTCTAGCCGTTCTGTTACACTGTAGGTACTGCGGTCAGAGATTTGGGTCAGTTAGGGTCTCACTAGTAGAAATGATTTGTCCCATTTTTGTGTAAATTTCGCTTGGGGCGGTATTTATTTAAAAAAGTAACAGTTTTTTTTTAATATAGTGACTTGTTATAATATATGTTTACTGTTTTGTACTATATGTCTCTGGTGTTGTTTGCTTTCTTGATATGATGTCAGTATCTAAGAGGTGATTGAAAGCTGGGAGGTATTTAAAGTGCCTTGCGCATGCCCTCTAAATGGCCTTTGAGAAGCGTCGTGATGAGTGAAACAGCTATAGTGCTACATTGGTGTGTCTCTCCATTGCCTGTATTGCTCGAGAGCGCCCCGTGGTGAAATCGAATTAAAAGTTATAAAAAAGAGAATGGTGAGTTGCTGCTACCTCTTTCTAATATTGTCTATTTCATTGGGACTGTCGTATATAAAGCATAGCTCCTCCGGTAAGGACTTAGCTTTAATGCTCTGCCGGACTTTCTGCAATTATATTTCCAATGCAGTGATTTTGGACTGGTGCCAATCCATTCTTTCTTTCATTACTTAAAGGAAATATGTCATCAGAAAATGACCTTTTGCTTAACTCATGTTTTTATGTTAAGCACATTTTTAAAGTATTTTTATTGTTTTTGTTTCATATGGTTATTAATATTTAAAAAAACAACAATCCTGAAATCCTGCAGTTCTCACTTTGGCCACTAAGCCTTATAATAGTCTGACACTTCCTGTTCTTTAGACAAAGATTTTCAGTAGTCTGCCCATTATCAGTACAAGCAGGGTTACACTGAAATGCGACACCAATGTCTATAGATAACACAGGATCCACCAGTCACAATAGGAGATGTCACAGCACCTCCTCCCTGCACACTGACTTCTTCCCAGGTAACAGAGCATGCTCAGAAAACTCTCCTATAGAAGTCAATGGGTCAGCTATTCTTTACAGGCTCCTATGTGCATGAAGCTTCTGTAAAGCATCTTCCTAAATGCTGTTAGATGCAGCTCAGGCAAGATGGCCGCCCTCATAATCCTATACAGAGAAAAGAAGTAAATAATTCTATAGTCATAAAATTAAACCAGTTAAGAAGAAAAGAACATGTATCAGTACCTAGCTTTAATTGATAAAGAAAATAAGTTTGTAGATAGATTCCCTTAAAATCATCCTATCCATCTATTCTCTACTAGACGTAAGATGTTCTCCACCAACTTAAAGGGAATCTGTCGCCAATTTTTTTTTTTACTTATTAAATTAAGACTGATCCATATTCTTTTCTTCTTAGTCGTTTTTATTTTCTGATTGCAGATTTTTCAATTCAGTCGTCTATATATGATTGTGATAACAGCATTTTTGTCTGCACTACTTTTAGCAGCAGTCAGAGAGATACTTTACAGCAGCTTCATGCACATCGGAACTTTAAGACTGACTCAGTCCCATTGACTTCTATAGGAGAGTTTTCTAGGCTCTGTGACCTGGGAAGAAGTCAGTGTGTAGAGAGGGGGAGAGGAGGAACTGTGACTATTTCCTTTTGTGACTGGTGGATCCAGTGTTATCTATACATATTGGCGTCACTTTCCAGTGTAACCCTGCTTGTGCTGATGATGAGGAGACTACTGAAAATCTTTCTTTGTAGAACAGGAACTGTCAGACTATTATGAGGCCGAGTGGGCAAAGTGAAAACTGCAGGACTTAAGAATTATTAAAAATTATTGAAAGTGATATGGAAAATTTAAAAAAAGAACCAAAAATTCTTACAAAATGTGTTTAACATAAAAATGTGAGTTAAACAATAAGTCATTTTTCGATGACACATTCCCTTTAAGAATCTCTCGCTTAGACTATTGCAACATACTTCTCTGTGGCCTCCCATCTAACACCCTTGCTTCCCTCCAACCCACCCGTCTGATTCACCTCTCCCCTCTGCCAATCCCTGCACTGGCTACCCATTGCCCAGCGAATCCAGTTCAAGTTACTAACCATGACCTACAAGGCTCTCCACAACCTCTCCCCTCCATACATCTCTGCCTTAATCACCAGATATCTCCCCTCACGCAACCTCCGCTCCTCACAGGACCTTCTTCTCTGCTCTCCACTTATCAGCTCTTCGCATAACCATCTCCAAGACTTCTCCCGTGCTTCCCCCATACTCTGGAACTTACTGCCCCAACACATCAGACTCTCCCCCACTCTCACTTGCTTAAAAGCAACCTGAAAACCCATCTCTTCAGGAGCCTATAACTTACAATAACCCTGTTGCCACTACTCCACCCTACAAACATGTCTGCCCCTCACCTTCTGTCTCTTCCCACCTTCCTTGCAGATTGTAAGCCCTCATGGGCAGGGACCTCTCTCCTTCTGTACCAGTTGTTAGTTATTAATCGTCACCTTTGTACTTGTTTGACCAATGTTATGTATGCAACCCGAATGTACAGCACTCTGGAACCAAGGGTGCTCTAAAATAAATAATAATAATTATTATTGGGCTCCAAATTTGCAGATACCCAGTAATTCCCATTGTTTTACATCTCTGACTTGTTGAAAGATGTAATACAGTAAATTACTTCTCCCTTCACCCATGCATAGAAGGTCACCACATACCATCATTGTTTAAATGAACTCCTAACAGTCCTCTTCTCCAATACTGTACATTTCAGGAAATTCCTAACTGTAGACAGTGCTCAGTATCCTGTATGCCACTGATTTTACACTCAGGTTCAGATAAGAAAAGAAAACAGATTGTAGATGAGGCATTCATGCTGAGATGACTTAAGTATCTTTGGCCCTGAAGGAATGCACTGTGGGTGGTAAATCTGGCCACCAGTGATCATGTTCTGTATAAGATTCTTGCCACCAAGGACCATGGTCTGCATTATAAGCAAATTAAGTCAAATCCTGACAACGATGGTTGTATAACATACTATGGATTTTTGCTAAGAACAGGCTTCCTATTCCTGTATTGGGTCCAGTACTACTTGATGGCCATCCCTATTAATAGTGTTGCTATGATTTATCTTCCTTTGGGATCAAAGCCCAAGTTTAGAACATTATTAGAGAATTTTGAGGGTCTTTGTTGCCGAAAGTTCTCCTTGCCCGGAGAAAGAAAAATGCTTAGGACAGAAATCCTTCTATTTCCTGCATATTGTTGGGGAGATTAAGCAGTAACTACTTTTTAAAAGTTGAATTTTGATATTTCCTTTCATTTAGTTCAGTAGAACAATCCCGAATCCAGGAAGCCTAGCAAAGATGTGGAAAGTAATTCTATATTATTACATGTCTGTAATGATCTAGTTGGTTAGCAGAGCACAGCGGTTTGCTGCCATTGTAAACCACATGTATAAGACTGCAATAATTTCCAGGTTTTCAAACAGCGCCCTCCCACCCGGTCATCTGACCCATGGACTCATTACTAAAAACCATTACCACAAAAGCAGGCATTTCCAGGATTCCCAAATATTAGTATGTTCAGGACTTAAGCCGCTGTCAAAAATAGAAGAACACAGTACGGAGGCTACCCTTATAATTGAGTGGTACATGTCCAGCGCACATTGGAGACCAAGAAAAGCAAAAAAATGAATGCATAAGCATATTTTATTTCAAATTAAAAAACAATCAGAATTTTAGCATCTTTAAAAACTTATAGGATAAATTTTCTTTGAAACACTTGTAAGAATTGCTTGTTCCATCCCATTTCCCTAATAACGACATACATAACCTATAGGTGTCATATACATGCCTAAGAGAGCATGGGGGGGGGGGGGGGGGGGGGGGGAGAGAGGGAGTTGCTCTTTCCGGATTCCCTGCTGATTCAGAATGGGAGCCACTGTGAATGAGCAAGGTCCCATTCTGATAGACTCCGCCATCCTTCTTTTAGTTGGACGGCCATTTATCTAAACAGCCGCCATGCACTGCTACATATCCCCTGCGACTACTCTCTATCAAAACAGGGTGCGTCTACTGAGAAAATTCCTCTACAGCAGTGTTTCTCAACTCCAGTCCTCAGGACCCACCAACAGGTCGGGTTTTTTCAGGATCTACCAAAAAAGGGCACTGGCCATAATTTATCCCCTTGTCAGGATCTCCAACAGAATGCATGGACAATAATTACATCACCTGTGCAATACTGAGGAGATCCTGAAAACTTGTCCTGTTGGTGGGTCTTGAGGACTGGGGTTGAGAAACACTGCTCTACAGCCTCATGCATGAAACTCCACGATTCTTCCATATATTTTAATTACACAGACCCATAGGCACTCCTTTGGTGCCTGTGTATAGGACCGCATGCGCTACAAGAAGCAATACATTTTAGGGAGAATACCACTATAACACAACCTGCATTCAGCAGTGTAGATGTAGAAAGTGCAGCGGTAGCAGTAGTAACCGGGACCTGTTAGTGAATGGATAGCCAGGACCGTTATATATTAAATCTAATATTACAGGCAGCCCCCGGGTTACAAACAGGATAGGGACTGTAGGTTTGTTCTTAAAGTTGAATTTGTATGTAAGTCGGAACAGGTATATTTATTAAAGCACCAAAAGGTTTTTTTTAAGTTTTGGATAGTGCAGGGAAGGGTTTTTACATTAGTTTTGCTGTCTGTGCCGCTGTTAAGAAGATTTCACCTCATGTGCTGCTGTGGCATGCTGGAACATGTTGTTCCACAGCTACTATCTGCTGTGAAACATGGAACTACAAGTGTCAGCATTCTCCATAAGTCTCCGTTTGTAACTAGGGGACAGATGTTAGTCGGAACAGTGTAAGTTGGGGACTGTCTGTTTTTATTTTATCTATAACAAAGTTAAAAAATAGTATTGGTGCTTGCCGCTGACGCGTTTCAAGTAGAAATGCTCTGAATCATAACGCTCAGAGCACATCCGCTGAAAATGTGTCAGCTGTACGCACCAGTTCCATTTTTTAACTTTGTTATGGATTAAATAAAGAATATGAAGGTAATGGATTTTCATTCACTACCAAGGATTTTGCTTTGGCTCAGCGGTCCACTGAGTTTTCCGTGCACCTACACTCATGTGCCTGAAAGGGCCAAAGGACACTTTTCCACGGCAGAGAGCACCATTATTATGGGTCATAGTAGGTGGTGGTTGGGGAATCTGGCTTACAAATTTTACGTTGGGGGGGGCTTTAACACAACAAGCAACAATTTCCTTGGAATCATATACAACATAGGCAACAATTTCCTTGGAATCATATAAAACTTGTAAAACATAGGCCTGCAGATTCTAATGCAAATTCCATTACATAACTGTATAAAATGGACCCATAATATTCCTGTGTGCATTATCCCTTGGGGCTCATACCTCCAGTGCGGAACATAGGTAGACATGAATGTCAGATCTCACCCTGTTATATTACATTATCTTACCATTATTGACCCCACGCTTACAGAGGTTCTCTACCACTTCACTTTTCTGTTGATTGATAGTGTGAAAATTTGGTAATGTTCCCATTTTGGGATCTGATTGGGGGTCTGTGGTTGGAGATTGAAAGTGGAGATAAGTTCTGTGGTTGGAGCTGTTGTATAGTGGGTGGTACTTCTAGCTCTATTTGTGAAGGACTCCGCTGTAATTGTTTGGGGATACTTTAGAGGGTGACTATTCCCTGAAAGCACATATGCTCATTACCCCCTAAAAAATTGACACCCATACGACACTGTTGCTATTATGGTTCTTTGGCTACCCACTAAGGAACTCGGTCAATTCTGAGCGAAAAGCGTCTGAGTGAGCTTAATCTAGGAGACGGGTGAGCATCATCCAGGAGTTTAAGAATAATTATTAAGGGTGCAAGTTGTGCCGGACCGTCCTTTGTGGGACGTTTGTCTCACTAAGGGTTGTCATAGGGTTTTTCAAGGTATAGGAACAGATTAACCTGGATGACCATTAACCCTCTTTTTTCCAGCTGTGATACACAGACATCCATTAGTAAAGACTTGCTATTGAAAAAGAAGAACAACAGTGGGCCTGATTTATCAAAACTGTCTAATAACAGTAAGAATGTCTTAGTTGTCCATAGCAACCAATCAGGGCTTAGCTTTCATTTCTCCACAGCTGTTTCAAAAATAAAAGCTAAGCCCTGATTGGTTGCTATGGGCAACTAAGACATTCTTACTGTTATTAGACAGTTTTGATAAATCAGGCCCAGTATGTATATATCTTACAAGAATAGACATTTCTTTGCAGACTTCTCCAGCCTTATATATTTCCTGTCAGCCATGTTAGCTCTCATAAAGCTGATATTTTGGTCTCTTTGTCAAAGGTCTGTGTCTGAAGATATATTTTTTTTTACATCTGTATGCACATGGGTGACTCTTCCTTAAAGGGAAGCTACCTTGAATAGATAGAACCAGAGAGACAGCTTTTTTCTTCCCAGAGGAGAATCTATTTACATATTCCACTTCCTAGAAATCATTGCATGGCCTTGCTACAGCATTTTGATGCTCTCCACAAAGACGACTATTTCTCCACTACAGCTATAGCAATGAGCAGGTTGGAAACAGACATATAGTTGAAACCAGAAGTTTACATACACTATATAAAAAGCCCCATCTGCATGTTTTTCGCACTATCTGACATGAAATCAGGATAAACATTCCCCGTTTAAGGTCAATTAGGAACCAAAATTATTTATATTTGCTAATTGCCAGAATAATGAGAGAGAATGTTTTAAGGCATTTTTATTACTCTCTGCAAAGTCAAAAGTTTACATACACTAGTATTACTCTGCCTTTAAACAATTTGGGGCAGCCCATATGATGAGGTCAGGTCTTCAGAAGCTTCTGATAGGTTTATTGGCAAGATCTGAGTTAATTAGAGACATAGCTGTTGATATATTTTAATTCACACCAGAAACACACTGCTTCTGTGTGTAACATCATGGGAAAGTCTAAAGAAATCAGCCATGATATCAGGAAGAGAATTGTGGACTTGCACAAGTCTGGATTATCTTTGGGTGCAATTTCCAGATACCTGAATGTGCATCGTTCGTCTGTGCAAACAATTATATGCAAGTACAAACAAGATGGGAATGTCAAGCAATCATACCACTTAAGAAGGAGACGGGTTCTGTGTCTCAGAGATGAATGGGCTTTGGTCTGACATGTGCATATTAACCCAAGAACAAAGGACCTTGTGAAGATGCTGACGGAAGCTGGTAAGATTGTGTCATTATCCCCAGTGAACGAGTACTGTATCAACATGGGCTGAAAGGCCACTCTGCCAGGAAGAAGCTATTACGCCAAAAGAAACATATAAAAACCAAACTAATGTTTGCAAAGGCACATAGGAACAAAGACCTACATTTTGGAGATGTCCTGTGGTCTGACAAAACTAAAATTGAACAGTTTGGCCATAATGACCATCGTTATGTTTGGAGCAAAAAAGGGAGAAGCTTGGAAGCCTAAGAACACCATCCCAACTGTGAAACACGGGGGGGGGTAGCATCATCATGTTGTGGGGTTGTTTTGCTGCAGGAGGGACTGGTGCACTTCACAAAATAGATGGCATCATGAGGAAAGAAGATTATGTGGCAATACTGAAGCAACATATCAAGACATCAGCCAGGAAGTTAAAGCTTGGGGTGAAATGGCTCTTCCAAATGGACAATGGCTCGAAGCTACTGCCAAACTGGTTACAAAGTGGCTCACGGATAACCAAGTCAATGCTTTGGATTGGCCATCACAAAGCCCTGATCTCAATCCTATTGAAAATTTATGGGTAAGGCTTAAAAGGCAGGTGTGAGCAAGGCGACTTACAAACATGGCTCAGTTACATCAGTTCTGTCAGGAGGAATGGGCCAAAGTTCTTACCAACCATTGTGAGAAGCTTGTGGAAAGATCCAAAATGTTTGACCCAAGTCATACAGTTTAAGGGCAATGCTACCAAATACTAATGAAATGTATGGAAACTTTTGACTTTGCAGAAAGTAATAAAAATGCCTTTAAAAATTCTCTCTCATTATTCTGGCATTTGGCAAATATAAATAATTTTGGTTCCTAATTGACCTAAAATGGGGAAGGTTTATTCTGCTTTCATGTGAGATAGTGAGAAAAACATGCAGATGGGGCTTTTTATATAGTGTATGTTTACTTCTGGTTTCAACTGTACATCCATTAAGTTCAACCAGGGAAAAAGTAAACGTGTTGAAAAGAAAACAACATTTGGGCCTCCTGTGATTCCTGCACTATTTTCAATCAATTGTTGGAGCCAATACTTTCAACGGCTATATTATAATATAGAATTACAGTGTAAATACAACCTTAAACAAATGAATAAACTCACTTTGCTCATATCTAACTTTATAGCTACTGAAAATAAAATTTTAGGCTCCCCGTGCAGAAATAAAATGAAGTACCATGTGTTTTTTTGCAAAAATGAAACACGGTTCCAACTTAAACATGTGTTAGTATTACAAGACCAGCCTTGTAACCATAATAATAATCATATTTTTGGACTTGCCAGAATAATATAACACCAGTGTGAAGGGAGTGGACTGGTAATCATGCTTTTCAAATGGTGAGAACGTAAAGGTGTGAAATTCCCTTTAGTACATTCTGTTCAAAAGAATAGGATTATATATTTTAATGGGCAATATATACGGTGTTACCATAAATGGGTATTGTGCTTTTTATTTGGCACTTATCTGATATAACTATGACATTTACTAAGATTAACACTGTCCATTGACAAAACATAGGTCAAGATAATAACTGACAATTATCGTCCCTCCAAGTGTCCATTAAGGGCGAGATGTCTGAAAATCAGCGGTGCTACGTCAGTTTTTAGGCGCATTAAATAAATGTAAAATGCGCCAGAAAGACAGACCCTATCAAAAATCTGACGTCAGGTATACCTTTTATAGTAAACATAATGCACCTAAAAATAATGCGCTGTGCGCCTCCATAACGAGATGCGCCTATTGAGGCGCATAGCACATCATTACAAGTGTATATGTGTTAGGTGCATTACACATTTTACAAGTATGTGTTAGGCGCATTACAAGTATGAGTTTGGCGCATGTCACATTTTACAAGTATGTGTTAGGCGCATTTCATATTCTTGTAATGATAAGCTATGCGCCTCCATGCGCGATGTGCCTCGATAGGAGCATTACATACTCTACCAATGAAATCTTTTGTGCCTTGATTAGCGCAAATCGCGGCTAAGCATATCATTAGAAGCGTATGTAATGCCCCTATTGAACACATCGCACACGGAGGCGCAGAGCTTATCATTACAAGTATATGAAATGCGCCTATACACATACTTGTAATGCGCCTAACTCATACTTGTAAAATGTGAAATGCTCCTAACACATATACACTTGTAATGATGTGCTATGCGCCTCAATAGGCGCAGATCGTTATGGAGGCGCGCAGCGCATCACTTTTAGGCGCATTGCAATGTGTCGGTCCCGGCATACAATGCGCCTAGTTTTGGTGCATGACAGTTCATTTACATCCAAAATATGGCATCAAAAGCGGTTTTAGCGCAATATAGACCAAAAAACTGGTGTTGGCATTTTGAGAAATGTCGCCCTAAGTGTCTTGGTCCTGCAGTCTAAAATCCCTTATATCCCATACATATTGGCCTTACTCTTTAAAGGGAATTATCAGCAATTTCTTTTTTCACTAATTAAAACCAGATCCTGATTCATGTTCTTTTCTTCTCAGCCATTTTTTTTCTAACTATAGATTTTTTTTATTTCTGTATAGGATTATGGGAGTGGCCATCTTGCCTGAGCTGCTCTTAACAGCATATAGAGAGATGCTTTACAGCTGCTACATGGGCATAGGAGCCTGTGAACAGGAGCAGACCCATTGATTTCTATGGGAAAGTTTTCTAGGCATGCTCTGTGACCTGGGAAGAAGTCAGTGTCAGGGAGGCAGAGAGGGGGAGCTGTGTTTATCTCCTATTGTGACTGGTGGATCCTGTGTTATTTATGCACATTGGTATCACCTTTCATTGTAATTCTGCCTGCACTGATAATGAGGAGACTGCTCAAAAATTTTCTCTACAGAGCAGGACGTGCCAGATTATCTTTAAAAGGGTTGTCTCACTGCATTGATTAATCTCACCTCAGTTCTGTTTTCTTGGTTTCATTTTGAATTCAGGGACGTGTTTACTGGCTTCCACTAGGCTGCAGTAGAAGCCAGGACTGTAGCTATAGCGACCAGTGCTGGCAGCCTATCAGGAGAGATCAAACAGGTCTGTAGCTATAGCGACCTGAGGAACTGATGCAGCCCATACAAGAGGAGATATCTAGGAATAGGTAGGACACAGTTAATGTACACATATTGTTTTTGTAAGATCTTTAACATAAAAATCAAACCTTGTAGTGAGACAACCCCTTGAAGCCTAGTGGCCAAAGTAAAAACTGCAGGATTTCAGGATTTTTTTTCAAATATTGATAGTGATATGGAAAATTAAAGAAAACACAACCAAAAATTGTTTAAAAATTTAACGTAAACATGAGTTAAACAAGAGGTCATTTTCGCTTAAAGAAAACTATCCCTGTAGATTATAGACCATGCTCACTGCACACTTGGGTGGTCAATCGATTTTTAATTTGTAAAAAGGAAGTTTATTTTTTCAGCTTTTTTCAAACAGATCCAAAACATGTGCCAGGGAATCCTACGTAAGACCATTGAATCATCGCAGTAAAAAGAGGTTCTGTAAAGAATACGTTTTTTTGTTTTGGGGCCAAAATAGCGAACATCCTGGGGTCTATTTAGCCACTAAAAAATTTATGCGCCTTTAACCAAAAAAGAATTTTAAACCTGCTAAAACATATCCCAAGGGGCCCAAAGGCTTTAGAAGTATTATAGTCTATATAATGTTGCAATATAAACATACACATCAGATATGTGGCTTGCCATAGAAAATAGTGGGCCACCAAAAGCAGCAAAAAAAACCCCCAAAAAACATTTTAAAAAGGGAACGGGAAAAAATTTTTTTTATAAAATTATGTATTGGCTTTTTTGCAAAATCCTTTTTTTCATTACAATATACTTATGACCTGAAAATTTTTGTATTAAAAATACAAAAAAAATTTTTAAACAAACCCAAATCTAAAATTTAGCTTTTTTTTAAATTTTCCCAAAGATTACTAGATTACTAGAAAGTTCTTACTGGAAAAATTTTACTACATAAATCAAAAGCGTTTTTCACCATCCGGTGCACAAAAGGTTTAGGCAAAAGTAAAACCAAAAAAAAATCAGAGACAATTTTAAAAATCCCCCTCCCACTTTCCACAAAAATTTTTCCCGCAAAAGGGTATTTGTGTATACTTTTTACCTTGATTAGTGTAGTGATGTAATAGGGTGAGCCACCGAGAGGCGGGGCCGCTCTTTTTGGGGCGATACCCCCACCTGAATTTTAGGACGAATTTGGGAAAGGGGAGGGGCTTTTAATTTTTGGCCCTCTGATTTATTTTGGTTCACTTCTGCCTCCTCTGTGCCCTTCGGGGTTTATAGAAAAGGGTTTTGGGGAGATTGTCCAATTAAAAATTTTTTTTCTTTTTGGGGGGTATTTTTGATTTAGGGTTAGGTTTAAATTTTTCGGGGGAAGGGTTTTGGGGGGGGGGCCCAATAAAAATTTTAATTTTGTTGGGTGGGGGGTATGGTCCTTTTTTTTTTAAAAATTTTCCCATCTAAAAAAACAAACCCTCATATGGAAAAAAATAAAAAAGTTAGAGCTCTCAGAAGGTGGAATGCAAAAGCGAAAATTTTCCCTGCATTCTTAAAAGGAAAAATTATTTAGCCCGGGGTTTGGGGAAAATTTGTTTTCCCCTTTTGGGCATTCTTGGGGGCTTTTATTAGTTAACCTTAAAGGGGGGTTTTTATTTTTTTTTTTTGGTTTTTTTGGGGGGGGGAAAATTTAAAAATTTTTTTGGGGTGGCAAAAAAATTTACCGTTGTGTTTAAAAAGGGTTTTTTGGAGGGCCATTCAGGATTGAAAAATTTCGGCAATTAAGTTTTTGTTAAAGGTTGAGCAGCTTAAAAAAATTTAACGCAACTGTTCCAAAATCCCGGGGGTTGGGCTGTCCCGGGGTTTTGGGGCGGTGGTATTTTGGGGGGGTATTATTTGGGGGGGACAAAGGTGAGAGGGGGGGGTTTTTTTTGGGGTTTTGGAAAGGGTGTTCCTTTTTTTTCATAACCAAAATTTTCAAAATTTTCATCTGTTAAGGGTAAAAAGGGGGAATGACAAAAAAAGACCACAATCAGTGGCGTAATTTTGGGGGTTTTTGCCCTCACTACAAGGATCGGCTTTTTTGTTAAAAGTTTTTAAAAAAAAAAAAAAAGCCCTTTTTTGCCACATGGGGGTCCCATTCTAAATTTTTCCCCCTCTGTATGGGAAAGAATAAAGCTCCTCAGGGCCGCTAAAAGGCTACAACCTGTTTGGCCCTTCCCGTTAGGTTTGCCAGGTGCTGGTCGCTTTTGTTTCAAAATCTTTTCTTTCCTCTCCGGTTTAGGCTCCGGGGCGGGGTTTCTATAGCTGAAGCCTTTTTCTCCCCTGAAAAGGGGGGGTCAGTGCGGTCGCTTTAGTTTCAGCCTTTTTCGGGGTTCTTCCAAGATGGGGTGTTTTTTGGCCCTGGGAAAAGGCTACGATGTTAAAGCCCCTCTCCTGATTAGGCTGCGTGCTTGTTGCTTTGCAAAGCCGGGGGGAAAGGAATGTTGTTGGGGCTTGCGCCGGGCTTTTTCCGGTAATATTTTCGCGCCCCGGCAAATTTGTTTTCCTGCCGAAACTCCAATATCGGGTGCTTTAACGGCGCCCCGAACTTTTTTAATGCACCTGTTTTTCGGGGGGGTGCGGGGGGCGGGGGAAATAAAACCCGGTTTGAAGCTATAGTTTTTTAAGCTTTTTTTACAAGCAATTCCAGGCCCCATGCGGAAGGTCAGAAAAAAGCCAGCCCAACCTGCCCCTGCTTTTCAAAAATTTAAAAACCAAGAAAAAGGAACTGAGGTGAAAAGGTTTTTGGGAGGGAGTGAGACCCCCCCTTTAAAAAGTGGGGGGGCCCCCGGGTTGGTTAATTAAAAAAAAAGTGCCTTTTACAAAAAAATTTGGGCCCCATTTTTTAATTTTGAAAACTTTTATGGGGAAAAAGGACCCTTTGGGCCTCCAAAGGCCCTGGGGGGGGGGTTGTTTTTATGCCCCATCTGTTTCCCCTATGCTATCCCCTTTAAACAGTCTTTTTTAAAGGGCGGCTTCCCTTAAAATTTCCTGAAATTTTTGGGCCATTGTGAATTGGGGGGTTTTAAATAATACTTTGGGGGTCCGCAATTCAAAAAATTTTTGGGGGAACATTTTTTAATTTTTAGAGGGTACTTCCCTGGTCTTTGTCGGAATTCTGGAACACCCATCCCCCTTTTATAATATTTATCATTTTTTTGGGGGGAAACAACCCTGGGGGCTTTGGGGCCCCGGGAAAGGAATGGGAGCCCCTTTGCTTTTTTTAAAACCCACAAATTTTGAAAACCCAAAAAAAGGACAAGGGACCTCTACGGGGGGGGCGCGGGTAGTATTTGGGCCTACTGGGGCCTGCAAAAGGGGAGGGGTTTTTCCAAAAGCCCCTTCTTTTTACTAAGGGGGGTTTGTAAAATTGGGGGGCCAAAAAGGGGAATGGGGCCCCCTTTTCCCTTTTTTCCCGGGAAAATAATTTTGGGGGAAAATTGGGAGTTGAAGGTAGTTTAAGGGGAAAAAGGGAATTTAAAGGTTTAATTTGGGGGGCCTTTTTCCCCACATTTTAAGAAAATTCTGGGGCGGTTTTCTTCCCCCAAATTTAAAAAATCTTCTTTTCTGGGATTGTTTTAAAAAAGAAGGGGAATTTTTGGCTTGGGGCATTTTGGGGGGGTTTAATATTTTCCCGGTAGGGGGAAAGGTTTCCAATAATTAAAATTTTTTTTTCCCGGGGAAAACTGAAGGGGGTTGTTGACCTGACTTTTGGGTTTAAATATTAAAGGGGTTATATTAGGGGAATTTTTAAAGAGGGGGGGTCTTTTTAAAGGGGTGGGGCCGGGTAAAAATTTTTTTGGGGGTGAAAATTTTTTTGGGAAAGTTTTAAATTTTTGGGTTTTGTTCAACTTTTTTTTTAAAGGGGGGTACGGGGGGGTTTTACCTTTTGGGGGCCTTTCATTCGGGGCCCAAGTACCAGGGTTTTTCCTTTTTGTTTTTGCCCTTTTAAACAAAAAAGGAGGGGGGGAAGGGGCGGGGGTGGAACTGGGAAATGGGTTGTTTGGGGGGTTCTTGGTTTTATCCTTTTCAAAAAAGCGGTTATTTCCTGGGGGGGGGGTCTTTTAATTCAGAAGGTTTTGGG
Organism: Phyllomedusa bahiana; assembly: GCA_025379985.1. Taxonomy (NCBI): domain Eukaryota; kingdom Metazoa; phylum Chordata; class Amphibia; order Anura; family Hylidae; genus Phyllomedusa; species Phyllomedusa bahiana. The sequence continues at coordinate 56,753 of JAODAL010000217.1, read as the reverse complement.
GGCCTGCAGCAAAGAATTTATCTTTTTAAAAAAGTTCCCAAACAAGGGAGTAATGAATTGACGTTTGGGGGAAGGAAACTGGGGAAAAAAACGGGTTTTATTAGGGTTCCAAAAAAATTTTGGAGGGGAGAAAACCCCTTTAATTTTTTTTTGGAATTTTAAATTAAATTAAGTGCCATTTTTTGATTCCAATGGACTCCTCTTTTCCTTTATAGAAATTAAAAAAATGGGGGGGGGGGGTTTTTTTTGGGGTTAAATTTAGGGCCCAAAGACAGTTTGGCCGGGGGGGGAAAATTTTAATTAATTTTCCCCCGGGGGGGGTTATTTTTTCCATTGACCCCTTTGGGGGGAGGGGGTTTTTTGGAACTTTTTTTAAAAGGGGGCTTTAAAGGGGGGGGGGTTTTTGGGGGGTTTAAAAAGGGAAATTTTAAAATGGCTTTTTGGGGGGTGGGGGGAAAAGGGTTTGGTTTTAAGGAATTTAAAAGGGGCGGCCGGGCTTTAAAGGGGCAACCCAGGGTTTGGGCCAATTTTGGAACACCAAAAATTTGGGGGTACGGCTTTAAAATTACAACAGGAAATTTTCTTTGGGGAGGTAAAACCCCCAAGGGGGGAGCCTTTGGGGGGGCAAAAAGAGGGGAAGAAATTTTTAAGGGGTTTGGAAAATTTAGACAAAGTCCGCAAATTAAAAAATTTTTGGGTTTGGGGGGGTGAAAAATTATGGGGGGGCCCTAAAGAAGGTTTAGGGCCCCTAGAAAAGGGGAAAAAAGGTTGGTTATTTTCCCAAGCATTTGGGATTCTTGGTGGGAATTTTCCCAGGGGAAATTCCCTTAGGGGGGAATCCCCCAAAAAAATGCGATTTTAAAAACCTTGAGTGTAGGGGTTAAATAGAAATCTGTGCTGAAAGGTCTCCAAAAGCAGGGCCCCCGGGGGGAACCCCCCGGGCCTTTCCAATGGAAACTAGAAATGTTCCATTTTTCCCCCGGTTGCCCAAATTTGATTCCGGGTGAAAGCCCATGTGCTGGGCCGCCGGGAAAAACCAAAATCCAACCTAGTTTTTTTGCGCAAAAATTTTGGGCAAAAAAAGGGTTTGGTGCGGCGAATTTTAAAATATCGTCATACCCCCCGGGAAAAGGGTTTTTAACCCTTTGCGTGGGGGACAAAAGCCTTACGGGTTTTATACGTTCATGCTTGTTCATTGATTAACATTCCCACCAGCTACACAGTAAAGACATCCATTATATTTTCCCATTTTATTCATGGAAAGTTTTCATTTTTGTGTTTTTTATTTGACATCACAGTCAGAGAAAACCCCGAAAAAAAAATTTCCCCCAACTTCTTTCCTGTTTTCTTTTCTTGTCATCATTTGAGTGTAAAAAAAAACAAAAAACTTTTTTAATGTTGCTTGATGCCCCATGGGAAAAGATCGGGAAAATTTTCTTATATTTTGGGACAGCTTTAAAATTTCTAAATCGGGTTATGAAGTTTTAATCCGGGGAAGGACAGGATTTTAGGCAACCACAGGTTGTGTGGGCCCGAGAGGTTTGAGCCTCAGGGTTGGTCTGTCTCACTACACCCAACAATTAAACATAGTTAAATTTGGAAGTTAGAAAAATCCTGGGGCAAATAAAAATTTCTGTTTCCTATTTGGGCAATGGGTGACAGAAAAAAGGGCTTGGAAACCTATTGCCAGCAGCTACGACCTAGTGATAGTGACAGCTGCTATTTTTTTCAAAAATATTAAACCTGATGGTTATATCTAGACAACCCCTTTATTCAATGGAAGATTGCCTGGTGATCAGCTTAAAGGGGTTTTCTTGTTTCAAAGATCATAGCTCAAAAGGAGGGGACCAAAAATTTAAGGTTGTAGGTCCTTGGTTACCATAGGCAAAGTGCTATGGTTTAAGAGAACAGGACGTTTGTTTAATGGTTGGTAATGAAGTGAGAACTCCGGTCGGGTCCCGCCTCCGGTCGTATTCGGGAACGCGCGTCAGACGGAGAAGCAGGAGTGAGGGTGTGGACGGGAGCGCGCAGGGAGGGAGGGAGGGGGAGAGAGAGATTTTCACTGACAGCAAGCATTGCTAGTTGCGACGTATGCGTGCGGGGTTTCCTCTTTTCACTGACAGCGATCAGAGGTCCTGCACCAGAGAGAGAGATCTTGTGCAGTCCCATGTAAATACAAGTAGATAAAGCATATAGTTTTGTTCTGAAGATCTGTAGAGGTCAGAGGTGTAATAATCTGCTGGATATATCACTGTGTGTGAGAGACAGAGAAAAAAAAATCACCCATCTCTCCCACAGTCCTGAATGTCAAATGCCCATTCTAGTTACAAAGTATGTAGAGAGAGCAAGAAATGTAGCTATACACTATCGAGTTACACTTGGCTTTTCACTTCCAATGATTCCTTAGTCTCCGACAGCTGAGAACCTTTCCCTTCCCCCGGCTCACACAGAATGAATCCTCACGTGCACACTTTGGGGCGTGTCTGCAGAGAGTGAAGACACTCCCTGCTGGGAGGAGAAACATGCCCCTCCATTTCATAAGCTCTGCTTAGCAACCAGTATAAACGGCTACCAAATGGTGAAACGATAAAACCCCTTTAATGGTACAGGGTCAACTTCAGAAACCCCAAAGTGCTAAGTGAAATGGAGTATTACATCTCAGCTATAGAAATGAACAGGGATGATGTGTTTGCTCCTTGTTAGTGGTTTCCTGTTAATAGATTGTATTCACAAGAAGAGCCCTAAAATAGTATATGGATATGGGTCATATTCATGAGACAACCCCCTGACAAAGTCCTAGATTGGAATATAATATATATATGTAAAGGAGTAGGTATGGCAATATAAAGATCTAAAGATATGTAAACCATAGTACGACGTTTCATTCGGGGAGGGCTACGGATCACTTACTGCCATACACATAATAATACAAATAAAAGTAGAAAACACAAAAACACATAACATATTACATCCATAGAGTTTACATATATTTATATATATATGTGCTATAGCCTACAGTAAGCAGAATTAATTAACCCCTTCACGACCTTAGACGTATGCATACGTCCAGGTCGTTTGGGGGTTCACGCACCTGGACATATGCATACTTTCCTGAGGATCCGCGAACTCTAAAGCAAGTTCGCCGATCGGCGCGGGGTGTCAGCTTTTATATACAGTGACATCCCGCAGCGCGGCCCCGACCCGAGATCGCTCCGGGGAGGAGGGGGGGGGGGGCGGTTTTAAACCCCTTTAATTATCGCGACCATCGGGTCGCAATAACTAAAGAGGGCGCAGGAGGAAATCGTGCGGGGCTGTGTGCTGACAGACAGCCGGAAGGGAAGAATGCCTTCCGGGTTGTCTGTGACACACGATGCCCGGCGGCCCTGAGTGGGCATGGCCCGCATCGTGACTGACAGTTTTCCATAGGAACCAGTGCACAGCAACAAGCTGTGCATTGATTTCCCATTGAATGAGAGATCTAAAGATCTCTCATTTCAAATCCCCTATGGGGAAAAGTAAAAAAAAATGTGAAAAAGAAGAAAAAAAAAAAAAAAGGAAAAAAAAAAAACACAAAAGGGAAAAAAAAAAAAAAAGTCAAAAATAAATAAAGTACCCATATTGGGGTACCCCCCGGTGCGTAACGACCTCCCTATAAATCTTCTGTTAATTTACCCCGTACGTAATGCTTAAAAAAAAAAAAATCACAGTTTTAAATTTTTGTTCATCCCCGCACTAAAAAGGAAAAAAGTGACAAAAACTCCTATAAAACGGCAAGTGTACCAATTAAAGTCAGTTATCCCAAAAAAAAAGTCCTTTACAGCTCGTATAGGGAAAAATAAAAAACTTTTTGGCTCTCGAAGTAGCGATGCTAAATATTTTTTACCACTAAAAACACTTTTTTTTTTTAAGTGCTTCAACTAAAAAAAACATAAAATTGGGTACACCGTAATCGATCGACCCACAGAGTAAAGCTAACTTATTACGGAAAAATGCACAGGGGGCGTTTAAAAAAAAAAAATAAAAAACATACTTGATTTTCAGTATTTTTCCTTCCAAAAAATGGGGTTAAAAAGATCAAAAATCTTTTCCCCCCAAAAATATACCAAAAAAAACGTCCCCCATCCCGCAAAAAAAAAAGCTACCCACAACACAAAAAAAAAAAAAAATTATGGCTCTAACTAGGCGATGCAAAAAAAGTTTTTCCGTTTTTAAAAAAGTTTTTTATTGATTTAAAAACTAAAAAATAAAAAAAATAAAATTGGGTATCGTTTAAAAGTAAGCCTGCTGGTAAAGGTGCATATTAACCCCAAGTGACCGCTATAAAAAAAAAATAAAAAACAACCATTGCTGTATTTGTTCAAAACCCTCACAAAAACCCTTTAAAAAAAATGAACAAAGTGTTTTTTATGCCCCCCCTATGGGACCAATAAAACATCAAAACCCCCAAAAAAACCCAACGCCTTGCCACAGCAAAAAAAAAAAGTTATGACTTCAGAATAACCTAAAAAGAATTTTTTATAACGTTTTTCTACTGTTAAAAAATAATAAACGAAAAAACTATAAAACATACATTGTAAGTGTACCGACCCCCAAGTAAAAATTTTCACATCATTACACTGCACGGGGGAACCTGTAAAATTAAGTCCCCAAAAAAAAAGGGGAACGCGTTTTCCCCCCCCCCCCCCCATTTTCATGGCCCCCGCTAAAAAATAGATGGGAAAACCTGTGTGCCCAAAATGCCCAAAACAACCCCCATAGGATCCATGGGGTTTTTAATCTAAAAAGGGCGACTTCTGGGGAAAATTTTTCACCTGTTCTGGTTTTTGGTGGCTTTTGCAAATGGACATGGCACCCACCAAAACTCGTTCCAAAAAACCAAATAGCGCTCCCCCCCTTATACGCCCCTGCCAGCGCCCAAAAAGCGTTTTCACCCAATGTAAAGGATTTGCCAAATTGGAAAAATTTAAAAAAAGTTTTGGGGTTCTTTTTTCAGGATTTCCTTTTAAAAATGAAACTTTTAAGCTAAATTTCAGTTATTTGAAAAAAAATGTTTTTTAATTTTTTACGCCCAATGCTAAAAAAAAAAATTTTTGAATCAAACCCGTGGGTCGATATACTCAAATTAACACCTGTTTTAATACCTTAAGGGGTGTAGTTTTCCAAAATTTTTGGGTCTTTTTTGGGGTGGGTTTTTAAGATTTTGCACCTTAGGGCCTCCTCAAATGAAATGGCGATAAAAAAAAATTGCATTGAAAATTTTGGGGCCCCAAATCCCGTAGGGGTTTCCCAAATTTGGGGGTTATGGGTGAGCCAAATAATGCACCCAGGGGCCCCAAAAAGGGGTTTTTCTAAAAAAAGCGGGGCCCGGGGGGAATTGATATTACATTGCTTTTACCTAGTTCCCTTTACCGTGTTCCAGTGAATAATGGATAAATATTGAAAAACTGCAAAAAAAGGTGACATTTTAAAATTTCACCTCCACTGTGCTTTAATTTCTGTGAAATACCTAAAGGGTTATCAAACTTCCTAAACACTGTTGTAAATACTTTAAGGCCGTGTTCACACGGCTTATTTCGCCGCGGATTGGTGCCGTACTCCGCGCCGGATTTGCGCTGCAGTACGGCGCCAATCCATCGCAGTAATTACGGTAATCCAATGTTCTCATAGAGAACAGTGGATTCCGTCGCTCCTCCCCGCTCGGCGAATCCACCGGGCGGGGAGAAAGTCACCTGCACATTATCCAGGCGCAATACGTGCCGTGGATAATGGAAGTCTATTGTCCGGCGGGCCGCGCCCCCGCCCCTTGTTCAAGCCGGAATTGCGAGCGCAATCCGGCTCGCAATTACGGCTTGAATAAGCCGTGTGAACCGGGCCTAAGGGGTCTAGTTTCTTAGAAGGCATCATTTATAGGGGTATCTAACATACAGGCCCCTCAACGCCACGTCAGAACTGGAATGGTCCCTAAAAAAGTGTATATTGCAAATTTTCTTGAAAATGTGAGAAATTACTACTGAATTTCTAAGCCCTCTAATGTCATTAAAAAAAAAAGGACAAACTTTTGGATAAACTTTTCTTACTAACTTAAAGCACAATGTGTCACGAGAAAACAATCTCTGAATCACATGGATAGGTAAAAGTGTCAAAAAGTTATCTCACATAAAGTGACACATGACAAATTTCAAAATAGGGCAGTGTCAGGAAGGCCAAATCTGGCTGGGTCCTTAAGGGGTTAAAAAAAAGAACCGGACAGTGAGAGTCCTACTTCCCCATCCACAATCATTTAACTTTAGTCAAATTATTTAACCCTATATATCACAGAGCTCAGCTCCCCTCCTCTATCATTTAACCCTATATATCACAGAACTCTGCTCCTCTACAATATAACCCTATATATCACAGAGCTCAGCTTCTCTCCCTCTATCATATAACCCTATATATCACAGAGCTCAGCTTCTCTCCCTCTATCATATAACCCTATATATCACAGAGCTCAGCTCCTCTCCTCTATCATATAACCCTATATATCACAGAGCTCAGCTTCTCTCCTCTATCATATAACCCTATATATCACAGAGCTCAGCTTCTCTCCTCTATCATATAACCCTGTATATCAGAGGCGTAAGTTCAAGCTCTTGGGCCCTAGTGCAAAAAGTGAAATGGGGCCCCCTTGTTACCGTGCAACATTTACAATACTGGTGTTTTCTTATGTAGCAGAAGGGCTTTTGGGCCCCCTTAGACCCCAGGGCCCGGTAACGACTGCTACCTCTGCACCTCCTGTAGCTACGCCCCTGCTATATATCACAGAGCTCAGCTTCTCCCCTCTATCATATAATCCTATATATCACAGAGCTCAGCTTCTCTCCTCTATCATATAACCCTATATATCACAGAGCTCAGCTCCTCTCCCTCTATCATAAAACCCTATATATCACAGAGCTCAGCTCCTCTCCTCTATCATATAACCCTATATATCACAGAGCTCAGCTTCTCTCCTCTGTCATATAACCCTATATATCACAGAGCTCAGCTTCTCTCCGTCTATCATACAATCCTATACATCACAGAGCTCAGCTTCTCTCCCTCTATCATATAACCCTATATATCACAGAGCTCAGCTTCTCTTCCTCTGTCCTATAACCCTATATATCACAGAGCTCAGCTCCTCTCCCTCTATCATAAATCCCTATATACACGGGAGCTCAGCTTCTCTCCTCTATCATATAACCCTATATATCACAGAGCTCAGCTTTCTCTCCTCTGCCCCATATAACCCTATATATCACAGAGCTCAGCTTCTCTCCGTCTATCTTACAATCCTATACACACAGAGCTAAAGCTTCTCTCTCTCTTTCATATAACCTTTTTGTATCAACAGGCTCACTTCTCTCCCTCTTTTCTTTATAACCCTATATATATATATGTCTTTCTTTCCAGCCGCTATACTGATGCCTCTACCCTGTGTCAGCCCTCTGCAATGCTACCATTCAGTACAGAATACAACAAAAAACCATCACTCTCACCTATAAAGCTCTCCACAGTGGTGCACCCCCCCTACATCTCCTCCCTCATCTCTGTCTACCACCCAACCCGGCTCTCCGCTCTGCTACTGATCTAAGATTACACATCTCACTCATCCGAACCTCCCATGCCCGTCTACAAGATCTTGCACGAAATTGCACCAGTTCTCTGAAACATTTTTACCCCATGTGATCAGGCACACCACAACCCTCGCAGTTTTAAGGGTGCTCTGAAAACTCATCTTCTTAGACAAGCCTATCAAGATCCCTAATTGTTAACCCCCCAAATTCTGTCACACATTCATCACTTCCTGAACTTGGCACCCACAGGCACTTATCTGTATTTAGTTGTATGGTTGGGATGGCAGGTTCATCCACTTTTTTTTTTTTTTTTTTGTATACTACCCCATATTTATGTCAAATGGCTGGACCATTGTAAACCAAGCACTTTTAACTCTTTGTTTCACCCATACACCCTATAGAATTGTAAGCTCTTGCAGCAGGGCCCTCCACACTTGTGTCTGATTTGTACGTAAGCTTTTTTATAATGTAATGTCTGGTTTGTCTGTGCTTATTCCCTCTATAATTGTAAAGGCGCGGAATATGTTGGCGCTATATAAATAAAGATTATTATAATTATTATATATATCACAGAGCTCAGCTTCTCTCCTCTATCATATAACCCTATATATCACAGAGCTCAGCTTCTCTATCATATAATTATATATCACAGAGCTCAGCTTCTTTCCTCTATCATATAACCCTATATATCACAGAGCTCAGCTTTTCTCCTCTATCATATATCCCTATATATCTCAGAGCTCAGCTTCTCTCCTCTATCATATATCCCTATATGTCTCAGAGCTCAGCTCCTCTCCTCTATCATATAACCCTATATATCACAGAGCCAGCTCTTCTCCTCTATCATATAACCCTATATATCACAGAGCTCAGCTCCTCTCCTCTATCTATAACCCTATATATCACAGAGCTCAGCTTCTCTCCTCTATCATATAACCCTATATATCACAGTGCTCAGCTTTTCTCCTCTATCATATAACCCTATATATATCACAGAGCTCAGCGTCTCTCCTCTATCATATATCCCTATATATCTCAGAGCTCAGCTTCTCTCCTCTATCATATACCCCTATATATCTCAGAGCTCAGCTTCTCTGCTTCTCTCCTCTATCATATAACCCTATATATCACAGAGCTCCGCTCTTCTCCTCTATCATATAACCCTATAAAACACAGAGCTCAGCTCCTCTCCTCTATCAAAAAACCCTATATATCACAGAGTTCAGCTTATCTCCTCTCTCATATAACCCTATATATCACAGAGCTCAGCTATGCTCATATATCATATAACCCAAAATATCACAGAGCTCAGCTCCCATCCTCTATCAATAACCCTATATATCCAGAGCTCAGCTTCTCTCCTCTATCAAAATAACCCAATATATCCCAGAGCTCAGCTTTTCCTCTCTATCAATAAACCCCATATATCACAGTGCTCAGCTTTTCTCCTCTATCATATAACCCTATATATCACAGAGCTCAGCTTCTCTCCTCTATCATATATCCCTATATATCTCAGAGCTCAGCTTCTCTCCTCTATCATATAACCCTATATATCCCAGAGCTCAGCTCCTCTCCCTCTATCATATAGCCCTATACATCACAGAGCTCAGCTTGTCTCCTCTATCATATATCCCTATATATCTCAGAGCTCAGCTTCTCTCCTCTATCATATACCCCTATATATCTCAGAGCTCAGCTTCTCTGCTTCTCTCCTCTATCATATAACCCTATATATCACAGAGCTCAGCTCTTCTCCTCTATCATATAACCCTATATATCACAGAGCTCAGCTCCTCTCCTCTATCATATAACCCTATATATCACAGAGCTCAGCTTCTCTCCTCTATCATATAACCCTATAAACCACAGAGCTCAGCTTCTCCCCTCTATCATATAACCCTATATAATCACAGAGCTCAGCTTTCTCCTTCTATCTTATAACCCCTATATATCACAGAGCTCAGCTTCTCTCCCTCTATTATATAACCCTATATATCACAGAGCTCAGCTTCTCTCATCTATCCTATAACCCTATATATCACAGAGCTCAGCTCCTCTTCTCTATCATATAACCCTATATATCACAGAGCTCAGCTTTTCTCCTCTATCATATAACCCTATATATCACAGAGCTCAGCTCCTCTCCTCTATCATATAACCCTATATATCACAGAGCTCAGCTTCTCTCATCTATCCTATAACCCTATATATCTCAGAGCTCAGCTTCTCTCCTCTATCATGTAACCCCATATATCAGAGCTCAGCTTCTCTCCTCTATCATATAACCCTATATATCCCAGAGCTCAGCTCCTCTCCCTCTATCATATAACCCTATACATCACAGAGCTCAGCTTCTCTCCTCTATCATATAACCCTATACATTAGGGAGCTCAGCTTTACTCCCTCTATCATATAACCCTATATATCACAGAGCTTAGTTCCTCTCCTCTATCATATAACCCTATACATCACAGAGCTCAGCTTCTCGTCCTCTATCATATAACCCTATATATCACAGAGCTCAGCTTCTCTCCGTCTATTATATCCTGCTCTCAGATAGGGCACCATAAGTCACCTGTATTCACTTTAAATATATGTGCAGGTGGTGATATCCATAGACAGAGAAAAGACTTTTACTTTTTGCATTATTTCTGTCCTCTGACATCATTATGTTTTTCTTTCCTGTGTTGTGATTTCACGGTAAACATGATTTAAATGCTATGTGTTATGCCTGTGCGAAGATAACGTGTATAGTCCCAGTACTGTGAAATCATGGTTTGTATAATTACTATAGTGTCACGTGGCATAGTGTATTATCTCTGTATCATGCATTTCTTATGTATTGTGACACCACTGTGTGCATTATTCCACTTTTGTGACACCACTGTGTGCATTATCCCACTTTTGTGCATCAACAGGGCCGGGACAAGGCATTTTGGTGCCCTAGGCAAGTACAGCCAATGGCGACCCCCCCCCCCCCCCCGCTCCCGAAAAAATGGCACCTCCCCCCCACTAATTCCTCTCGCCCCTGCGCCAGGTCCTGTCACTAATTTTCTGCGTATCCCACATAGCTCCCATCCATCTCCTCAGCAGTCACTGCACAATGACAAATCAGCCCTGACAAACTTGCGTATTCAAAATCACTCCCCTCCGTATGACAGTGTAATACCTAACAAATAAGTCACCAAATATTCCACCGATACATGGAGCAAATCTACCGGACGCATGATACAAAACCAAGACCCTAAACTATTACTACTTAAAGATCAAATAATCCTGCCAGACCCTGACCAAACGCGACCCCCACATGTGACTATCAGCTGTACACAGGCTCTGAAGACATATATCACCGCCATACAGTGACCATATAGTGGTATATACTAGTTGTATGTAGGCTCTGCAGAAATATAAGTGATTACACTGTAGTTACATTTAGTGACTCACAGGAGACGTCTTTTCTGATCAGCGTCGTTCACTTTCCCTTTTCTTCTCCATCCGGTTCACACCTTCATGCTGAGTTCTCCTAGCCACGACTCGTCCCTGCAGATTTGGACACAAATATCTTAGAATCCTCACATTTCCAGTAACTCCTTAATTATAGGTATATAGGTCCCTGCAGTTAGACAGGTATATAGATATGCCCTCTCAGTCAGGCAGGTATATAGATATTGTCCCCTTAGACAGGTAGGTATATAAATATAGGGGCACTCAGGCAGGTATATAGATATAAGGTCACTCTCAGGCAGGTATATAGATATAGGGTCACTCTCAGGCAGGTATATAGATATAGGGTCACTCTCAGGCAGGTATATAGACATAGGGGGGCACAGGCAGGCATATGGGGGCACACAGGCAGGCATATGGGGGGCTCAGGCAGGCATATGGGGGCCACAGGCAGGCATATGGGGGCTCAGGCAGGCATATAGGGGGCTCAGGCAGGCATATGGGGGCTCAGGCAGGCATATGGGGGCTCAGGCAGGCATATGGGGGCACAGGCAGGCATGTGGGGGCACAGGCAGGCATGCAGGGGCTCAGGCAGGCATATAGGGGCTCAGGCATATAGGGGGCTCAGGCAGGCATATAGGGGCACAGGCAGGCATATAGGGGCACAGGAAGGCACATAGGGGGCTCAGGCAGGCAAAGCGGGGCTCACGCAGGCCTATAGGGGCTCAGCAAGAAAAATAGGGGGCTCAGTGAGACATATAGAGGCACAGGCAGGCATATAGGGGCACAGGTAGGCATATAGGGGCTCAGGCAGGCATATAGGGGCACAGGCAGGCATATAGGGGGCTCAGTGAGGCATATAGGGGCACAGGCAGGCATATAGGGGCACAGGCAGGCATATAGCGGTGCTCAGTGAGGCATCTAGGGCGAGAAATTGCCAGCTCACCACTCCTTAATTGTAGAGCTGCACGGCTGCTTTCTGGAAGCCAGGATCCATAATAGTAGACAGTCAAAGATTTGCCAGCAACTCCAAGATCGATAAAAAAAAACTGGAGGTCTTTATTAGCAGAGTAAAATCGTGGTGACAACAAATGACATCATCGCGACGCTACCAGCTGAGCCGCACGGGGCCGCAGCGGGTCCTCAGCGCTGTGTCGGCCCTGCGGCTTACCGGAGGATCCAGCGATCCTCCGGTGAGCCGGTCCGACACTGTCTGTGGAGCAGGGAGCGCTCGCTCTGTGCCTCACAGAAGCCCTCAGCTAAAGAGGCCGACGGCGCTCCAGGTCCATTGCAGCGGCCTGGAGCCCGGGAGGTTCGGGGCCCCTGACTGCGCCCCTTAGGGACAGGCAGAGGTAGTCGCCCTAGGCGATCGCCTACCTCTGCCTACCCATCGTCCCGGCCCTGTGCATCACTGTGCATTTTCCCTGCTTTAAAGTAACTAAAATAATCTTTTCATGTTCTGAACTTGCTACTGAAAGTGGTCATGATAGACTGGGGCTATGGGGCCCAAGGTTGCTTACTGTACTCCTCATCTCATCCAAAAAGACCTACAGCGTGTGGTCCAGCTTGTATAGAGATGACCATGTACTTAGGAATACTGATAATGTTCTTAATTTCATTTCCTCTAGTAACATTCATATGTGTAGGGAAAAGAAGAAACTGGAAGCCCCTGTGGTGTCAGATTTATAAAAGTGAAGTTATGGAAAAGGGAAAGTTACTGGTCATCATTATCAACTAACATAGGGCCAAATACAGAAAGTTTTAGGCTTTAATATAAAAACTAGGGCACTGGCGCTATAGAAAATCTCCAAGCAGCCCCAGCCATTTGTGCTTGAGTTGCTTCTAGCCCTACTTTTATGCACTACGGCTATACCCAGATTATTGCAGCCTTACACGCCTTTTGTTTTACATAAACACAGCTCCGAACATGTCTCTGCCAAAATGACTCCTGGAGAAAAGACGATGCACTGAGCATATAATGAGATTAGAGCGTGTATAGAACTTGTCCTTGTTCAGCCCGACGCTGACGGCATTTTCATCACTCTCCTGTGGATTTAACAAAGGTTGCCCTCCCTGGATGAGGTGGTGTTGTCATACAGTTTGTGGGACATTAGATAGTACAGTACTCTGCAGGCAGAACCTAGCCGCCACTTAAGCTGAGTACAGTCTTTTCAATGCAGGAGAAAAATCCAATGTTCATACCAGTAACTAAGGCAAATGTCATAGAGGGAGATGTGATTGGAGAATGTTTTGCTTCAATGACATAGCCTGGAAATAATATATTAATATATACAGGGTTATATTTTCCACCTTGTAACTCAGGTCTAGAGGTCAGACCTTATTTATTCTAACAATAAGTACATTTCATTGGCAGGAATGTATTACTGGAAAATGACATAGTACTCAAATCAGGTTTTTATTATGAACATATTTTTTTCATTTTGAGGATATTTTTTCTTATTTTTTAAGTGACTATTCACATCAAAAAAGTCTTGTGATAGAGCAGTTTGCACACAATTGGCTGACATTTCCTGTTCTTTGTAGCTTGTTTGTTGGCTTTACTGTTTAGACTCGGACAGATTAACAGAGTTGTCTCATTATCATTATCTATGACCACATGATAGCATTTTTTATGTTATCCCGACAGATACCTGAAGTGTAACAAGAAACTAGATGTAAACAGCCCCTAAGATTGTAATAATCTATGATTTTTTATGTCAAAGCTGTTTTCTCAGTCTTCTATAGTACCCTTATAACAATCAATGCACCAATGCCCCCATAACATAAAAAAATCATTTTTCTTATTTCAGATTACATTGCTGGAATATTTAGCAAAAATGATTTAAAGGGAAATAACTTGGCAGAACATCTAAATGTGTATTACATCCAATGTATTCTTATTGCCTAAGAGATCTTCTGTGTCTACAAGCAGATCTAGAGAATTTTCAAGAAAATCTGTTAAGATAAAAATCTTCCACATGCAATGACTAATTGCAACTATTATGAAATCAGAAGGGTAAAAAGGTAAAGCAGAGCTTCATAAACTTCTATATTAGTTCTGTTATAGCTCCTTATAACTCAGAGGTTGTATGGAACCACAATATGGTCATATCGATAAGGATTTATAATGGCTAATGGTTTATTACCTCTCATACGCTACTGATTCTTACTGCAGAGAACCAGCTGATAAGGACCAACAACAGATAACTGTCTATGGTTTGACTAATCAACAAAATCATGTTTCAAGGCTCTTTACAGGGTTATATATTGGCTTGCAAGGTAGCCATCTCAGGGCCGTTCCTAGGCTAAATTTCACTCAGGGCGAGGTGAAGAAATTGCCCCCCCCACCATGTAACATAATGTGCCACTATGCGACACAGTGCATCACCATCAACCAAAGCCAAAATATACAGAAAGCTTTACCACAATGTGCTACATATAAAATTACTAGATAATAGTCATACAGTTACCAAATAACACTGCTACACAAACCAGAATCCCAAGACCACTAAGACCACATATCACCGGCACACAGTGACCGAAAAATACTACCACACCATGACCACATATCACCACATAGTGACCAAATACAGCAACACCGTGAGCACATATCACCAGCACATAGTGACTGAATAATACAAACTGACCATTACTGAATACAAACCATTATACTTCAACCAATATTACCAGCATACAGTGGTGGATACCCGCTGAACACAGGCTCTGCACACATATAAATGGTTACAGTAAAGTTATATCTAGTGACTCACAGGAGACGTCTCTGAAGAGTTGTTCTCTTTCTCTTCTTCTTCTCCATCTGTCCCAGACGCCATGAAGACTTCTCCCGACTCTTCACTGTAAAATTTACAAAACAAATATCTTAAGACTCCTCCCTTTATCAGCACTTCCCAACCAATTCCTATCTCTATACAAACTCTGCATCTATAGCATCTCATATGGTAGCCATGTAATATGCCCCCTGTAGCCATGTAGTAGCCTTCTATAGCCAGGTAATAGCCCCTGTAACCAGTTGATGCCCCCCTGTAGCCAGTTGATGCCCCCTGTTATCAGTAGATGCCCCTGTAGCCAGTGATGCCCCTGTAGCCAGTGATGCCCCACTTGTAGCCAGTGATGCCCCCTTGTAGCCAGTGTGCCCCCTTGTAGCCAGTGATGCCACCATTGTAGCCAGTGATGCCACCATTGTAGCCAGTGTGCCCCCCTTGTAGCCAGTGTGTCCCCATTGTAGCCTGTGATGCCTCCCTTGTAGCCTGTGATGCCTCCCTTGTAGCCAGTGTGACCCCATTGTAGCCAGTGATGCCCCCATTGTAGCCAGTGTGCCCCCCCTGTAGCCAGTGTGCCCCCCTTGTAGCAAGAGTGCCCCCATTGTAGCCAGAGTGCCCCCATTGTAGCCAGAGTGCCCCCATTGTAGCCAGTGTGCCCCCATTGTAGCCAGTGATGCCTCCCTTGTAGCCAGGATGCCTCCCTTGTAGCCAGGATGCCCCCATTTTAGCCAGGATGCCCCCCCTTGTAGCCAGTGATGCCCCCCTTGTAGCCAGTGTGCCCCCATTGTAGCCAGTGTGCCCCCTTGTAGCCAGTGTGCCCCCCTTGTAGCCAGGATGCCCCCATTGTAGCCAGGATGCCCCCCTTGTAGCCAGTGATGCCCCCTGTAGCCAGTGATGCCCCCCTTGTAGCCAGTGATGCCCCTGTAAGTAATTCTAAAATAACAAAAGAGTACTCACCTCGGTCCGCTCGTTCCGGTCCGGAGCTGCTCAGCGGTGGGAGCTGCTGAGCGGTGTAAGCAGCGCGACGTCATCACGCTGCTTACCCTATCACGCAGCTCCCAGGGATCTCCTCGACGGCAGAGCTGCCAGCCGAGGAGATCAAGCGTCGCAGGGGGCGCGGTGAAAGCTGTGCGCCTCCTGTGACGCTTATACAGGGGAGGAGTCAGGACGGGACCGATCCGTCCCGCCGCCTCCTTGTACCGGCAGCTTCTGGCTCTGCGCGTCTGTTATAAAACAGTCGCGCAGAGTCAGGGGCGCTCATCTGGGCGGGCAGGGCGGCTGCGGCGCCCCAATCGGGTGAGCGGAGCCTCGGCGCCCCAAGCTACCGCCTGCCCTGCCCGCCCCTAGGAACGGCCCTGAGCCATCTATATGTGGCATTCAGACCCTAACATTTGCATCATGATTTAGTTACAATCCTGCTCTATCTGTGTCTTATGATCAGTCACGAGCCAGAAAGATTGAAAAGAAAAGAAGATTTGTATGTTTTCTACTGGTTTCCAAGCATCAACCTATACATATTGCCAGGTCAGTTGGTATCACTGAATGAGGAGCAACAACAGATAACTGTCTATGGTTTGACTGGTCAACAAAATCATGTTTCAAGGCTCTTTACAGGGTTATATATTGGCTTGCAAGGTAGCCATCTATTTGTGGCATTAGAGAGACTGGTTTCCTTCTGGATGTTTTCTACTGGTTTCCAAACATCCACATATACAAATTGCCAGGTCACTTGGTATCACTGAATGAGGAGCAACAACAGATAACTGTCTAGGGTTTGACTGGTCAACAAAATCATGTTTCAAGGCTCTTTACAGGGTTATATACTGGCTTGCAAGGTAGTCATCTATATGTAGCATTCAGACCCTAACATCTGCATCATGATGTAGTTAGATTCCTGCTCTGTCTGTGTCTTATGATCAGTCACGAGCCAGAAAGATTGAAAAAGAAAGAAGATTTTGTATGTTTTCTACTGGTTTCCAAGCATCCACATCTACAAATTGCCAGGTCACTTGGTCTCGCTGTATGAGGAGCAACAACGGATGGCTGGCTCGGGGTTGACTAATCAACAAAATCATGTTTCAAGGCTCTTTACAGGGTTATAAACTGGCTTGCAAGGTAGATATCTATATGTGTCTTTAGAGAGACTGTTGTTACCTTCTGGATGAGAACTATTTTTCGGAGCAGGGTCTTTCAGACCCTAACATCTGCATCATGATGTAGTTACATTCCTGCTCCGCCTGTGTCTTATGATCAATCATGAGCTAGAAAGATTGAAAAAGAAAGCAGATTTTGTATGTTTTCTACTGGTTTCCAAGCATCCACATCTACAAATTGCCAGGTCAGTCGGCAATTGAATGTAGCGCTATGTTCTGAGCAGGTTACACCATCCGCCTTATACTTTTGAAGTTATAAAAGATCAAGAAGAACTGGAAAGCAGACTTTCCCCATCAGTGCTGCATATGTGAGATAAAGGTGGACATACCAATCTAAAAAATAACCATAATATCAGTCCTCCAGTTTCCAGGACAGACGATGGGTCAGTGGAATGTGAACTGAGGTCATAGAGGCATAGACATAGCAAAGTCTCTGTCAACAGCGATTTTATTATTGACCCTGTAGATTAGAGAGTTTATGGACGGTTAACAAACCTTTACACACGAAATAACATTTCCGCCTGTTTAACCTGATAAGGTGGGCTCTTCTCTTATTTACTTGGGCTGTCTACTTAGAAGACACTTACTGTCATCACTGGTGGGAACAAAAGTCTTCCAAAAGTTAGCTGTGACAATCACACACCAAGGAGCCTTGTAGTGTATCACTGGAGTTAAAAATGATTCCAGTTACTTATGATGTCTACCAGGGCCAACTCTATATATCTAGGGACCTTTAGTCAGCAGAGTCACACTGGACCATCAATTGCCCTTAACTTTGGCTTCATTATAGAATATCTTATGTATTTCCCAAGCCTAATGGACCCTTGCATCTGCCTAGATTTCCCTGGTGCTGTTGCAAGGCCCTGGTGCATCCACAAAAGGTAGGTCAGTGGTCAGTTTACATGACTGCCATAGCTGTCACCATATGTAGAACATGTCCATTAGATAATGAAGCCCACTAGCACCATTGCTTCCTACTATTAGATAGCGTATAAGATACCAAGCTAATAAACTACATGGCTTACAATTATGAATTAAGGGTTGGAGGAAAGACATAAAGTAGGTGCTCTGTATCATTCTTGTATGGACACTGTGCTGTCTGGTAGTTTGTTGTTGACCATAACCTTAAGGCTTCCTAAGCCTTGGACACCATAAATGCCCAGATCTTTTGCTCATTCCTCTTGAGGTCCCGAAATAGGTGATCATGTCCTTCCTGTTATGACTGTGCCTATTCAGGCTGCAGTGTTGTCCTCAGTCCACAAGGTATGGCAGAGGCCATGCTTTTGGCCATGATTTGTGACTGTTCTATGCATGTTTCTTGCAGTGTCTGAATATGGTCTGATTAGGTTCTTTCTGTGAGTTCATTGATTTCAGCAGGCGGTAAGGCTAGGTTTGATGGGCAGCTCCTTCACCACTACTAGGCTGTGATCTGCGTGGTCTGGTAAACTATCTAAAATTCATATCCAGGAAACCATATTTAAATTTTTTCTTTCAAATCCAACCCAAACAATTTTTGAGGGAGTTTTCAATGCACCTCATGTTACCAACAGAAATACAAAAAAAACAAAAGGGGAGATTTTCCCCTTTACCGCCTCCGATGCTGTTTAGGTGTTACTTCACGGCCTAGTGGAATTAATGCAGGGATGGTCTCTTGGACTACAGAGACAATGGAACAATCCAATGGTAACAAAACTTTTGTCATCCAGCATCCGATGGAATTTGTGAAAATTAAAATCACATGCTTTATTTAAAAATTATTAAAATTAATTATCTGCATGCTGCAGTCTAATGCGCTCCTCATATGATTAAGAGCTCATGTCAGCTCGAAACGCGTCAGGGGGAGCACATTAGACTGCAGGACGCAGATCTTTAATTTTAATAATTTTTAAATAAAGCATGTGATTTTAATTTTCACAAATTCTGATTCTGCAAGATAAAAGTTTTGTTACCATCTTATGTTACCATTAAATAATACATCTTACCCTATTAAGAAAATCAAGCTTTTATATGACTATGTTGATGTAAAAATAAAAATATTATGGCTCCTAGAAAGTGTGGAGGAAACAATGGAAATGTCATCTCCAAAAACCATTGGGAATGGGTTAAAGATCTTTTTTTTTGTAAATAAATACAGTTGTAAATCTCTCCTAAAGTTCTTGGGCAGAATTTGCAGTCCAGAAACCATAAATAGGGACAAAGCCCTCAGGGGTCTTAGATTTTTTTGACAGGCAACAATGAATCATTTGTTATCCCTCATATGATTCTAAATGTACTTAGAAGGGAGAGGGCAGTAAATCCAATTGACTGTGTTTGCACATGGTTTTTCCCTGACCATAAGAAATAAGGGCATTTATGATAAAGATGATAACCAAGGAACATCTGCTGAGTAGGTGAAGGAGGAATGAAAACACTTCGCCTTCAGACCAGCGGTTCAGCCCAGTGCACAGTCCTGCTGACTAAGGTCGTCTGATAGCTTCAGTACAAAACATGCCTTTGAAATGAGCTGTCCCCCGTCTGTGGGTTTGCTTTCGGTCTGGGCAGTCTCTCAAATAGTCATTAACACATGGAATAAACAACTCTGTTTCGAGTAAAAATTAGATTAGGTTCCAGGAAATCATATCTTTGTGAATTTCTTTGTGAAAGGTTTATGTACTTTTTGCAAGACAAAATATACATAGAAATATTATTTAATATGAGACGGAACGTTGATCCTTGTTGCCTGGATTAAGTCATCATCTGTTTCAATTTAAGAAAATTAATAATGAGAAACATAAACATTACATAGTAATCCTTCCAAATATACAAGAAGATTGTTTTGGGATAGGTAACAGGATTCAGCCCAATTTAAACGTTTTGGTTTTTTTTTACTAGTAGTAATACCACTGATGACCAGAGCCGTCTTAACAGCATTATGGGCCCCTGAGCAGAGCACTGCAGTGGGCCTTGCCAAAATACATGACATCACACTAGGTCATGCCTCTAGCCACCCTCAAACACAACCATCTTATCACGCCATTAATGTCTGGACACCAGCAGCTTGCAGTCTACAAGACTAATCGGCAGGGAGCCTTTGGCTCCCTTCTCCACCATGGTTTTTCACTGTTTGCACATCCTAAAAACACACAAACCGTTAAATAAGCAAAGCCAACCAAGGGATCCAGGGGATGTTTCTTGTATTACTGGGACATACATACACCACCAGGGCCCCTGTACCTGTGGGCCCCCCGGGCAACTGCCTAGTGAGCCCAATGGAAAAGATGGCCCTGCTGATGACCAGTATGTGGCCATGTGGTTTATTTAGACCCATATTTTACTGTTGTTAACAAAGTTTGTTCTATGCAAATGTTATAGCAAAATAGCATGTGTTTTATTATATTCTAAATATAGTATAAATATAGTTTTGTGGGTTTTTTTTAGTTATTACTTCCAGGATAAAAATTCTTGCATTTCGAGTGAACTAATGCAGACATATGAGCCCAAAAATGTTTATTTTAAAGGGGTTGTCCAGGACTTACAAAAGCTCATTGATTTGCTGGTGTATGATTAGAAATAGAAAAAAAGAAGCCTACTCACCTCCATGATGCTCCCGTTCCGTCCCGATGGCCCGCCCGTACATTCCGGCTGCACAGTGAACGTCCATCATTCTTGTGCTATGTGCAGCCAATCACAGGCCAGAGTGGTCACGTGCACATGAAGTTGTGGCATCTGATTGGTTGCACCTGTCACGTGAACAATGGACGTTAACTGTGCAGCAGGGATGTATGGGCCAGCCACCGGGACAGAACGGGAGTGTCGCGGAGATGAGTAGGCTTCTTTCTATTCCTAATCATGACTCATTGGACCAATGAGATTTTGTAACTCCTGGACAACCCCTTTAAGGATAAACAAGAAAAGGAGATCGTGAAGACGTGTGACAATTAAGCCAAGTGACTCCTGATGACTAGTGTTGTGTTCTCTCCGGATTATGGAGGTGTGTTGACCCAATGAGAAGTCTGAATTTGACTCTAGTGAGAGGTAAAAATAGAGTAGGACCACCCACCTTGAGATCCCGTTGGTAGCCGGGGGTGGCTTAAGCATTTTTTGATCAAAACATGTGAACTAAGAATCTCAAAGTTTTTTTTATAGACTGTGGAAAGACGGCACCATGTGCGGGTTCCTACAACCAGGAAAATGAGGGCAACCTGAGCGGGAGACCTCTCTCACCAGCATCAAGAGCCGTCTCCAGATGTGGTTGGGGTTTTAGCATTTCCTTACAACACAGTTTAAAATTTGAAGAACTACTAAGATGTATGTTTAGGGGTGTCTACTCTCAAGTTGACTGTTTCCAATAACAAATAGCAGGATTGTGATTGTAACTTTGGGCTTTAAAGAGGACCTGTGACATCTTCTAACACAGACATCCTCAAACTGCGGCCCTGCAGCTGTTGGGAAACTACAACTCCCATCATGCCCACTGTTCTAGATTATGTAATTGCATGTTGGGAGTTGTAGTTTGCCAACAGCTGGAGGGCCGCGGTTTGAGGATGCCTGTTCTAACATGTAAATGCTTGAGGTCACCATAAACCAACAATTCTGGAACATCTTCTCTTGTGCTGTTCCTTTGTTATTCTTCCTGAAATTATTATTATTAACTAGTCAACTTGGCGTTTCCATTCTAATTACCAAACGAATGTATCCGTGCATACAATGACTCTGTCAGCACTGATTGGACGACCTCAGACACCCCTAATTGGTGACACCCAGTTGACAATTTAGTAAAAAAAAAAATTGTACAAAGAATACAAGAACCACACAGCATAGAGATCCCTAAGGAGAGGTGATCCAAAATTGCTCTTATTTACTACAACATTGGTGAGGAGCAGCCACGGGTGCTCTTTAGTAGTGTAGTCACACAATTCAGTTCCATTCATCACAATGGGGTTCTTTAGGCAGAAAACACATAGATTTCTACAAGTTTTATTTCGGTGATTAAGACCTTAAAAAATATACTGTGTGTGAATAGACGGTGTACAGAAACGGAGCAACAGTGGCTCAGTACAAAGCTGTTGACATCCTTGTTGACTGTTTCCAATAATAACTAGCAGTTTAGTGAATGTAGCTCTGGACTCTGTAGGAGCTTCTGCCCAGGGATAACTAGCTCTGTACAAAGCTGCATCACTACTGCCCGGCAAACAATGCATGGCCGCACATGTGCTTTTGGTTACAGTTCTGTGACAGTAATAGCCTGCATGGTTGTCATCACACTTTGTAAACGGGGTTCTATAAAATTGTATCCACAGCAGTGTAACATCTCATAACATGCCACAGCAGCAAAAACACTAGGGAAAGTGCCCCATCCCTGGAATTTATGACCAATGAAAGTAATGTATCGTAACATTTCCAATTTAATGTGATATTTTATAGTTTTCCAGGTGAATTCTCACATGTGCTCATGATGCCTGATGCCACGACATAACCATAGTAAAGGAATGTACTGACTGCTTGCATTCCACCGCAAAATGTACAGAAATGTGCCCTACTATATTTAATGAGAATCTATGCCATATAAGCTATCACAGCTCAGAAAGAAATGTGAGATGTGTCACTTATTCCACATAGTGTTTACATGGACACCACATCAGCAGACAGCACCCGGCCTATGCCTGTCTGAATCTGTGACAAAATCTGCCACACAAAATTAAAATCTATGGCAGAAATCCTATGGAAAAATCCCCCATGGGAACAGGCCCTAAAGAACCGGATCATTAAGGCACTGCCGTCCTCATTACTGATCCTGTTCTTGACCTAGCCTAACTATTTCTGCCTTCACCTCTGGATACCTGATACTTGCAATGGTTCTCCTGGTCCTAACTCATGGCTATTCCTTGCTTCATTCCAGGATACCACACCTAATACTTGTATTGCTTCTCCTGGTTCTTACTCCTGGCTATTCTTGACTCCATACCTGTCTTCATTCCTGGATACTATACCTAATACTTGTATTGCTTCTCCTGGTTCTTACTCCTGGCTATTCCTGACTCCGTACCTGTCTTCATTCCTGGATACTATACCTAATAGGTGCAGTGGTTCTCCTGGTCCTCACTTATGGTTATTCTTGAATTCACCCCTGGAAACCATAACTAATACTTGCAGTGCTTTTTCTGATCTTGACTCATGGCTAGTCCTGACTAGATTCCTGCCTTCACCCCTGGATACTACACCTAATACTTGCAGT
Organism: Phyllomedusa bahiana; assembly: GCA_025379985.1. Taxonomy (NCBI): domain Eukaryota; kingdom Metazoa; phylum Chordata; class Amphibia; order Anura; family Hylidae; genus Phyllomedusa; species Phyllomedusa bahiana. Next base: position 33,559 of record JAODAL010000217.1, on the reverse strand, counting down.
GGTTCTCCTGTTCCTGACTAAATTCCGGCCTTCACCTTTGGATACTACACCTAATACTTGCAGTGATTCTCCTGGTCCTGACTCATGGCTATCCCTAACTCCATTCCTGCCTTCACAGCTGGATACCATACCTTATACTTGCAGTGCTTTTTACGGTCCTGAGTCATGGCTATTCCTGACTAGATTCCTGCCTTCACCACAGGATACTTCACCTAATACTAGCACTGCTCCTGGCCCTTTGGGACTTTTTGTGGTGCAAGTCTTTCCCAGGTGGGCACCCATATTGCTCTACTTGTACTGTGCTGTCTTGTGTTTTCATTCTAGTTTATGGCTAGTCCTGACTAGATTCCTGCCTTCACCCCTGGATACTATACCTAATACTTGCATTGGTTTTCCTGGTCCTGACTTATGGCTATTCTTGACTTCACCCCTGGATAATACACCTAATATTTAGAGTGCTGCTCCTGGCCCTTTGGGACTTTTTGTGCTACAAGTCTTTCCCAGGTGGGCACCCGTATTGTTCTACTTGTACTGTGCTGTTATTCTTGTGTTTTCATTCTAATTTATGGCTTGTCCTGACTAGATTCCTGCCTTCACCCCTGGATACTACGCCTAATACTTGCATTACTCCTTCTGGTCCTGACTCATGGCTATTCATGACTTAATTTCTGCATTAACCATTGGATACTACACATGGTAAACTGGTAAGATAATGATAAAATCCAGGGAATTCATTCATAGCCTGTGCCAAATAGATTGTGGCATAGAAAGTTCAAAATTCAGATATGACCATAAGAGTCCTGGCTTGAAGAATGTCAATCTTAAATACTAAGAGGGGTTAAATCTGATAAGCTGGTTGTTTTACAATGTGTTTTTCCTCTGCAGGTTGTAAGTCACAGCAGACCAGCCGGACCACAGACCCATGTTTGTTTCAGAGCGATGCAATGAAACGAGTGAGATACACAAGAGAAAGCCTTGTCTGCCGGACTTGTATTACGTTTCACCATGTTCAGGCAATAAATTTTAAATGGCAGCCAAATTTTTATGTGTAACATCTAGCCCTCATTAACACAGTTCCAATGGTCGTGCTTTCCCCCACTTGGGGGCTAACTACAAGCCAAACAAAATACTTTGCTTCTTGGTTACACATCTTATAGATGTCACTCAAGTTTTAATATTCCTTATTCTTTTCTTTAGTAAACTGTGATCAAGGAAAATTTCTCATGGCCTGGAAAATGTTTACCCCTCTCTTTCTCTTATTAGACTCAAGGTGCAAAGCACAGCTCTTCTGGGCACCCGCCAATTGGGCAGCAATACAGAAATGCACTCTCATTACCAGGCATGTGTGCTGTTAAGGGGTCATGATACTTTATGTGACAGCTACTCTAGTTAAATAGTCTCCAAAAAAATGGAATCTAGCAAGAGAACAGAGAGTGACTTTTGATCACTATATTTACTATTTTGCCATAGGCAAACGTAAACTCTATCAGTTCTCAATCTATAAAGCACTAAAACGTAACTTTTATTATGTATAACACTTAACCTCTATACACACTATTTAAAAACCTGATTTCTAACCTCTCAATTTATCCCTTTCTAATTGTGAAGGAATATCTCCTTTTCTATTATCAAGTCTGGTGGGACACCACCTATTAACAGGGGAACCTTATATATCCAGTGATTTACTGGATGGTTTGGATCCCTTATTGGAGTTAGTAAACCACTGTATATATAAGGTTCCCCTGTTAATAGGTGGTGTCCCACCAGACTTAATAGAAAAGGAGATATTCCTTCACAATCAGAAAGGGATAAACAGAGGTTAGAAATCAGGTTTTTAAATAGTGTGTATAGAGGTTAAGTGTTATACATAATAAAAGTTACGTTTTAGTGTTTTATAGATTGAGAACTAATAGAGTTTAAGTTAGCCTATGGCAAAATAGTAAATATAGCTACTCTAGTAGACTCTCAGATTTCCTAGGAATAGGTAGAGTAACAATAACTATACTTTTCAGAACAGAATTTGCTCTGTATACATACATATGGGCATTGACGTATAACACCATCAAAATCTCATAAGACTCTTAAGTCTGGTCTTGCCACATAACAGTACACTTAGGAGGCAGCCAGCACAGTGGCTCAAGGGTAATGGTCTGCTACAGACTTTCTGGAGTCGAAGAATCATTCTTCTCAGCCCTTTTTGCTGGACCACAAATCAAACCTCTCATTTAAAAAGTTTTAATCTAGTCATTGGAGGTTATTCCTAATAGTTTCCATAATTAGCATGGACTATGCAGAATTATGAACCTGGTCATTAGGTCAGCAAAAGCCGGAGTAATATGTCACATTACCACAGAAGGGAAGGATATTCTATGTGCCAGGGCACAGGAAAAAGATCATATAATGTCAAATTAATTGTAGCTAGCAAGGGCTTAACTATAACCATAGCAGACATAGCATCTACCATAGGGCCCAGAGATTGAGGGGCCCCATTCAGGTCCTAGAATGATTATTTTTGCAGGGAATAAGAAGTTGTACTGTATGGTTATATGGCTTCTCTGATATATGGCGTTATTATTTATACCATTAATTATTGCCACTTACGCTTCTGTGTTAGTTTTCTGTCATTAGGTGGTTGGGACCCATCTAATTTTGCTATGGAGACCTACAATTTCTAGTTATGCCCCCTGCTAACTAGTAATAGTATCAAAAGCATAAAGGCGTATATAATAACATGGTGCTGATAGTGACCAAGTGCAAAGTCAGACTCCACCTTTAACCGTAAGAGACATGGAGCATCTTAGTTAAGAGGAAAATGTGAAACTAACTGTACTTAAAGGGGTTTTGCCAAGAAGTTGATTTCCTCACCTAACAGGCTGATACTCTAATCTAAAGTCTTGAGAAAAAGGGCGTTGTGTTTCTGTGTTTAAAAAAACAAGCACCTCCTCCCATGCACGCTCCCGAAGCTGATAGTCTCTGTAGTTGAGTAAACATTGTTTGGCTAATCCACAGAGGATAACTGTATTGTGCACAAGCTCTTCAGGTTTTGTTTCTCCCTCTTATCTGCTCAGGAGAGAAGTTAAGTTCCAAGCTGGCAGAGTTCCTTTGTTCATTCACAGACTGCTGCGGGGGGAGGGGGGAGGAGGGCTGATCAGGGAGCCAGGGAGCATCTGCATGTTTACTCAGATAATTACATTACAACCAGTGTATTCTCTATACAAAAGACACAGGCTCTTTTCTCCCACTCCATTCAAAGCTCGTTCATTTGCCCTGCCATCAAGTAAGAAGTGCAAACAATGCAAGCGGGGCCAGATCAGCTCCTGTCAGCTCCTGGTTGTAGCTAATGTAAACAGTCAGGAAATTAAGGGCATCTAAGTCAGGCTGTAGCTCTCACAGGCTACACTTTTTATAATCACATATATTTAGAAAAGTGATTAAATACCCATTTTGGACGATCCCATGTCAAAATTAGATCGTGGCAAAACCCCTTTAAGGTCATTGCTGGGAGGCTAATAGGAATTCTTGGAGTCTGGTGGTAATGAAACGGCAGAGGTTTCAAAAGTGAACACTGGTTATTTTTTATTAACTGCAGTCCTGGCCTATACTGGGGTTCCCAAAACCTCAGAAAACTCCTTAATATAATAAATATTTTCAAAGCTGGTATACTAACATCCAGCCTCTTTGGCTGCATTCACATCACATCTCCTGGCTTCATTGTAGATATAAATTGGAATATCTTGAAAAAAGTATCCCGATGATTACAGTGGTGGTAAAACAGTCTTTTGTGTCCGACACTTACAGTGTATATGAATGGGAAATAGAGCAAAAGTAGTCCAGAAAAGACTACACTTGCCTTATTGTTTCCTATGGCTCTGCCATGGTATATAACGGCATATTTTTTTGAACAGTGACAGGAAACGGGATGTGAATACGGCCTAACCTTTATCAGTCTGCCACACTGTTATTCTTACAATATACCCATTACAGAGGATTCAGGCGGCCTCAAGGTACGTGTATTAAAAGAGGCATGGACTCGCGGGACAGGAATGTAGTATTACCGATATATAAAGCATTGGTGCAGGCACATCAGGAATATGTTTTTCAGTTCTGGGCTCCAATTTATACAACAGATGCAGTGGAACTAGAGAAAGTGCAAAGTTGAGCAACCAAAGCTAGAGAGTGTGCAAAGACGAGTAACCAAACTAATAAGGGGGGGTGGAACATTTTAGTTATAAGGAAAGGTTAAGGAAAGGAGATATGATTAAGTTATATAAGTTTATAAAAGGCCCCTACAAAAAGTGTAGGGAAAACCTATTATATGAAAAATCCCCTCAAAAGGGGATGCTCCATCCATCTAGAGAAATAAGGATTCAATCTCCAAAGGAGAAAAGCCTTCTTCACCAAGAGAACTGTAAATCTGTGGGATAACCTGAGGAGCTGGTCACAGCTTCAAGAAAGAAAGGCTTAGATAACTATTTACTACTAAATAATATTAATACTTATGTATCAGTATAAAACATCTAGATCCAGCCTGATGACAATTTTGGGATCAGGAATGAAATATTACTTTGGGGCCGATTGGTTCTTGCCTTACAGGTTCCAAAGTCTTCATCAATAGGGGAAAACAAAGCTTAAAAATTCCCTCTACCCCTCTTTTCATCCACATCTTTCCTCACGCTTGGTTGAGCGTGATGGACATACCGAACATACCTGAGTATAAGCCGACTTTTTCAGCCCTTTTTTATGCTGAAAAAGCCTCCCTCAGCTTATAAACTAGTGTATATGTTATACAAGTTCTATGTATCCAAAGTACAGCTCACCTCATCCGAAAGTGCTGGAGTGTGCTTCCAGGACCTGTGATGGTGTCACGCAGAGGGGGAGTCATGTGATGCTGCTCAGTGTATGCAGAATTCTGCTGTGCTGGTTGTGATCACTGCTGGATGAGCTGAAGCAGAGCTGTGTATGTGTGTGTTATATGTGCTTGCAGCAGAGTTGTGTGTAATGTGCGTGCAGCAGAGCCTTAAGTGTATAATGTGCATGTAGCTGAGCTGTGTGTGTGTAATGTAGCTAATTACTGGGGGCAATCATTTCATACATCATAGCGATAAGTCCTCTAGTTGCTGCTCTTTGCTATGGCTGTCTATCCTGGTAAATGAAGGGGCATCACTTACTTGCTGCTTTTCCCACCCTAGGCTTATACTCAAGTCAATAAGTTTCCCAGTTTTTTGTGGTAAAATTAGGTGCCTCAGCTTATACTCGGGTCGGCTTATACTCGAGTATATACGGTATGTCTTTTTTCAACCATTTTACCTATGTAACTATGTAGGTTACATCTGTTATATAATCTTTAAATAGAGAACAGTGAAAGAAATTAAACAAAAAAAACAGTCTGAATATCCAGGATGTGAGACAGACAACAAACCTTCTTCTACAAATATGTGTTGCATAAATGTTCTGATCTTTATGAGTGGAATACAAATCATTGAGATGGCCTTGTGGCAGCATTAGTAAAGTGAGGATGTGTAAGATTGATGAAGGCCTTATCATCCAGACCAGGCGAAGTTGCCTCCTGCTACTTTGTTCATAATCAGTCTTAAACTTGGGCTCCTCAAGCTCTCTGTAGACACCATCCTAATCTTTGCAGTGTCATGAATCCTGGGTGTTCCGGAATGGAATCCAGCTGTGGATTCCTGAGGCTTACATGGGAGGACCCAGCACATGATCTGTTAGTGTTAAAAAAAAAATTAACAAGTCAACAGGTTAGGCTCCCTATACAGCACTTACTGCAGAAATCAAAGACAAGGTGAGGAATGTGATGAAGAATTCGAAGGCAGATCTTGGCCACACACTGGAGATATCTCTTTAAGCGCACATGTTTAATTTTGCATATACATTAACTCTGACATTAAGCTACTTGTAATGGTGTTTCCTCCCCAAATGAATTTTTTAACCATTTTTTTCTCGCATACTCCTACACATGGACTGATGAGTCCACACTACGTCAGTGGTTGCCAACCATCTGCAGTTCCAAAAGTACATCCCTAATTGTAACCGCTGGCAAACATATGGAAACAGGAGGTGGAGGCCTTAACTTGGAAATTCATATCAATTCCTATTAATATGCAAGGGGAATGTATAAAATTAAGGAACTCTAAGATCCCGCAGATTTTTGTGGGGGATCCTACTACCCTGTTTCCCCGAAAATAAGAGTGTCTTATATTATTTTTTTCTCCTAAGGCTATGTTCACACGGCTTAATTGTGGGGTGTAATTACGCCCGCAATTAAGCCATGTGGACGGGAGCGGGAGGCCGGCACCTCGCCGGCCCATAGACTTTCATTACTAGCGGCGCGTGTACGCCGCTAGTTAATGACATGTCACTTCTCTCCCCCTGCGGCGGATTTGCTGAGCAGGGAGAGGAGACGTAATCCATAGTTCTCTATGAGAACTGTGGATTAGCGTAATGCCTGGGCCATATTTCAGCCCGTAATTCGAGCAGTACGGCGCGAATTACGGGCTGAAATACGTGCCCAAATAAGCCGTGTGAACATGGCCTTAAGACGAGCTAAGACTTATTTTTAGGGGATGTGTTATCTTTCCATGAACAAGAATTCACATTTATTGTTGAACAAAAAAATCAACATTTATTAATATACTGTAGTGATTTCATCAAACATCAGCATAAGCAGCGAAACTCTGAATTGCATAAAAAAAATGCACTAGGTCTTATTTTCGGGGAATGTGTTATTTTCGGGGAAACAGGGAATCTACTATGTATGCGAGTCTGCTGAAATAATGTTATGCGTGTTAGATTTGAATTTGCCCATTCCTGTTTCCATCCATAAGAAGATAAGATGAGTCTGACAGAAGCTTTTTTCCCTTCCTCCATTAAAAAAAATAAATGCGTACTAACCATGATTACTTTTAAGTTAGGAGGAGTAGCTGTTAATCAAATGACAGCTATATCAAGTGTATAGCCAACTTTAAGGCACTGTTCACATGAGTTCTAAGAGGTTCTTTAGGGGTTTCCCTAATTTCTGACTACTTTGGTCATCCAAATGATGAAATCTTGACAAAACCCCTATGAACCCTAATTAAATCAACTGTGTCTGGCACATACTGTTTCACTGGTATGTCATAACACCATGGCTTCCATTATAAAAAGAGTCCATAATGCTGGTGTGAATAGAGGCTAAAGTTGTGAAGGTATATAAATGTCAGTGGCACACATCATAGAAAAACACTGAGAATAACCATGGATAGACATAAAGCGATAATGTATGGAATAGGGAAAGAGAAGACCCATTTAATTCATTTGAGTCCATAGAATATGACCAGGTTAATGGGAAAACTTATTGACTCGAGTATAAGCCTAGGGTGGAAAATGCAGCGGCTACTGGTAAATTTCAAAAATAAAAATGGATACCAATAAAATTACATAAGCAGGTATAGGCAGTTTAATGTGCCCCATAGACAGTTTAATGTCCCCCATAGGCAGGTATTGGCAGGTATTTGTCCCCCATAGGCAGATATAGGTAGTTTAATTACCCCCATAGTCAAGTATAGGCAGTTTAATGTCCCCCATAGGCAGTTTAATATCCCCTTAGGCAGGTATAGGCAGTTTAATGTGCCCCATAGGCAGGTATATGTCTCCCATAGGCAGGTAAAGGCAATTTAATGTTCCCCATAGGCAGGTATAGGCAGGTAATTGACCCCCATAAGCAGGTAAAGGCAGTTTAATGTCCTCCATAGGCAGGTTTAGGCAGGTAATTGTCCCCCATAGGCAGTATAGTCCCATAGGTAGTATAGCATGTAATTCCCCCATAGGCATGTATAGGCAGGTATATATCTCCCATAGGTAGGTAATTGTCCCCCATAGGCAGGTATATGTCCCTCATAGGCAGGCATAGGCAGGGTTTAAAAAAAAACAAAAACAAAACCCAAGTACTTACCTCTCTCCCTCGCTGCTCCGACTCCCAGGCGCTCCGTCTTCTTGCCGGCACAGAGGGCATGATGTCATCAGGCAGTGTGATGCTCCAGACAGCTGCAAGTCTGCGGCCATCCGGAGTCCACTGCGGAACAGGTAGCGCTCGATCTATGCTCCGCAGTGGTATCTTCACCTGTATGCGCTCCCAGAGGAGTCGCATACAGGGGAAGAGATTGCTGACAGAAGAGATTGCCGATGGCAGCGCCCAGACGCTGTGGGCTGACTCAGGATTCAGCTATATGCGCTCCCTGAGGAGTCGCATACAGCTGAAGTGTCCCTGCCGACACCCGGGCCATTGCAGCGCCCGAGCGCTGACAGTGACTCGAGTATAAGCCGAGGACGGATTTTTCAGCACATTTTTTGCCCCCGCTTCTTAGGCGCATTACAAAGTGTGCTTTATAATGCTTCATAATTCGCCTAATTTTGGAGTGCGCCTGCTCATACATCGAGCGCACAGGGCTGTGCCAGTTTTTTGGCCTGAAAAGACGCTGTACTAGTGGCGCAGCCCCACACCTATATGTCGCTCATGGGGTGCAGAGGTAACAGTGGCACTAGGGTCCGATTGCATGAGAGAGCCTAATGGTCTCTTTTCCCCATAAGTCTCCAGTTTCATAAATAGAACAATGGGGACGTTGTACAATGGGCCCCAGAAACTTATTAGAATAGGAGCACTAAACAGCCATCAGAGAACCTGGGTGATGAAGGCCTCCTAGGTCCCAAAGGTGGTGTAGACTACAGGGCATGTACTCAATGGCCCTTCCAGTTATATACATGTATATAACATAATATGAATAATATTACATAGTAAACAGCTAAACGTTATACACCACAACAATGTTAGCAATACATGAGCCCAGCATGACCGTGTTATTGTAAGTTCTTTGTGCCTACTGCTCAGAGCACTTGCGGTTAGTCATTTTTTAATCATATTGTCTTGGTCGTCAGCCTGTCACATTATTGTGATGTGTATAATAAACAGGTTTGATCATGATAATTTAAATGCAAAATAAATGCAAGCATACACTGGCAATTTGCATTTTATGTCTATTTAGTGAACAGATGCCATGCAAGGAGACTGTCAAATACCAGACAAGAAACGCTGCTCCTTGACAGACGTAGCAATGTTCACAAAGGTCAAGCACATTCTGCCGGAAGAAGTCCATCTTTCAAGGTCAAACAAGACAGGGCTGTGTTCCGTCAAGAATTCTTCACCTGATTAGAAATGACCTGCGCGGTACATTACAACTCATCACCTAATGACATTATTTTGACTGTTCCATTTTGTAACATGGAGGAGAGCCCAAGTAATCTGTGGCTAGGACCTGTATTTACTTTACGGTTTGCTGAAGGCTCACTCAACCTTCATCAGTCTTTTCCCCACATATGAACAAGATTCTGTTGTCTGGTCAAAAATTCATGTGCCCGCAGTTCCCATGCCTTTCCCTTTCTGAGTTATTCACTGATCAATTTACATCCTTTATGTGTTCGAATTTATTTGTGGGAATGTTTCCTCTAAAAGAAGAATTATTTAAATCGGGTTTTATTATAAACATATACAAAAATAATGCTTTTGATCAGAGTATTTATATAGAAAAAAATCCTGAAAAATTGCAGGCTTTATACTTGCCAATAGATCACACACAGTAGACTGTCACTTTCTTGTTTTCTGCAGTTCAGGTGATACTTTGCTTTAGACTGGGGGTACAGCAGAGCCACTCACACACCAGAAGGAGGGGGGAAATCTCCCTTAAGGGGAAACACCCAAAAAACGGGTTGTAAGGTTTTTTTTTTTGCCTTTTCCCCTATTAGCATTCTACAAAGGATTATGGGAAAGGGGGGAGAAGCCCCCGCGCCCCCTGTTGGTTTTTAACAAATCCCTCCCAAATTGTCTTCTTCTGTTGTACGTCAAAAATTCATGTGCCCCCCCAGTTCCCAGCCTATCCCTTTCTGAGTTATTGCACTGATCAGATTGACATCCTTATGTTTCAGAAATTCTAATTGTGGGAATGTTGTCCTCTAGAATGAAGAATTATTAAATCGGTTTAATTATAAACATATACAAATATGCTTATGATCAGAGTATTGTGATAAAAAAGTCCGAAAATTGCAGGCTTTATACTTGCCACTAGACACACACAGTAGGACGTCATTTTGTGGTTCTCAGTTCAGATGCTTTGCTTTAGACTGGCAGTACAAGGCCATCTCACTATCACCATCAACCAGTGATGATGTGTTAAAGTTCTTGAAAAGGTAGAACAATAACATAACACTTACTGTATTTTTTGGATTATAAGACGCACTTTTTTTCCCCAAATTTGGAGGGGAAAATAGGGTGCGTCTTTATAGTCCGAATATACTCAGGCCGGCAGGAGACTGGAGTGCCGCGATGTTGCGGGAAGCCGGCGGGGGGATTTAGAGGGTTAAACCCGACCGGCGGCTTTCCGCAACATCGCAGCAGTCCAGTCTCCTGCCAGCCCAAGATCGTTCAGTGTGGGCGGCGAGCACTCGTTGCGGGCGGTGGGTGCTTGTTGTGGCCACTCGACTTGGTGCGTGCGGTGGCTGCTCTGTGCAGTGGCGACCGCTCCGTGCAGGCGGCGTCCGCTGCTAGCAGCAGGGATTGAGCCGGCTCCATCGCTGCTCTTAACACGTCCGCCACCGCCAGCTGGATGAGGAGCGGTGCTGCACCCCCCTGCAATGTAATTGAAGGGGGGCGATCGCTTGCCATGGCAGCTGAAGCCTCATGTAGGCTTCTGCAGCTGCCATATATGTACACCTGTTACACCCTATGTCGTCATGTGCCACGTTTTTTACTTGCTTTATCAATAAAGGAAGACTTTGATTTTTAAAGATTGCTGGATCATCTAGTCACTTACCATGTATGTTGTCTTGGGTCTGTGCAGTCTGCGAGCAGTGAGATGGTGAGCTGGTAAATTTCACTTTTTTTTGTATGCTGGTCATTAACTACTTTTCAGGTGTTCAGCTTAAGGGGTTAAAAAATAATGTACAATAAATCACCCACACAATTAAAAAAAAGATATCCATATTATGTGATAAGAAAAACTTTGATGGTAGTGTCCCTTTAAACATAAAAGAAAATATCACTATAGCTGTCACCAATTTCAGCAGTAGCAATATAAACCTAATGCAGTTAGCTGCCTCGTAGTTCTGGAGACATGAAGCCAACATTATGTCCTTTATCTATAGAAAATCTCCAATCTGGATTCTCTCAGTCCGGAGTGGGCCCCGGTTTGGGTTCTTCTATGGGGTGCTCTTTAATTTCCATATAACGCATTGCAATTTTTTTTAATACTCTAGACATACCTTCAAGATTTTCCATGCAAAATGTAAAAACCCAAGTCAATGCACGATGAACAATGTTTAGAAGACGGCGGTATTTGAAAGAATAACTGCAAGTAGGACAAAAAATATACAAATGTCTCGCAAAGTGTCAGAAATCAAAGCCAGAACGAGATTGATGGTGCCTGAAAGACAATTGGATATTTTCTGTAACTGGCTGAGGAGGAAGTGTATTTTATACAAATCTATGCTCTCTCCAGTGTTACTGAGAGCGGGCTGGAGATTATCAAGACATCTTCCCTCTGTGTTTATAGAGCAACGTCTTTAGGGTTGGGATTAAGTGCTTTTACAGTAACAGAAATAGGATACAAATGTAGGATGGAAGGCCTGGTAACAGCCATCTCTATGGCGAGTGCTAAGCTTGGAGACCATTTTTCATCTCTTGGGTGGGTTTTTCCATGTCAAGCCTGCCAAAGTCAAGATGTTCTGTTTGTCCACGACTGCAGGTGTTGTTTTTTTATTTCGGAGAAACGAATTCTGCACCACCCAGACTGAGAACAGCTTCTGGTAAGATAAACAGCACGCTGAGAGCAGTCAGGTGGCAGATCTCCAGAGAAGTCGTCACCTACAGGTCAGCGGCTGTGGTACCTCATACAGGAATGGTCACACGGCAGTGCCATGCCCGGTCAGGCTAGAGCAGGGGTGTCAAACTGCGGCCCTCCAGCTGTTGGGAAACTACAACTCCCATCATGCATTTGTATCATCTATAACAGTGGGCATGATGGGAGTTGTAGTTTCCCAACAGCTGGAGGGCCGCAGTTTGACACCTGTGGGCTAGAGGATACATATGCAAGAATCCATCCTACAACATCCTGCCAACACACAATGTACATTACAGCAACATCCACTGGTTACATAATATGTTTCACCATTGCAATTCTGCATATAAACTGAGATGTGTCTGATACATGAGCTAAATTTCAAGTTTATTGCATCAGAATCTCATAGGAATGACTGGTGTTATACAAGTTATGCAATGGGCATGAGTGTAACTACCAACCAAGCAGAGATGTGTAGAGATGGAAGTTAAACATTGGCCCTGGTGGTCTGGGGGCCCAACAGCAGATGGTAAGTGGAAGGTCCATTACAGATTTTGCACTGGGTCCACAAACTTTAAAGGGAATGTGTCAGCAGAAAATGACCTATTGTTTAACTTATGTTTTTATGTTAACACATTTTTTTAAGAATTTCTGGTTGTTGTTTTTTTTTATTTCCAATATTACTATCAGTTTTTTTAACTGAAATCCTGCAGTTTTCACTTTGGCCACTAGGCCTAAAAATAGTCTGACACTTTCTGTTCTGTAGAGAAAGATTTTAATCTTTTTATGTTACACAGTATTACTAAAGAATCCATGTGTTGTTGTTTTTTTTTATTTCCTATAATTACTATCACTTTTTTAACTCAAACTTGTCTGCACTCCTGTTTTTCACTTTATTAAGCCCTACTAGGCCCTTCAATGTCTGCCAATTTCTTCTTATCTGTAGAGAAAAATTTTCAGCATGTCCCCCTCAAATTACAGCCCAGGACAAGGCGCTTAAAATAAAAATAACAATATAATATAGTAATATAGTTAACACAGGATCCACCAGTCACAATAGGAGATATCACAGCTCCTCCTCTCTGCACACTGACTTCGTCCCAGGTCACAGAGCATGCCCACAACACTCTCTTATAGAAGTCAACGGGTCTGCTCCTGTCCACAGGTTCCCATGTCCATGAAACTGCTGTAAAGCATCTCTCTAAATGCTGCTAAAAACAGCTCAGGCAAAATGGAAGCCCCATAGTCAGACAACAGAATTTTAAAAAATCTACAGTCAGAAAATAAAAAGGGCTAAGAAGAAAAGAATTTGTATCAGTGTCTGGTTTTAATTAGTAAAAAAATTGATGATAGATTCCCTTTAAGTTAAACATTGGAAGTCCAGCAGATTTTTTCTCTATTATAAGGGGAGTTTCAGTGGTGAGCAGAATGAGATGAAGCAAAGGAGCAGTAGGTATTACAATAGACGGTATCTGCAGCTTGTATGTTCTCCCCATGTTTGCATGGGTTTTCTTACAGTTTAATTAAGAACTTAGAATGTGAGCCCAATTGGGACAGAGACCGGTGTGAGTGATGACAATCTCTGTACTGCACTGGGGAATATGTTGGTGCTATAAAAAAAAAAGAGAGAGAAAAAGACACAAGATTAAAATAAGGCTGATGATGACTATTGTGCTGTTAGTGGTGCCCTTCAAGATAGTGCCTTAGATACTTAGGCCTCGTTCACACGGCTTATTTGGGCACGGATTGGAGCCGTACTCCGTGCCGGATTTGCGCTTCAGTACGGCGCCAATCCGTCCCTGTCATTACGGTAATCCACTGCTCTCATAGAGAACAGTGGATTCCGTCGCTCCTTCCCGCTCGGCGAATCCACCGGGCGGGGAGAAACTGACATGCACATTATTTACGGCGCGGACGCGGCGTAAACAATGCATTGTCTATGGCGCCGGGAGCGGCGCCCCCGCCGCGCTCCGGCCCCGCCCCCGCCCCTTATTCACGGCAGATTTGTGCGCTCAATACGGCTCACAAATCCGTCGGGAATAAGCCGTGTGAACACGGCCTTACAGTCACGCCCCTGATGAGTAGCAGCAGGTTGTATTTGACTTTAACTTTTGAACAACATGAGTCCAACACATTCTATAGCCCTATATGGACATCACCTGTAATGTTCATTTAATAGTATATCTTCTTTCAATATTGTACATTGTTCTCGTGTGCAGTATTGGACCATTGGACATAAAATGGAAGCAGTGTATGTATGAAAAAGTGGGATGTGAACAAGGATGGATATGACACAGGTGCAACTTGAGCAGCTGAATGCCAACATACAAGCATTGTATTATTTTCTACTATGTTGCATATAATGAACTGAGCTACTGACTTTTATAGACCACAACAACTACGAGACTGTTAAAGGGGTTGTCTCATTACAGAGATTACTTTTCAACATATAGGGACCACTAAATGAAGACGTTTTCCAAATTTATTGCTTTGTTCATCTTTTTTTGTTGAGGAGCTACAAATGATTTTATCACCTTCTGAGGCCTCTCAGGTTCCCCAAGTGACCGACCTGTGTACTTCTCCCCCCCTGCTGTTTGTTCTATCTGATAGCAGGGAGTGACATCATCACACAGGTCAAGGCAGCACAGAACTGCGGGCAGTGAGAGCTTGTGTGTTATCTGATCTTTCAAACAAAAGACACTAATTACTACTGTTTACTTTAACTCAGAAGTTTCTCTGGACCTGGTAGCAGGAGATGGTTTATCTACTTAGGTCTGAATACATGGAGCTCATATGCTGATTGCAGACAGCTTGACCAGGAAGTGACAGAGCAAAGCAGCATTATTTCATTCATGCATCCTATGAAACTTTGAGAGGAGACAACCCCTTTAAGGATAGTGGGAGATGCTCTAAGATCAGTTATTGGAGAGCAAAGTGCCCAAATACTGCTTTTGCACAGGGGCCTTCTGCTTTGTTCACTCCAGGACATTGGACAAATCATGGACAAATTTAGTCATGGAAATCAATGTAATTTGTGCTGTGTGATCCCTCTTGGTTCCCATGCGGTATAGGCAGTCATCTAGCACTAGCCTTACTCCCTGTATTGTCTCATTATGCTTTCTGTCTACATAGATTTAGAGCCTGCATTATAGAGCCACCAGGGGATTTGCTATATATATTCATCATAGCCATGGGAGCTCTGCAGGGAATTGGGGGACTACATTACTCTGATATATGGACAATTTAGTAGTGCGCCTTCATAGTGTCCCTGTAATTAGAAGATAATTGTAAGAATTGTATTAGCTTCTTCCATATATTGGCTTGTGTAAGTTTTTATAATATGGTTGTTTGTTTGTCTCTGATGCATTTGGCTAATTTTGTTTTCAATCAATGGGTTACAAATGTTCATAAAAATGTTATCCTGACCAACTACATCATACAGCTGTGCACTGGAGTTACCAGAACTGTTATACCGTATCCCGAGACAACAAGATACACAAGTCATATATATCTGCAGGACTTGACAGCACAGATGGAACGTAGCAGAGGATTGCTTGTACACTGGATTGTGTACTGTACTTATACCTCTCCTCTAAAACATTGTGACCTCCATTGTGTCATGAAGGGTTGTAGGTGGCCAATCGGGTGACAATGGAGAGGGGGGGGGGAAGCTCCTGTTCCTACTTCATAAGGGTTAATATTAAAGGGAATCTGATGCTATTTTTTTTTGTACTTATTAAAACATTACCCTGCTCCATATTCTTTTCTTCTTCACCGTTTTTATTTTCTGATTGTAGATTTCTTAATTCGGCCGTCTGTATATGAGTATGGGGGCGGCCATCTTGCCTCACTGCTTTAACAGCATTTAGAGAGATGCTTTACAGCAGCTTAATGCACATAGGAGCCTGTGGACTGGATCAGTCCCATTGACTTCTATAGGAGAGTTTTCTAGGCTCTGTGACCTGAGAAGAAGTCATTGTGCAGTGAGGGAGAAAGGTGGAGCTGTGACATCTCCTATTGTGACTGCTGGATCCTGTGTTATCTATACACATTGGTGTCACCTTTTGATGTAATCCTGCTTGTACTGATAATAAGCAGACTACTGCAAATCTCTCTCTACAGAACAGGAAGGTTCAGACTATTATTAGGCCACAAAGTGGAAACTACAGGACTTAAGAATTATTAAAAAAAATATTGAAAGTGATATGGAAAATTAAAAAAAAAATTAATACGAAATGTGTTTAACATAAAAACGTGAGTTAAACAATAAGTATTTTTTTATGACACATTCCCTATAAGTTACATTATTAATGCTGTATTTTTATTTAATTTTTATTTAATTGCTTTATGCATGGAGCTATTCACCTTACATTGTGATGTATGTTTGGTATCTGGAAGGCTCCATGTGTACCTGCTGAAAGTGTCCAAAGAGTTATAAAGCCTGATGAAGGCCAAAATTGTGTCATTTTGGCCTCCGTCTGTCCAGCATACTTTATTATGCCATAAAAAAGGATGGGATAGCGTAGTATAATACATTGATCCATGTTTCAGGGTCCAGTACTAACAAAATTATGTTAACAATATACTTTTTTTCTAAAATGAAATCCCTAAGGAATTTGTAAGAGGCTTTGAAAATAATCCATGGTCATCAAACATCAAAGAACAGTAAGGTTTTGTCATCTGATAAGGCAGTGAGTTCTTCAATACATAGAATATAATTAAGACATTCAATCAATCCTGTTGGTTGTGGAGGCCACTGTTTGGCATCTCTACTCTTGAAACTGATAATTCAGCAAGTTTTAGTTGCTAGAAGGTATGAAATGATCACTTATTGTAATAAACGCATACACTGGGCAGTATACATTTATTTACAATGGGTCTCTATACGTGATAGATGATACTGTATGGCACCCGCCATGGCCTGTTTCGTATTTAGCACAGCACATACATTAACTGGTGCTCATAAATGTGACGCACATTACCTCTAATGTGGTCGCCACTGTACAGTATATTACATTCGCAGTACATGGAGATGGCGGCATTACAATTTTATTTGGCCAGCATATGGTACTGTTATCTGTAGTGCTTACATTTAGACACTGAGATTATTTTTACACTACATAACAGTGCAGTATAAGGCATAATAATGTATTAGAAACCATCTCTCACTAAGCCGGCCTGTATAACATGTACAGTACACACAGTTATTGCTCTGTGTGGTCTTCCATTTCTATTGTAATTCTACATCGCTTGGTGTATTAGGAAACTACTGTTAGGCCATGTTCACACGCTTAAAATGGGCCGTATTTCGGTCCGTAATTACGCGCCGAAGTGCGCAAATTACGGGCTGAAAACGGCCCATTCATTACGGTAATCCACAGTTCTTATAGAGAACTATGGATTACGTCTCCTCTCCCTGCTCGGCGAATACGCCGGGCGGGGAGATAAGTGACATGTGAATTACCAGCGGCGTATACGCGCCGCTGGTAATGCAAGTCAATGGGCCGGCAAAGTGCCTGCCCCCCCCCCGCTTCCGCCCACGCTCCCGTCCCCGTCCACACGGCGTAATTGCGGGGCGTAATTACGTCCCACAGTTAGGGCGCATCCCCACGGTATTTGTCCGGTTTTGCGGCCGTCCCCACGGCCGCGGGGGGGACGGCTTTTCTCCGCGATGAGCGGAGAACAGCCCTCCCGCCTCCCATTAAGAAGCACATCTTCCGTCCGAAAACCGGACGGAAGATGGTGCATGTTCTATGTTTTGTCGCCGGCCGGGAAACCCGTACAGTGGGGACTGCTGCACGGGTTTTCCATAGAGCACAATTGTGCTCATTTTCGGCCGGTTTTTCAGGCGGTCTGAAAAACCGCAAACCGGCTGAAAAACCGGCCGAAAACCCGTGCAGTGGGGACATGGCCTTAAGCCGTGTGAACATAGCCTAAGTGGCTGTATGTGTTATGTGTAGCAGAGGAGGAAGGCTAGAGGCAGAGCTCTGTCTATTGTACCCACACTTCTATTACACAGCTGATGTATGGCGGGTGTTGTATGTAAAATCATCTGAAGATAATTGGACTTCTTCTTCCACTTGCTTAAACAAAAACACTGGGGATTTGGGCAAACAATGAAGCAATTATACAATCGCGTAATTAAACGGCTTCGGTTCTCTCCTGGGTACTTATCAGACAAGATGCAGCTTTCTCCAGCAAGATAGCTTGGCGTCAAGAAAGAATACAGATGCTTCATGCTTCTTACATCAGTGTCCCACAGAAAGGTTGTCAGATCTTCTATGGGAAATGTTTGCTTTACATTGTTTATTTTTTTGGCCGGCAAATCTTCTACATACAAATATTTAAGACCGTAAATGAGATGGGAAATGATATAAGATGCGGAATACTAGTGACTGGTATGAATACAATATAGGGAATTCAGGCATCATACATTAGAATGAACGTGCGTCTGGAACTGAGAAGGGGGAATATAAGACGGATAATAAATAAATGTCTGAGCTTCTACCTTCTCTCAGTCCCCAAGAGCACTGAAAAAGACCACCCGTATAATAAACCAGTAACTATGACTAACTGGGATAGTAGCATAACAGGACAAGTAAGATAACGGGGATAAATACTGAATGTATATGAACACACATATACTGGGATAAAAAACTGACTATATATGGGTAACTGGGATAGTAACATAACAGGACAATTAACATAATGGGGATAAAAAAACTGACTATATATTGTCGGGGTTTTTTTATCCAAGTTATGTTAATTGTCCTGTTATGTTACTATACCAGTTATTCTTATACCATGTTTCCCCGAAAATAAGACAGTGTCTTATATTAATTTTTGCTCCTACAGATGAGCTAAGACTTATTTTAGGGGATGCCTTATTCCTCCATGAACAAGAATTCACATTTATTGTTGAACAAAAAATCAAAATCATCACAAACATCAGCATAAGCAGCCAAACTCTGAATTGCATAAAAAAATGCATAGTTATTCGGGAAACAGGTACATATGTAGTTTTCTTTAACCGTATGTGTGTGTGCGATAATAGGTATACACATTCTATTTATTATATAACATATTATATTATAATATATATATAATATATATATATATATATATATATATATATATATATATATATCTATATATATATATATATCTATAGAGAGATGAGATAGAGAGAGAGAAGAGAGAGAGAATAGGAGATATTACTCACAAAAAGTTAGGTATATTTGATTTTTGGTTAAAAGTTTAGGATGAACATAAAATGCACTGAATGAGAGCATCTCTTAACTTTACAATGCACATGTCCAACTGTTCAACGTTTCAGTACTTTTTGCACAACTTTCTGATCTCTAACAAGGAGTTTTATGGCAAAATTCACAACAGCTGTTTGATCCCTGAATCACCCAATAAATGTAGGGAATTAATGTGAATTGTTATTTAAACAGTCCTCCTCATCATACTATTCCCATTCTGACATCATGAGACCAAGACACCACCTTACAATTGATCAACAGCACCTTACCATTGCGAGGCTTCAAGCAGGATGTTCTCAGAGGTGAGAGGCAATCAACTGTCACGTCAGACCATTCGTAACCATTTACATCAGCGTGGTCTGTGTGCTGCACAACTTGACCACACCACCACACACAGGCATCATGGTCTTGCATGGGCTATGGAGCATCTATGCTGGACAAGAGACCAGTGGTCCTCAGTGCTGTTCAGTGATTAAAGTACATTCAGTCTGAGCAGAAATGATGGCCGCCAATGGTGTTGGAGACATGAAGGAGAGTGCTATGTATCAGCCGTGGTTGTCACCAGATGAGCCTTTGGTGTTGGTGGTGATGTTATAGTGTGGGCAGGTGTATCAAGCCAATACAGAACTGCCCTACACATTGTGAATAGAACAGTGACAGGCTGAGCCAGAGTTGTCGCTTTGTAGCTAGAAAGCGCTAAATCTATGACCTGCAGTAGAACAGGTTCATAGAGTCAGGCGCATTCTACTCTACTAGTGCGTGCAAAAAAAATGGCATCTGGGCGCCACAAATCATACATGTCGCCTTATGTGTGCATACACACATACTACTCACAAAAAGTTAGGGATATTTGGCTTTTAAGTGTAATGTATGGAAAATGTAAAAATGTCACGCTACAGTGATATTTATCCTGAAGAAGGTCGGCCATTTAAAGGAGTTTTATCGTTTGAACTGTTCATGCTCTTCAGCTAATTCTCTCAGATTGAGTTTGAAATCCAGGGGCGTGTCTCTCCTGTCAGCAGGTGTGTCTCTCCTCCCAGGAGTCATGTCTCCCCTCACTGAAGAACTGTGACATCATCATTTTGTATGAAGCAGGGGATGCAGAAGGTTGTCTGGATATAACAGCTCTGTAGCCTCCTGCATGCTTATGTCTGCAGCCTTCAGGCTCCACAAGCTCCAGCAAGCACCTATTATATCTCTTAGTTTACACACAAATTACACTGAAAGCCAGGAGCTTTTACTTCTGTTCCAGTGGTGTTCATCCAAATTGTACTGGCAACAGGCAGAGATCTTTACTCAACTACAAGGACAAATGTCAGCTTTAAGTAAAGATCTCTGCTTGCGGTCAGTGACATGTGAGTGAAAACAACAGGGGGATAAGCAATCAGCTTTGAGAGAAGACCCTGCTCAACCTGTAACTAACTTGGGCTGGTAGTGTAGTGGTAGAGCTTTGCTCTTACAACGAAGGGGTTTGGAGTTCTAGTCCCTCACAGAGTATTCTTTTTCCCCAGTAAATTCTACACATATGTAGAGAGACCTAAAATATATATGTCAATCTCTATAATGATATATATACACATACATAGCTCCCCTATATCATGTCTCATCCCCCAGAGTATATGCATTGTATCACATATGTTGGAAGTGCTTGGTGTGACTACTGCGAGGATGGGACACTATATAGGGGAGCTTTGTGCGTATATAAATAACATTATAGATGTCTACACATATATTTTCATATCTTTACATATGTGTGCAATTTATAAAAGAAAAAAAAAAACTACTTATGGGGCTTGAACTCCTAACCTCTCTCTTGCAGAGCGGATCAGCTAAGCACTAGACTACACATACAGCTTGTACACATACTGTGTTGAATCCTTATGTTATACACTACAGATGATGATGTCATAAGGAGGCAGGGCTTACATTAGATCTGAGGAACAGAACACCCTCTTTAAAAAGTAGCAGCTTAAGGACTGAACCTGTGAGGAGGTGAATCAACCTCTTGGCAAAAGCCCTTTAAACAGGCAGTAGTTGCCCAGATCATTCACCCTAGAGCTGGGAGATGTGTATACAGCCAGCAGACCTTGGTTTCACTATCGATTTTAACAGCTCAGAGGGGAGTAAACACAGAGTGTTCAGGCAGCCAATCACAGCGCAGGGGGCGTGGCCGTGGCGTTTCCTGTTTAGGGGCGTATCCCAACAGGCTGAATGAAATGTCAGCCAGCCAATCACAGTGCAGGGACCGTGTCTAGGGGGCGGGGCCGTCCAGGGGGCATGTCCGACCAGCAACAGCAGAAATAGAACACAGATTTACAGAAAAGCTCATATCTGCTAAACCAAGTGACTGAGGTAATGCAACCCAATTACAAAAGTGCTTATTTTTACTGTCCCCATAATCTGAGACATGATCTTTGTTATGATAAAACCCCTTTAAGTCATAGCATGCAGTGTCGATTTTCCCATGCAATTTAATGAAACAAAAAGACAAAACAAAACAATGGAGGATATGCACCATCAAAAAAATGTCAATGTCTTTTTAACGTGTCATGTGGCCTTGAGCATCAATTACAGATTAACAGCAATGTCTCATGCTGTTCACAAGTCAAGTTGACTGCTGAGGCACCCACTCAGATCATTGAGGTTCAGGGGTACAGAATTACGAGCTTCTACATAGTGGACTCAAGTAGTATCCCTCACACGGTTTCTGTTCTAGGGTTTTTTCAGGTCTGGAGAACGTGCAGCCACTCCATTTCAGCTTCTCCAACAGCCATTCCCTAATGATGCGACCTCGATGAGCTGGAGCATGGTCGTCCATGAAGATGAAATTAGCCAGGTGTTGTTCATGCAGAGATACAAGGACTGGATTAAATGATGTTATTCAAGTAGTAGAGGCTGTCACGTACATACATGTCGCCCATAGTGTCAGATATGTGTTACTATCCTAGATATTGACCTAGCTATCTATATATAGGGGGTATATATAGAGAGTATATAGGTTAGGGCTTAGGCAGGAAGAGATCTTTTGGAGCACCATAAGAATAAAGTAGTTTACCTGTCCACCCGCCTCCCCCCAATGATGGAGTTTAGAACTTTTTTTGTTTGCTATTGCAGGAAGACTTATAGGGTTTGAAGACACATGTTTATTCACATGATTGGGAGATTATGTAATATAATGACTCTTCCTTATCTGCTTTCTCCTCTGGCTAATAAATGGGGCTTCCAAGCAGCCCCCCAGTATGTCTGACCATTTCTGCCACACAAATTTGCAAAAGAGGAACCATCCTGCCACCAATATGGAGCACTGAGCCATAAACAAGGTAAAGTCCAATGTAGTCCCACCATAAGAGAGTTAATGGTAAATGCCAAATTGAGAATTTGTTATGGCAGCCTTGTCACATTTGTGTCCAAAAAGATCCGACCAAGAACAAAAACGTTGGACTCTTTGCTCGGTGTCTGGCATTAGACAGAGGAGACAGGAGGCCACCACACAGCAAAGCTAACGAAGCACTGACCATGAGATCACTCATTTATAGATAGCGGGAGACTAAAATATCCTCTCCCCCTCTTTGATAGTTATTAAAGCAACAATAAATTTCTAGAGTCGGAGCGCTCTGTTTCCTTTGGCCCTGCGCGCCGCTGATAAGGCAACCATGCATTGCGAATATCTGATAAGCTGCCACTGTAAGCTTTTAAAGATGACAGGGTTGCATTCAGGTCATGGGTAATACACAAAGAATATATTCTTTCCCCAGATTTAGAATGTTTGGAGAACCTTTTATTTCTATTAAGAAAACATATGGATGAGAAGTTATTAAAAACAAACAGTAGATATTTCTTGCTTTTTATCAAACTCAATTGTGCTTCTTTAGGAAAGCTTAATGCAGTAAGAGAGCTCCACTTCCTGCTAGACTTTAATATGAGGTGTATTGAGTGTCTGTAAAATCAGAGCGGAACCATTGACACAATAGTTAAAGGGGTTGTCTCACTACAAGAATTGCTTTTTATGTTAAAGATCTTGCAAAAACAAGTCACTTTGCAATATGTGTCCATTAACAGTGTCCTACCTATTCCTATATATCCCCTGTTGTATGGGCTGCATCAGCTCCTCAGGTCGCTATAGCTACAGACCTGTTTGATCTCTTATGATAGGCTCCAGCACTGGTTGCTATAGCTACAGACCTGTTCAATCTCTCAGGATAGGCTGTCAGCACTGGTTGCTATAGCTACAGACCTGGCTTCTACTGCAGCCTTGTAGAAGCCAGTAAACACGCCCCTGAATTAAAAATGAAACCAAGAAAACAGGACTGAGGTAAGATGAATCAATGTAGTGAGGCTACTTTTTTCAGAAACACTGCCACTCTAGTCAATAGGTTGTGTCTTGACTTCTAGCTTAAAGGGGTTGTCTCACCATGCTGTTTCTCAGAGTCACAGGCAGCTTCAGTCATTCTACCTGGTCAGGCTTTGGGTGGTGCTATAGCAGTGATTAGCATATCAGTTCGATATTCCCAGTTCTTCTAACATGACATGAGAGGAGATGTTATCTATAGTGCAGAGGGCTTTAGAGCTCAAAGTAAACAAAAGTAATTAATTTCCTTTGTTTGTTAGAGATAACACACTCTGTTCTCAAGCTGCCAGAAGCAAGACCTATGGGGATGTCATCCCTGCTATCAGATAAGACAAAGAGCAGAGAGAAGGGGAGAGCAGGACGGTAACCAGAAAAACCTGTGTGCACTCAGAGCAGATACAATCTCTCTTATCTTCTGACCAAGGAAAAATCAAAAAAGGAATATATTTGAAAAAAGTCTGGATTTAATGCTCCCTACATTTTGAAAGCTAATCATTGTAATGAGACAACTACTTTAACCTTATTTCTTGGGGCCCATGAACGAGAGTGGTGCGGTTTCTAGAAAGTAAGTAGACCCTTTTTTTCTAATCTTAGACCATCCCTTTAACACCTTAATGACTGCCCACTGTCTTTTGGCAGCAGCCGGTGGGTGTTCTCTGTCTGCAGTGATGCCTACAGAGGGGGTCTGCAGTTCCCAGCGCTTCATCTGCTGTAGTTAACAGCTCCGCTCCAAGAGCAGTTTCAAATTTCAGGGATCAGAGAGAGCCTTTGATCCCTGTCACTTTAACCCTTTGATTGCTGTAGTCCGTGACCTGCAGTCAGTCTTAGTGACCTAAAGTAGTCCTGGGACTGCCTTCATTTTAAGCCTGTTGTCAGGGCACACTGTGTGTTGCCCTGACAGCAGCCTGTGCCACACTTATCCATCATGTAATGTATTCCCATACAGGAGTTAAAAAAAAAAAAAAAAAAAGTATTATATTAATGTACGTATATAATGTTAGATGGTTTTTATATGTTCTGTTTTGAGGGTAAGGGAAAAAGTGTCTTCAAATAACAAACGAATGTTAAACTGTATTTTCGTGATATTAATGTGTAAAGAATGTTATTGTATTTTGTCTGTAATGATTATATGACATCGGAAAACGTTTAATAAAAACAAGTTAAAAAAAGTAAACAAAATTTTTTTAAAAGTGTGAAAAAAATAAATAACATTTTAATATTTAATAAAAAAAATTATTGTACATACATTACATTAAAAAACCTGAAGAAAAAAACATTTAGCATATATTATATAAACTGAAACTACACCCCCCAAAAAACAACTTCTGCATATAAAAGTCCTCATAGAACTGCAGCATAGAAAAAAAATTTTTAAAAAATTATGACTGTTTCAATGCAGGAAGGCAAAAAACAAAAATTTAACTGGTCATTAAGGCCTTTTCAGGTCCGGTGCTTAAGGAGTTAAAGGAAATATGTCAGTGCTTCTACCAAAGCATTAGTAGTACTTCCATGAATTTTGATAAAATCTTCGGTAACAATGTTTACCTGACATATAACCATTTGACCTTCAGATGCCAAACACCATCTCGGCACCGAAGATCTTAGACAAATACAGTGAACTGTGCATGTAGTGAGTTAGTTCTTGTCCAAGCTTTGAGGCAGTTCATGACAAATGCTTATTGTGACCTGAAAGCAATGTTGGGAAGAAGCCACCCATGTGAAGACTCTAAAGTGGTGGGTGAGGTGGGTTCCTTCTTTCTAAGAAAAACCTGTATTTTCACCTTTTTTCCTGGAGGTTCATTTTAATGGTTTTTGTGGAGTCCTTGGGACAAGGGAGTCAAGTCCTTTACTATTAGATGACAACAACGTGGGCAGGACTTCCCTTTAATGAGGAACTCTATTGTTCTTAGGCCATGTTCACACGACGGATTTCGCCGCGGTTATGGCCGCGGGTTCCGACGCGGTTTCCGTGGCCTTGTATAGAAAACTTAATGCGCCTAAAAAGGCACATCGCGTCAAAAATGGCGCATTGCACAACTCACAGCGCATAGCATATCATTGGAAGTATATGTAATGCGCCGATCGAGACGCATTGCCGGACGAATGCGCATAACATATGTAATGTACCTCAATAGGCGCATTGCACGATGGGGGCGCACAGCACACCATATTTAGGCACATTGCAAAGTGTCGTGCCCGCCGTATAATGCTCCTACTTTTGGTGTACGACAGTTCATTTACAACAAGAATATGGTGTCAAAAGTGGTTTTGGTGCAAAATAGACCAAAAAACTGGCGTTGGCGTGTTGGGACATGTTGCCCTAAGAGCGACATCTATGAATTCGCATGCGGCATTTTTGTAACTTGGCGTCGACACACCTATATAGATACAGAGGAGTCTATAATACGATAGAATGAATGAAAGTGTTATGTGCCAAACATTTTTGGAGCATGACAATCAAAATTTTCTCATGGAGTGTTATGCTCCAAACTCTGTATGACAGTCGCACACCAAACTTTGACACATTAAAACATGACCTAAGGCCCACATTGCGTCAAGTTTGGATGTACGCCTGTTCATACATCTACAGAACTGGCTATACATAGAGAAAAAAAAGTCGAATTCATAGATGTTGCCCCAGGTCCTTCTGCCCTGGTTAGCAAACCAAGCATCAGAATTGGGTGGCCAGTTTGATCAATGCAGTTGAGCCCTTTTCTTTTGTGATCAACAATCACATAAATGACGGCTTCTGACATGGGTCATCACATTTCTTCTATATTTTTGTTAGTAACATGTACAGATTAATTTCATATTTTCCAAATTTTACAGGCAGTTTCCATCCTAAAATGAAAAAAATAAAAATGATAAAGGGATAAATATTAAAAAAAAAAAATATTAAAAATATATATATATAAAAATATATATATATATTATATTATAAAAAATTTTGTGAGCCGCAACCGCCTGGGATCATAGCAGAAGTCCAGTTTGACAGAGACTCAGACAGATTTATAGTCCAAATACGGTTGCTCCGTATTTTATTGGCACACGTGCAAACAAGACAGTGGCAACAGGTGAAAAACGTAAAACCGAAATAAATGAAATAAACTCCTGCTCGTCTGAGCACTGGCTAGTACAAAGGTAGTTATCCTCACTATACCTTAAACCCAGCCGTGGCTGTATGGGAGATCTTGATTCTCTCCAGTCCGCAACCTCTCAGGTCAAAACAATTTTGCCTTGGGTAACAGCCACACCTAGTCAGCTGAATAGCTTACTTATATAAGGCTGCCAAACTGTGGACTGGAACCTGCGGGAGCAGTCACCCACCCAACACTTTGACTGCTCCCGGTAAGAGCCGTCCTGGAGTAAGCTGTTTTCCAACAGCTATGCTAGCTGTTAAACATGTGCCAACTACATATCGCAGCTGACAACATTAAACAACGGCTCCTACCTCACCAAGGCCAGTACCTTGGTGACACGTAACTGCCACCTACCAGTGGCAGGACCATGCGACTTTCTTCTCCTTTGAAGTCGCTTGCCATCCGTTTATCATTGTGCAGCAAAAACCCCGGGCAATATATCACCATTTCAGACCTTTCCGGCTGACATCTTACAATATATGTGTATATATATATATATATATATATATATACATACATACACACACACACACACACACATATACACACACACTCTCTCTTTTGCACTCACCGCCATTCCAGCACTATATCTGCCGGTGGTGTCCCACAGCCTGTATTTACTTCTTCTATTCCCTTGACATCACCGCTACGGACGCGAAGGATGCATGAATCGTGATGTCAAGGGAATGGCTTGAACTACTGAAGCCTCCGATTGCCTGTAGGGGTTATGCTGTGCCAATCATAGAAGAGGAAGTAAACCCAGACCGGAGCGTACCACTGGCAGCTTTGGCGCTGAAACAGTGATGAGTATAATTGTTTGGTTTTTTTAAGCATGTGTGGCCCATTTTTATTTCCTTTTTAACGTGGACAACCCCAGAGGCATAACTTGAAGCTTCTGGGACCTAGTGCAAATAGTGAAATGAGGCCCCTCTGTTACCATGTGCCATTGACAATGCTGTGGCAGAAGGGCTTTTGCGGCCACCTCAGACTGTAGGGCTTGGTAGTGACTGCTACCTCTGCACCCCCTATAGCTACGCCACTAGACATCCCCTTTAAAAGCAATTAACTAGAATAAAGAATCCTATTGAATTCATAATGCAAATAAAAGGCCGAGTGTGTAAGGATTGGACATGACACCACTTCGTAAACTGCTCTGTCTAGACATGCGAGAAGGTAGTGCTGTTACAGTATAATCATCAGGGTATTATGATATTCCCCTCACCTAATAGTATTTGCTGACCAAGAAGAAGCTTTATATTTTATCATCAGACTGAGGAACGGGAAAGGCTGACAACAGCAGATTAAGCTGACAGAAAATATTAATGGCTGTCATAGACTCTTCCTCCCGGCCTCATCTTGAGGTGGATGCACAACAGCTGTTGAGGACAAAACGCCAAAGACGAAAATTCGCCTGCGCACCCATTTACCCTGACACTTAACATTTTTAAAGAATCTAAAATTAAACATCTTAAGGAAAATGACCGCGCCGTCCTATGTCTCCATTTACGCTCCATTATAAAAGACGACTGTGATGGCCGGGAGGGTCTAATAAATGCAATATACATGCAGTATACGGTTACGAACTAAAACAAACACGTCTATAACAAAGAATTAACTGTCCTGGGCTACGTCGCTCTTCATTATGGATTTCTCAGTAATTGGATGCTGTAGCCAAGTTAACGAGACAGATCCTATCAGGCCATTTACTGTACATTCCTAGACTATTTCCAGACCCGAGTTATCATGTTCTATGGACTGTGCATCTAAAGGTTTAGGTTTTAAGCTTTGTTAATTAACGTTGTTTATTACATTGTCATTAATATTATCTGTTGAAGACACCGATTTATGCTTTTTATCTCATGTCACATAATAAAACTGCTATGTTAGGTATGTGTCCCCTACCACAGGGCTTGTATTACTGTAATATTATTACCTTTAGGCCGCGTCCCCATGGCACAGGACAAATATCGGTCGGTTTATCCGGCCGGTATTTGCACTGTTGCACTGTTTGCACTGTTTTCGGGACGTGCACACAGCCGCAGGGGGGCGGCTTTACTCCGCAATTAGCAGAGAAAAGCCCTCTCCCCTCCCATTGACATGTTAATATTCCTTCCGCAAACCAGTCAGAAGAATGAATATGATCAATGTTTTTCGGACCACCGGCGGTCTGAAAAACCACCAGGCGGAAAACCCGTGCAGGGGGGACCGTGGGGACTGCTGCACGGGTTTTCCGTAGAGTTCCATGTAAAAGGTTTGTCAGACAGTTTTCAAAACCGAAAACCGTCTGAAAAATCGGCTGCAAACCCGTGCCGTAGGGACAAGCCCTTACTATTGTATCACTAAGCGATGAATAAATAAGAAAGGACTGAACAGAGAAACACAACACCCTTATCACTTGTGAAAAGTAATTGCCTCCTGATTCACACAATCAACTAAATGACCAAAAATGATGTTGTTTCTATCAGATAATCCAGACGTTCCGATGTATGCTTGCAGTCAGTGGATGGAAACCTTTCTGCTTACATCCAGAGATGCAGAGATGTATAGGAGCTCTCTTCACATCTACCTACAAATACCTCAATATCTGATTCCGAAGATTAATAAATCTTGAGGTTTTATTTTTCATTTCCAAATCATGATTCCCTATTATTTGGCCAAGCAGAACATTCATTGTAATGGGGGCGGCAACCTTCCTTAATATATCACATTTACCCTATCATCTAAGGCCGTGATGGCGAACCTATGACATGCGTAGCCATGTTCACTGACACGCGGCATGGTATCGCTAGGCAGTTTTATCCGGGACACAAACCAAAATTCAAAAATTCTACAACTACATGGTCACTGTATGGCAGTAATATATGTCCTCAGAGCCTGTGTACAATTAATAGTCACATGTGGTGAACACATTTGGCCATGGTCTATAAATATCGAAAAATTATGTTTTATTTCTCGAAGTGACACACCACCCGAGTTATGCTCATTTTTTTGCCAAATTTTGGCACACCAAGCTCAAGAGGTTGCTCATCACTGATCTAAGGCCTTCTTCACATGCATTATTTCTTCCAGTAAAATGACGGACAAAATGGCAGAAACCTAATGAACCCCATTGCAGTCAATGGGGTTATTTGGGTACCGCTGGTGTCCATTGAAAAACAGGTCTGGTTTCACCTATGCATCAGAACAGAACATCCAACGCAGATGTGAACCAGACCTAAGTATGCTTTAAATGGAACATAGCTTGAGCCTCTTCTGCATTGAAAGGGACTACCCCCGACCCAACTTATGCCATGTATAATATCACCTTTGGGGCGCTCATGCATTAAGTCCAGGGTACAACTGCTACATCTGCACCCCCTTATAGCAGGGGTGCAGAATCTGTCACTTTAAGGCCACATGTAACCTATATTGGCTCTCTGTGTGGCCAATATTCCAACACAGAAAAGCTTTCCTGTATCTGGTGTCCGCTCAAGTGTGATTTTCATGTCACATACAAAAGATATATTCAACTATATATTCAACCATCTAGCGGTCGCTAGAGAATGGAGCCCCTTGAACCCTGTGTAGCGTTCCAGAAAGGCTGTCTATGACTGCATTACAGTTTATTAATTTTGCTATACCTGTCGATACCTGCAACTCCTATACTGTACACTTAAGAGAACTCTATACACATGCCTTGTCTCTTCCTCTATGTAATGTCGAACTGTGGAGAAAAGGACCCAATTCTAATGATCAGTGAGAGTCGGTAAAATTCACAGCAATCAAATATATATATCTTTTGAATATGCCACACATGTCTACAGATGGTTCAACATAGCGATGTGGCCCTCAGATCAAACAAGTGTTATTGGAGACGTAAATATCTTCCAGTTTCGTTAGTGCGGAGTCCAAATTACAAATTAACTCAAGAGTGTATTTGCACAAACATCGTAGAAAGAACAAGAGTAATTTCCAAAATGTCAATACATCCTTTCTCCTTTATTAAAAGTTTGGTAAGAGTTTTTATAAGCTTCAGTTGTAGGAGTATTGTTATGCAAAACAGATTATATCTTTATTGGACAATACGATATAATCATCATTTATGCAACACCTTTTCATTATTATTAATGTATTATAACAATTGCCTAATTAATAATCATCTTTTATTGGTCAGTTCATTAGTAATAAAAACACACCTCTAATTATTCTTAATCTCTGGTTAGTTTGCATGACATAATCATTTTGAGATATCTAAAAGGTCAGTGGTTCTGCTGCGCCTGCGGTTTTATCTCTAACCTTCTACTTCTAAAAATCTAACACTCTGCGCTAGGATATGTACTTAACAAGCTCATAACAAAGTAAGAATGTTGATACTTATGAGGAGACAACTACTGGGTTTCTACAACAATAATACAAGGACACAGAAAAATAGATAAGGTTAGCTACAGCTTCATGGACTAATACTGGTCATTACAACAAAAACTATAAACTTTAACCCTTATGGAACTATAGAATTTATGAAAGAATTAATATCCATATCACAAGGTTAAGCACCCTTCCCCTATAGCCAAGTCCCTATTTAGCTGCCAAGTAAAGTTGATCCATGACTGCTTTTATTTATTGTCTCTGATTTGAAGAATATTTTCAGCTTGTTTGGGGTTTTGTTATATATCACCCCCTCCACCCTCCATGTATGCATGGTCTCCTCTTCTCTGAAGTGACTATTTGGGGAAAAAGGAAACCTTATAGGAGGGAGTCTGCAGAACCCAAACTTATGAGACGTATATGCCTTATACTTTCAATATGTCACACGTGTTTTCTAAATGGTTGCACCTCTTGCAGCTCTTTAGTGTGGTTCAATATAACCAAACCAAACCAGGTTAAGCATCCCTGACCTATAGCCAAGTCCCAAGTCCCCATAGCTGATAATATATCTGCTCCGATTTTCAGAACATTTCCTGAAGATAGAGTGGTTTCAGGTTTTATGACATCACCACCGCCAATTCACACACTTCTTATCTGCACAGAAACTAAACCGTGTATGTGTTGTATCATAAAGTAGACAACCCTCAAACATATATAGCGAAGTACAATAAACACGTCATTCGTGCCCAGTCCTGATGTATGCTACTGTCAAGTACTAGACCAGTGCTCAGCCCATGTTATTTGGCAAGACTCTTGGATCATGTGTCCATTATTCATGCACATAACTTGTAACTAGTCCCACTGTCTGGCAACTAAATTGTATGAATTAATTATCCTGTCTTAGATGTCACAGCGTGGGGCACTACATTACGCATAGACAAAATAACAAACTGTACGAGTAATAAAAGCGATAAATACAGATGACACAAATATCTATATATCTGTCTCTCCATCAATCTAGTCTGTATTTTGAGTTATTCCAAACTTTTGGGAATTTTTTATTCATGCTGAAGTAAAATTATATGTAGCAATCAGCTTTAACATTCAAGCCAGGCAAATGTAGGACATGGTTTGTCTGAGTACAATGGTATCTGTGAACAGCCAATTCAGGAAGCGGATATGGTGGGTGCAGGAAAAATGGCAAACATAAGGCTCCGAGCAACTTTGAAGGACCAAAGTCAGAGACTTTCCAAAATAGCAGATATTGTGGGATGTTTCAAGTAAGAAGGGGTTAGTACCTGCCAAAAGTGGTCCAAGAAATGAGGCCAATGAGTGTGCACTATTTATATGGGGATGATGCTACACCACAATGCATTATGGGAAGAAGGTAAGCCGGTGGTGGCAGTATGATGCTCTTGGCAATGTTCTGTTGGGAAACTTTGGGCAACATGTATGAACGTTGGCGCTGACAGGCCAGTTCTAAACAGCTTTAAGGCCGTGTAGAATGTGGCAAAATGTATGAAGCTGTTCTTCTGCAGGTCATACATACGGGCAGTGTAGAGCCAATACCCACCCAAATCAGGCTCAGGCACCACCTTTACCCTGGGCTGGCTGTTCTTCTGCAGGTCATACTCAGGACAGTGTAGAGCAATACCACAATCTGGGTCAGGCACCACCTTACCCTGGTTCTGTTCTTCTGCAGGTCATACATACAGGGCAGTGTAGAGCCAATACCACAGTCTGGCTCAGGCACCACCTTTACCCGTCTGCTGTTCTTCTGCAGGTCATTTCATACAGGGCAGTGTAGAGCAATACCCCAAATCCCGGCTCAGGCACCACCTTTACCCTGGTCTGTTCTTCTGCAGGTCTTTCATACAGGCAATGTTAGAGCCAATACCACAAGTCTGGTCGGCACCACCTTTTTCCCTGGTCTGGGTTCTTCTTCAGGTCCCTACATACAGGCAGTGTAGAGCCAATACCACAAGTCTGGCTCAGGCACCACCTTTACCCTGGCTGGCTTTCTTCTCAGTCATACATACAGGGCATGTGTAGAGACAATACCACAAGTCTGGCTCAGGCACCACCTTTACCCTGGGCTTGTTCTTCTGCAGGTCTTTCATACAGGGCAAAGGGAGAGCCAATACCACAAGTCTGGCTCAGGCACCACCTTTACCCTGGTCTGGCTGTTTCTTCTCAGGTCATACATACAGGCAAGTGTAGAGACAATACCACAAGTCTGGCTCAGGCAACCACCTTTACCTGGTCTGGCTGTTTTTCCCGCAGGTCATAATACAGGGAGTGTAGAGCCAAAACCACAAGTCTGGCTCAGGGACCACCTTTACCTGGTCTGGCTGTTCTTCTGCAGGTCAACATAAAAGGGAATGTAGACCAATACCACAAGTCTGGCTCAGGCACCCCTTTAAACCCTGGTCTGGCTGTTCTTCTGAGGTCATACATACAGGGCCCGTGTAGAGCCAATACCACAAGTCTGGCTCAGAAAACCAACCCTTTTCCCCGGTCTAGCTGTTCTTCTGCAGGTCATTTCATACAGGGCTGTAGAGCAATACCACAATTCTCAGGGCC
>JAODAL010000216.1:285000-369751 GCA_025379985.1 Phyllomedusa bahiana | reverse complement strand
ATTGGAAAAATAAAAGGGGTTTTTTTGGCACCTATCAATTCACCTGGGGTGACTAAAAAATTGCAGTATTCACATTTAAGTGCAAGGTGCCTCAATGAACAAAGCTGTAGTGGCCCCAAAAGTCAAAAAAAACAGTATCTGAAATTTATTCGGATATTACAGGTATTTTTGGCACCTATACACTGTGCTGACTTGCTGGATTCTAATTTAAGAACAAGGTGTATATATAAACAATGGTGGAATGGGCAAAATTGAAAATGAACACCTATCTGAAATGTATACTGATAATAAAAGTGGAGTTTTGCATCTAACAAAGAGACCTGCAGTTACTAGAAAAGATGTTTATCCTATAAGTTCAGGCTGCCCAATATCCAGGAAATATTTCAATAGAAAACTGTTAATAATAAAGCTATTGCAATGTCTACACTAAGTCTTGGTGAACTTTATCAAGTATTCTTTATAGAGCTTGTCTGTGTTCGACCATGGGGGCCCCCCTCTCCGCTCCCCCCGTGACTTTACAGCAGGAGATGCTCCTTTAAAATTCTCTACCTAACTATATAAAATCTTCCAATCTCTAATCTAACTAAATTGTAAGGATCACAGCTAATAGTAGAGGTTTCTCTGTGAAGAAATATAATAATTTCGCTGAGCTGTTTGGATACAAGCAGAGTGCATGTCCTTCTGCTTTGAGACGCTGAGAGACACTGAGGCTGAACAGGAAACGTTGTTCTATGTAAAACGAGGTCATGTGATTTTTCCTAGCCATCGCAACCATACACATCACAGTCATGACGTCGCACAACAACATCTCACTGCTCTATTCTGTAATCTGATTTGCTGGCCGCCAAAATTACAGTGAAGCGCCGAAAAAAGGCGCGATCTTAATAGATGATGACAATTTAACTAAATTATCGCATGATCTAAAAAATCACCATAAAAACTGTGCCGATTTCAACTTTGTCGATAATAATCGCTCAACACTACTTATGATGACACAAAAATGGGCATTTAATAGATATCATATCTATTAGGTGTATATTCGAGATAGTGTACCGCTGGCGGCCTGTCTCTACCGTAGTTTTAGGGGCAGATTGCAAGTGTTGACTATAACAAAATCATCCCTCCAAAATAATAAGCCGCTATTTTGTCTCTTTTTGATTTGAATGTGAGTGTGGTGATTTGTACCTGTGTACATAATAGGAACAAGTGTTTCTTCGTAGCCGCGCAGTGCGGCTAGGCAGGGCCTACAGGAATGGCATGACAGCCAGGACTGCATTTCTGTCTGCTGCATTGCACTGACTAATGCCGGCCTCAGCAACATTTCATATTGTTGCCCGCGACCGAGTGTGCATGCGCGGGCATGGTCCGAATGTCACTTCTGGGTTACAATCCCCAATGTGCGCATATCCTGTGATGCATTGCCAATGGACAAGGAACTTGGACGGCACTGATTGGACATGTTGTCCAAAGGAGGTACCACTGGTTAGAGACACACCATGTAGACTTAGCGGGTATTTATGAAGTGAGGAGTGAGTCCGACTGGGTATATATTTTTGCTATCAGTGAGTACAATATCGTCGTGCTGGATGGGCCCACTCCAAGGATCCCCTAATGAACCTCCTGGATTGTTTGAGGGGGAAACGCGTCGGTAATGGGAACAGAAATAAGGGCATTAAGAATCACATTATTGGCTTACATTCATTTTGAACATAGGGGTAAATTTGAGGTTTGATGTGAGGGGGGTGGTGGTATTTGTTAAAATGTTTGGAATAAACAATGTAGTGACATATGGAAGGGGCCACCGATAGGGGGGGGCTGCCCTTTTTGGGGCAATAGCTCCTTCTGTGAGTAGAGTTTAATAGTGGAAAGCATAGGGGAGTCTATATTTGTTTATCATGAACCCCGAATACCAAGTGTTTAACTGGAGTACAACATTTGATACAGTATTAACCTCTCTACATGCCTTTAGGATACCTAATCTAGCACTTTACTGAATAGTTTATGGAATTGAATTATCATGTTTTAATGTGAATTAAGTTAAAGTTATATTTTAGACTGGGTTATTATTTGTCAGTGATTTTCTTGATTTATTAACCCTGAAGAGATATTTTGTGTCGCTCTGTGATTAGCTGAACCACACAGCATGGTTTTGTGAAGAAAACCTCTTTATGCATTTCTATGGGAGATTCAAAGTCAGTCTCATAGGAATGCATCGAGAGACTGACTTCCTGTCTGCAACAAAACCACAGTGTCTTTTAGTTGTTCAGAGTGCATGTCGCATGACCTAACAGAACACTATTGCATCAGTCAGAAATTCTACATTCAGCTGCAGGTAAGCAAAGTTACTGACACTACTGTGTACCTAAAAGAGTTGTCTAATGACTTAAGGGAAAAAAATGGGAGTGGTCCTTTAAGAAGAGCGGCATATGCAAAAGATTACATTTTTTAAACTGATGTCTTTGTATTATTACACAACTTAGCAACTTTTCTGGAAAGCACAGAAACAGGAGAGTTTTTTTCTTAGAAAATTTCTGACCCACCTAATCAAAGCGTTTTGCTCTGACATCCTAATACATTTCTTCACCCTCCATATTCACCACACTAACTGCTTACTCACTGGATAGCATGCTCCTCTCAGGGTTGTAATTTACCCTCATTGTTGCATTGTGCTCCTCCAGATCTAATTTGAAGTTTTAGATGGGAAATTCCTGCTCCCCGGTTCATACGGAACTGGCACTGAAAAAAGCAGTCCGCGTCCCTTACTCCCGTTAAACCCCAAAAATAAAAAAAAAGTAAAAAAGTTTCACTAAAACCTTTAATTCGTTTTAAAAAGGGGTATTCCCATCTCATTGATTAGCTTTAAACATGTAGGCAAAGGCATATAAAGATTGTTACCAAACACATTATCATTGTGTTTTTGCTTTTCTTCAGAACTTCAGTAGATCCTATCTCCTGCTTTTGTACACAAGCTTTTATGGTTACTTACCACCTCTCTCTGCTCTCATTTCTCTAGCAGCAGTGGCTAGGATAATGTTGTTACTACCTGTTTGTTATCTGCAGGACAGCTTGTTTTTATGTTACTAAATGACAAACTTTAATGCTGTAGAGCTCTGTGTCCTTTTGCACTATTGTTTAGAAACGTCCAACACTAGTGTCCCAATAAGAGGATGAGCTCGGAATAACAGAGCTGATATGCCCCTCCCTTTGTAACTCACCACAGCCCCCAAAAATTGGCATGAAATTCTTGCTTTTTGAAACGCACGGGGGAAACCCCCTTTTAAATAAATTTTAACTCTAGTAAGCTACAAACCCTTAAAACGCAAAACCCCGGGGGGGCTTGTCCTAAAATTTATTCTAAAACAGATAGTTTTAGGTATACATTTGACTTTATTATTTTTTAAGTGTAACTTCATTTCCCGTTCTGTTTGGGAGGTTATGGATGATACAGTATGCCCATAACAACGAATTGGGTCTCTGCAATAATTCTTCAAAGCCTCTCAAAAATCTGAGCTAAAATGTGATTGGTTGCTAAGGACAATTGCTCTAATTTTTCTTTTTTACTACTTAGTTACATAATTTGTAATGCTGAAAAAATACCATTATTAAATTGAGTTTTGTAGACCAAGAAGGCAAAAAAAAAACTAGAAGCCAGTTAACCTAATTTTAAGGAAAAAAAATTGTCCTTGACTTCAAAACTGGAAATCAAAAGAAATCTCTGGACCAAGACCACTTTAAAGAATTACCCCCTAAAAATTTGTAAAGTTATTATACACCAGACATGCATCCACGCCCCCTTTGGACTCATTTAGTGAGTTTGCCATGAAGAATTCCTCTGGCAGAGAGTTCCACAGTAATTGTTTTAATGAATCTTATCAAATTTGTTTGTCTTTATACCATATATTACATTTACATTAAATTTCCTTTATTGAAATTGAAAACATTACCTACAGTGAGCTATATCTGTGCTAAGGATTTAAGGGTCTGCTCACATATTTTTATGACCTGACCCCGCAGGTTTAAAATGTTTTAACTCAGCGTTAAAAAGTAAACAGAGTCAGGGAAAAAAAGGGGGTTTTTAATGAAAAAGGGGGCCTTTGGCTTCCAAAAAATAGGGATCCCCCTGAAGTTCAATGGGTATTTGTTTGTTGGATTTAAAATTATGTAGTAGTTTTTATTGGAAAGTTTTAACCCCTTGTTTGCAACCTTGTGTCTTGATTTTACAAATTTTAAATTTTCGTATAAAATAGGTGAATATTAATTTTATTCCCCCTTTTAAAATTAAAAAGGAAAAGAAAAGTGAATAGACCAAAAACTTTTTTAGGTGGAAAATAATTTTTGGGTTTTTTACTGTAAATTAATTTTTGGAAGCATGGTAAAAATTACAGTGATCATTTTAAAAAACTTTTTCTTTTTGTGTTAAAAAGGGTAAATAATTTGGTTTTAGTGTATGGCTTTTGGGGATGGGGTTGTTTGGTATAAAAAAAATTTGGGGGGATAAATAAAAATTTGGTCAACTTTACTTTTACATTTATTTACCTACACAAAAGTTGAATAATCCTTTAGAAAAAATTTGTTTTTATTGGTTTAAAAAATTTTTTAAATTCTTTTTTTATGGTTTAAATTTTATAATTTATATAATTAATATTATATTATATATATATAATATAAATATATATATATTGTGGGGACTAGCGGCAAGAGGGAGGACAAGGGGGAGGTTTCAACAAAAATTTAAAAGGTTTTATTTTCACCGGCAAAAAACAGAGTAAAACATAAAGCTATTGCGCAGGTTATTCACGTTACAGCAGCAAATAAAGGAAAGTCCCGCATAAAAAAAAAAAAAATGTACCACCGTTGGGGGGGGGTGACTTCCCTTTTTAGGGGACCCACAGGGCTGTTTCAGGGGGCCTAGCAGACTCCTCTCTCCTGTCAGCACTTCGGGGGAGACCAGAAATTCCCAAAACACCCCTTGGTTTCCGGTTAAAATTACTCTCACCCGGGTCTTTCCCTGCACAGGGTTTTTAAAGGGCCTAGGGGAATCCCGGTTTAAACCCGGGGCCCGGGGGGTGTAAAGGGCCTCCCCCCCAGGGCTACCCCCGTTCAAAAAAAAGAAACCCCAAATAAAAGCTGCACGGGAGCCTTTTGCTAAAAAAACACAAACCTACGAAAACCCTATGGTTCCCTTTTTAAAGGGCTTTTTTCCCCCCAAAAACCCGGTTCCTTGGGGGGCCCCCAAACTTTTTGCTTTTCCCTCTTGCGGGATTCGGGCCTTTTGTGGAAAGAGGGGGCTGCCCTACTGGTCGGCCTCCCTGACACCCCGGGAAATTTCCCCTTCCCCTTTGGCGGGGCATTTTACTAGGGACATCCCTTTCCATCCACTATTTTTTCCGGGGTTTGCTTCCCCACATCCCCCCCCTCTGCCCAGGGCCGGGGGCCCGGGCCTTGAATTGGACCAGACAGTGGGGGTTGAAAAAGGGTCAGCATTTTTTGGGCTGTTTCCCCACCCCTTTTGTTCTCCCACAAATTTAAATTTTTGGGAAGGGCCAGGCCCATCTTGTCACTCTGGGCATTTTTGCCTTTATTTGGTAAAACCCACTGAAAACGGGGCTTTGATTGTCCCCAAACCCTAAAATTTTCTACCTGTGGGAAAATCCCGAAAGGACTCTAAAAGCAACTTTTCGCCAGCCCACTCCCTTTCTACTAGGGAATGGGTTTCTTTCCCCAGGACGTGAGTTCCTATAAAGTATGTAAGGGGTGCCCCTCCCCATTCCCTTCCTGTGACATGCCCGGGGCACACCCCCACCTCTGAGGCGTCCTGTTTGGTTAACAAAACTCCTTAGTGAAGTCGGGTTTCCCCAATTTAATACGGCTGGTAAAAGAGGGCTTTTTTAGGGCCTAAATGTTTTCTGGCCCCCTCGGGCCCCATTTCCCCATAACGGCCTTCCCCCCTTTTTTTAAAGGTGGGTGGCCAAGGGGGCTGCAACTAAAGGGCCGAAGTTGGGCAAAAACCCTGCGTTTAGTGGGGGAAACCCCCGGGGAAGCGCTTCCCCCTTGCTTTTTTGTAAGGGGTTTTTTTGGCCAACCTTTTGTTATTCCCTTTCTACTTTATTTTTTTGGGGGTCTTATTGTCCCCCTACCCCAAAATACCCAAAGTATCGGGCTTTTTCCCAACCCCAAAATGGGGCTTTTTTCGGGTTTAAACCCTTTAACCCCGTTTCCCCTGAGTGGTGAGTACGGGCCCTGTACCTTGGGAGAGGGGGGGGGGACCCCCGCAGTTATGAAAATGAAAATATCGTTAAATAGGCAGATGAAAACCTGGAAAGGGGGTTTTTAGAATTTACCCTTTTGCCCTGAAATGTAGGGGGGCCCCCCTGAAACCCCAAAAGGGGCTTTCCGGGTTTGTAGGGGAATAGCCCCCCAAAGTGGAAAAGGGGCAGTTTTCCTTTTGGCCTCTTTCTAGGGGAAATTCTGCAGAAACCCTTTTTCGTAAGGCCCGTTTTTGTTATGTACTGGTTACCCCCGTTCTCAACCCGGGTTCTCCCCCGGGGCATCGGATAGGAATCCCCACTTAGAAAACCTCTTTGAGTGGGCCCGGAAATCGTTGCAGAAAGCGCCAAGCCCTCTTTTTGGGCTTGGGCCCCAAAAAACCACAAAGGGGCAAGACCCCCCCGCTTTTGGACTCTTAAATTGACCCCCGGGGCCCAACGGGCGCTTACTTCTCAGAGACCGCCTGTCCCCGGAGTTTGGGATTGGGGGGGGGTTTGACATAAAATTTTTACCCCGGGCCCCTGTAAATCTCATGTGTCCCAAAAATCTTTTATTTGCGGGGAAAGGTCAGTGAAAAAGCCCTATTGGTTTGTAGAACCCCCGGGTTTCCCCTGTCTTTTGATGTTTGGACGGGGGTTTCCCTTATGACAACCTTTCCTAATTTGACTGTGGTCCACGGGGGCTGTCGGGGGGAAAATACTGGGGCCCTTTTAAACCTGCCCGGCTTTAAAAAAATTTATGTGGTATTGTTGAAAAGGGTTTTTTTTTCCCTGGTGGGTATTTTTTTTAATTTTTCCCTCCCCAAACCTCTATTCCCATTCAAAAGGTCCCCCCCCATTTCCCCAGGAATTTACTTGGGCCCTTTGGAAAAGGGCCCAATACGCGACCCCCAAAGGTTTTTAAACTCCCAAAACCCTAGGGGCCCCTATTGGTAAAACCCGGGTTTTGTGATCCTTTGCCCTGGCAGGTGTCCTTAACAAGGGGGATTCCCGGCCCGAGGCGTTCCGCATCTGAGCGACGGGGTTTCAACCCTTTTTTGGGGGGGGGGTTTACCCTCCCCTCTCCCTTTTTCTCCTTGGCGATGCCAGATCCCCCTTTGGGTGCCCTCCTACCAAAAATTTAAAAACGGGGAAAACCCCGGGGAAGTTTGGGGAAACCTCTCTAAATGGAGAATAGAAGGTT
Organism: Phyllomedusa bahiana; assembly: GCA_025379985.1. Lineage (NCBI taxonomy): Eukaryota > Metazoa > Chordata > Amphibia > Anura > Hylidae > Phyllomedusa > Phyllomedusa bahiana. The sequence goes on along the minus strand of JAODAL010000216.1, from coordinate 362,302 downwards.
AGGGCAGTAGGACAACCCCAGTCCCCCACCCTTTTCTTAAACCACCTTTTTCAGCACCCCCCTTTCAGGGTTTTTTTTTTAAATCTTCACTAACCGTCGTTTGAGGATGTTTATCCCGAGGGCTAATTTTGTTTAATTTTGAAGGGTGTCTACCGGGGTCCTTCTTCCCCCTAAAACATAAAGGGGGTGCCCCCTTGGCCCGGGGTTTAGGATTTTCCTTTTGGGCAAACCCGTTTAGAGAAAGGGATGCATAAACTCTCGGGCAATACACTTTGGGGGACTTATTTTTTTGGGGAAAGGGCCTTGGAAAAGGGGGTAGGTTATTAGTAGGATAATTGTACTGGGGGCCCCCGGGGCCGGATTGGGACAAATTTGGCCCCTACGAGACCCATAGCGATTGGGTTCAAAGGGGCCTTTTCCGATAATGGGGGGGGGGGAACTAACGGGCTCCTAAATTTGGGGACATAGGGGGCCGGTTAGTTGGCACTTTGGGGGGGGAATTACAAAAATTTTGGAAATTCTTAAAGACAGGGGGCCCAGTAAAAAGTTTTTAAACCCGCTCTTGCGTTTTTTTCCGCCCCCAAGTGCCCCCCTAGCAATGACGGGTGAGCCATATTTCCCGTACCCTCCTCCTATAAGGTACAGGACAAACAGTTGTTCCACAATTTCCCTCTTTTTCTCACAAAACCCATTCAGCAAATCAAAGAATTACGAAAAATGCGGAAATTTTTTTTGGCCCTTCCCGGGTCTTGCGGCACCTCATTTAAAAAATTTCCGTTACCCGGTCCCCTTTCAATTTTTTTAAGGGGGAGGTCTCGCAACTTAGCCGTGCCAAAGTTTCACGCGACCTCCCGGCCGGGTTTTTTTTGTCAGAGGCGGCAAAATCTTCCCCGCCTCCCGGGGGAAAACAGGGTAAGGGGGAAAATCATGGAAAAATCCCGTTTGGGCACCCCCTTTCCGCTCATATTGTACATTCCCCTGGGGAATGGGGGCTGAGGGGTTGGGGACTCCGGCCCTACAGCGGGGCACCTTGGGGTTGAGACCAAAATTCCCCCGAACCCGGGGAAAATCCCTTCCAGGAAATTGGGGGTGTAGAAAGGTTTTTGTTATGAGCCCCCCTCATGGCTAGAGTTTTCCCCCAAAAAAGTTCGATAGGGCCTGTCCCCAGTGGGTTTGTGCTTCTGTCCCCTGAATGAGAACCCCCCCCACCCCCTTTTCCGGGGGAACCAGGGGGGGGCCCCGGGAATGGCAGCTGCAAGAGGGTAATTTGGCTGCCGAGTCCAAAAAGGGCCACCCCAACTTGGGCCCATTCAAACCCAAGGGGCATTCCTGAGGGCCTGGGTTGGAGGGGAAAAAACCCCTAAAAGGGGGGAGAGCAAAAAATGGGGGGAGGCGAGGGTGGGACCACACTCCCTTTGGGTCCTCCTGCTGGGGACCCGTGCGCTGGGAATATGCCCCAATTGTTTTGGGGGCTTCCAAACCCGCGCACTTTGCTTTGACCCCCTTTTTTTTAAACCCCAAGGGGTTTTTTAAAGGGGGGAAAGCCTTCTTGGGGACCAACCCTCTCTTCTGGGGGGCCACCCCGGGCTCTGTTCCGGTCACGGTTCCCTTGGGCATCGGCGGAGAAAGTTTTTAAACTTGGTCCCCGATAGGACTCTGTAGTGGTTTTTACCGCTCCCGGGGCAATTTAGGGTGGGGCCCGGTCTTGGGGGCTCCCGGGGGAACCCAAAAGGTGAGCTCTGTGGTAGTCCACTTGGTAGCGGCCCATTCGATCCGGGTTTAAACGATGGCGGGCGGATTTAGCACCCCCGGTTTTAACCCCTTTTCGCACAAGTTTTAGGAGGTTTAAAAAAGATGGGGGCGGGGCGGTTTATATACTTTTTTAAAAGGGCCCCAATTTTGGATCTTTCCGGGGGCCGCCCGTAGGGTGACTCCCAGTGGGCCCTAAACCTTGCCTTGAGGAGGTCATAGTCCTTGGGGTTTTCTGGGTAAAAGGGAGGTCAAAAAGGCCTTTTTGCGGTCCCCCATCAAATAGGGGGGCCAGAACTTCAAATCCAGCCCGGGACCCGGGGTTTCCCCTTTTTTCCCCCCAGGGCCCCTCAAACCCCTGGCCCGATACGCCCCCCCGTCCATCATCAGGGGTCTCTTTCTGCAAGGCCCGTTTTTACCGCCTTTTTTACTGTGCAAAGACCCCCCCAAAACCCCCCTTCCCTCCTTAGAGAAAAAACATTGACTCTGAGTTTCTGCAATCTTTTTCCAGCAACAGACGGTTGGTTTCTTTCTGGTTTGGAATTTTCCCGCCCAGGGTGCTTGCTAGTTCCTCATTGGTGTGGGGCTGGTTAGGAGGAATGAAGGGGAGCCTTCACCCGGACATTCAGTTCCCCAAAAAAGTATATAACGTTTCCAAAAAAAAGGTTTTGCTGCTGTTCCCCTTTTCCCAACCCGTTTCCCTAGCCAACCCCCACCAATGTGGGGAAAATAAACGGGCAAAAGAGGCAGGCCAAGGGGCGGGGAGATTTGCAAAAAAAAAATAGGGTTTTATTTTCACCCGGGAAAACAAACAGCAGTAATAACATAAAGTCTTTTTGCAGCCAGGTTACTTCAGGTATGACCCGCAGCAAAAACAAAGGTAAAGGGCCAGCCTCAAAAACAAATCAAAAAATGTACTCCACCGGGTGGGGTGGTGACTTCCCTTTTTAGGAGGACCCCAGGGGTTTTTTTCAGGGGTCCCTTGCAGACTCCTCTCTCCTGGCCCGCACCTCTGGAGGGCCAAATACTTCCCAAAAAAAACCCTTTAGCATCAGGGGTTTAAAACTCTCATTTGGGCTTTCCTGCCCGGCTTTAAAGGGCCCGGGATCCGGTTTAAAGCTGGGACCGGAAGGGGGGAACGGGGCCCCCCACCCACGCTAAAGCCCTTTAGGGAAAAAGCAGCCCAATAAAGTGCCCCAGCAGGTATGCTAAAATACAACCCCCAACCCACGTAACCTTGGTTACCTACTCTAAATGCTGCTTTTCCCCACCAAGCTTTGGTTTCCTTTGGGGGCCCCAATAGTGCAGGGTTTTCTTGGGTGCCCTTCTGCCGTTGTGGAAAAAATGGGCTGTCCCACTGGATCGGCCTCCTGACATCCAGGGAAATTCCCTTTCCCCTTTCGGGATAATATAGGGACATTTCCTTTTATCCACTATTTTTCCCGCTGGTTGCTTTCCCAAAATTTTATATATTTATTTTATATTTATATATTTTATATTATATATATATATATTATATATATTTTTAAATATATAAAAACTTTATATATATATATATATTTAATATATTTTTTGTATTTATATAGTTACATTTTTGGGGGGACTCCCGTAAAGGGGAGGTAGGCCCCAAACGGGATGGTTGAAACCCAAAAAAATATGGGTTTTTTTTTTAAAAGCAAAAAAAAACAGCAAAAAAAAACAGTTTATGTCGTGGGGTTTATTTCCCAGGCTTTTTAACATCCCAGCAAAAAACATAAGATTTTCCCAGATCGAAAGGCCCCAAGGTTAACTCCCCGTGTAAAGGTGCAGTTCGGGAAAACCCGACCCTTCGGTTTGGTTTTCAGTGGTTTTGTAGAGGTCCCCCGGGCTCAGCATTTTGGGAAAAAATTCTAAACCCCAAATTCAGCCCAGGTTAAACTCTTCCCCTGGTTCTTTTAAAAGGCTTTAAAAGGCCTAGGGATACCGTAAACCCGGGGACCGGAGGGGTGAAACAGTCCCCCCCACGTACAGCCATTCAGATAAAGCACCCCAAAAAAGCGCATAGCACTTTACTAAAATAAACAAACATTTTAAGTAACCTATGGTTATTCCCTAAATGCTTTTTTTTCCCCCCCAAAAGGGGCCCGGGTTTCCCCTGGGGGGGCCCCCCCTAGTGCAGGTTTCTGCTGTCCCTTTAAAGGGATTTTTGGGGAAAAGGGCCCCGGGAGGTCCCCACTGGATGGCTTTCCTGGAATTCCCCAAATTTATTTGTAAAACCCCACCTGGCACATTTTTTCCCATCCACTTTTTTTCCCTGGGGGGTTGCTTCACATCCCCCCTCTCCCCAAGCCGGGGGGAGGGGCATTGACCCCCAAACAGTGGAGCTTGAAAAGGGCATCAGCATTTATATGTTTTTTCCCCCCCGGGTTTCCAAAAATTAAAATCTGCGTGCCAGGAAACCATTTGTCCCCCTTGCGTTATTCCCCTTTTTTCGGTACACCCCACGTAACGGGGCATGATTGTCACCAATTTAATTTTCTCCCTCCCAGATATACCGAAGACCCCAAACCCCCTTTATCCCCCAGACATCCCTTTTACTAGGGGAATTTGTTCCTTTCACGGGAGTGAGCTTCCTACAAAAATATGAAATGGGGTGCTCCTCCCATAATCCTGTACTGATGCACCAACCCCACCTTGAGGCGTCCTGTTGGAAAACAAAACCTAAGGGGCCCCGGCCAAAACCCGCTGGTTAAGGGGGGTTTTTTCGGGCCTGAAATGATTTCTCTCCCTCCTCAGCCCTTTTCCCCATCACTTTCCCCCCCTTTTTTTTTGTTGGTCGCGGGGCTGCAATAAAGGAGGTTCGGCACAAAACTGCGGTAGTACCCGAAATCCCGGAACGTCTCACTGTTTTTTTGTAAGGGGTTGTGGCCCTCTGATTTTCCCTTATTTTTTTTATTTGGGGTTTATTGTGCCCTCCCCCAAAATATCCCCCAAGTTCGGGCTTTTCCAGAAAAAATGGCGCATTTTTCAGGGAAAAGAAAACCCTGCCCCCTTGGTGGTTGGTACTGCCTGTACCTTGCTGAGATGGACCCCAGTCAGTACTGAAAATAAAAAATCATCTAGATAGGGGGTGCTTTTGGTATGGGGTTTTAGAAATTTTTTCCCCTTTCCTCTGAAGTGCGGGGCCCCTGTAACCAAAAAAGGAAACCCGGGTGTTGTGGAACAGCCCTCTGGAGTGGAGAAAAAGTTTTTCTTTGGCCTCTTCTGACAGGGGGAAACTGCCAGTAACCTTTAGTAAGGGCAGTTTGTTTTACCTGGCTGACCCCGTTTTAATCAGTTCTCCACCGGGGCATGGATAGGAAATTCACTTAAACCCCATTTAGTTGGGGAAAAGTTTAAGAACCGCCCAAATCCCTTTGTTAGGCCCAACAATGGGGCTAGACCACCCCTTTTGGACTCTTTAATGACCCCAGGGCAAAATGGCCTTTTTCCCCGGAGCCCGTTCCAAACTTCGGGATTCGGAGGGGTTTTAAAGAACTTTTACCCCCAGGGTTGTAATATCTTGCTGTACCCCAAACTGTAGTCTGGAAGGTCGGTGAAGATGTCCTGTTAGTTACAATCCAAAACTCCCGTCTTTGGTTTGGGAAAGGGGGTCCCCCATGACAACCTTTTTAAAATTGACTGTGCTTCCCTGGGCTGTTAGGGGCATACTGGGCCTTTTTTTCTGCCCGGTTTTTTTAAATTTATGTGGATAGTTAAAAAAGGTTTTCTCTCCCTGGCTGATGTATTTATAATTTACCTCTCCAACTCTCTCTACCACTTCATAAGGTCCCTGCCATTTAGCCAGGGGAACTTACTCCGGACCGTGGGGAACAGGACAATACGCGGTCCCCAGGGGTTAAACTGCCTAAAACCCTAGCGGCCCTATTGTATATCCGACTCTGTGACTCCTGTGGGTGTGCCCTTCCGCAGGTGCTCCTTCACAATGGGCATTACGTGGTGATACGATCCTGATCTGGCCCCAGGCGATGTGTTCTACAACACTTTTTATAGGGTAGGGCCTCCCATTCCCATGTCTCCTTGGCGATGTCCAGCATACCCCTAGGGTGTCTCCCCATACTACAATTCAAACGGGCGAGAAACCACGTGGAGGATTGAGGAACCTCTCCTGATGGAGAATAGAGGTATGGCAGCAAACAATCCCGTCCCTCCCATCATTTTCTACCACCTTTCTCGCATCCCCTTCAGAGGTTTTATTAAATCTTTCGGGACTAACCCGTCAGTTTGAGGATGATACACCGAGGTCCTCAGTTGTTTTAATGTGCAGTAGTCTACAACAGTCCTTCATTACCCTAGACATGAAGGGTGTCCCTGGTCTGTTAGGATTTCCTTTGGCAAAACACGTTCTTTGAGAAGACCTGTATTTAACTCTCGGGCAATACCCTTCGAGGACATGTTTCTTAGGGGAACGGCCTTGGATACATGTAGCATAATCTGTAGACTTGAATGTATGGGTTGGGCCCGAGCAGGACTTGACTAAGGGCCCTACGAGATCCATAGCGATTCGTTCGAAATGGCACCTCAATAAGGAGGGTTACTAAAGGCTCTGAAATGGGACATAGGAGCGGTTAGCGGCACGTGGTTTGGCAGGACTTACAGAAATTGGTAATCTTTATACACCCGGGCCAGTAAAAAAACCGTTTTTAAAATACACGCTCTTGTGTATTTTCTCCGGCCCAAAGTGCCCCTAGCACTGGACTGTGAGCAGATCCAGTTCCATCCTCCTATAGGTACAGGCACCAACAGTTGTTCCACAATTTCCCCTCTTTTATCTCTTTTACAACCGATACAGCAAATCATTTCTGTTAAGCAAAATGCGGAATCTTTCTCGGCGTGCCGACTCTTGCGGCACCTCATTTAGTACCGTTACCTGGTACATGCCATTCTTGTAGGTGAGGTCTCGCAACTGAGCGTGCCAAGTTCTCCATGGACACCTCCAGGGCCGGTATATTTGCTCAGAGGCGGACAACTCTTCCTAGCCTCCTGCCAATACCGCTAACGGGAAGTTATGAGCAATATCAGTGGTCATCCCTACTGCTCATATTGTACATCTCGCTAGGGAACTGGCCTGAGGGGTTGGGACTCACGGCACATCACGCGTCCCCTTGGGTTGTGGACAACAGTTCCAGAACAGGGGAAGTCCCTTCCAGGATTAGGGGATTGTAGTAAGCGGTTATGATGCCCACCTCATGGCTCAAAGTCCGCAATTAGTCTCAATAGTCACTGTCGCCAGTGGTAGTGTTTCGTGTTCCCCATGAATGCAGACCTCACCACCCGTTTTTCCGGGATAAACCAGGTCATGCGGAATGGGCAGCTCGCAAGAGGGTAACCAGGCTTGCCAGAGTCAAAGGGGCCACCACACTGACCACATTCACCTGGACACGGCATTCTTGAGGACCTGGGTCTGGAAGGGGCAAAGCACTAAGGCAGGGTGAGCAAACATGGAGAGGAGAAGGGTGGCACCACACTCCATAGGCTCCTCCTGCTGGGGACGTGTGCTGCAATATGCCCCAATTGTTGGCACTTCCAACAGCGCACATCTGCTCGGCCACCAGGGGTCTTTTAAGGGGTGAAGGTACCTTCTCTGTCCCACAAACCTCTCTCCTCGGGTGGACCACCCCGACTCTGTCTCCAGTCACGGTTCCCCTGGTCGTCGGCGGAGAAAGCTTTGACGCTTGGCCCCAGATAGGACATCGCAGGGTGTACCGCTCCACGAGGGCAATCAGCTGGATCCAGCGTCTTGGGGTCTCCCTGGGCAACCCAACGATGCAGCTCTCGTGGTAGGTCCACTTGCGTAGCGGTCCATGACGATCCGCTCTCTGATTGGCGGATGGACTCAGCACTCAGGTTGCATGCCACTTGCGCAACAAGGTGTAGAAAGATCCAAAAACAGGCTGGGAGCGAGGCGGCTTTGCTTCTCAAACCGCCAATCATGGGACTCTGCGAGCCCGCACCGCTAGGGTGATCTACCAGCTTGCCCATAATCTCTGCCTTAAGGAGGTCATAGTCCTTGCTTGCTCTGTAGGTGAGGTAAGTAGGCCTTCTGCCGGATCCCGATCAAATAGGGCGCCAGAACTACCGTCCACACGGCACCCGGGAGTTTATCTCTTCCGCCAGCTATCAAACACCGCCAGATACCCCTCCTACGTCATCCTCAGGGGTTCCTCTTCTTGCAAGGCGCGCTGTCCTGCCTTTTTACTGTGCCGAACCCTGATAACATCCTCGTCCTCTGGGTAGAAAACAATGACTCTGAGTGCTGCAATTGCTCCAGAACTGACGGTTCGTTTCTTGCTGGTTGCATTGGCCTGCACCAGAAGCTTGCACAATTCCTCCATTGCTGGGGGACTGGTTAGGCAGGAATGTAGCAGCCTTCACCAGGACATACAGTTCACAAAAAACGTATATAAGTCCAAACGTGTGATGCTGTTACCCTTAGCAACCAGTGCCCATAGCAACCTCCACCATTATGTGGGGACTAGCCTGGTCACAGGGTGGACACAAACGGGGATGTTGCAACCAAAAATATAGGGTTTTATTTTTGAAGCAAACAAAAAAAACAGGCAAAACATAACAGGCAGTCTTTATGTCATAGGCTTCCGTCAAGCCGTTAAACAGCAGCAAAAAATAATAGACATTTCCAGCATCAAAAGGCACACAGGTTATACTCAACCGTGTGGCAGGTACAGTCTCTGGAAAAGCAGGACCTCCTCGGGGCTCCAGTTCAGTGGTCTGGTTAGCAGGCTCATTTCCTGCTCAGCCACCGGCTAGTGAATGACTCCTGATACCAATCAGTCCCAAGTTAACTCTCTCACCTGGTCTCTTCTGAACAGCGCTTTGAAGGCCTAGGTGATTACCGGTTAAAGCCGGGACCGGATAACCTGGGGTGAACGGCGCACCACCACACGTACTAGCCGTTCAGTAAAAGAAGCAGCCCAATAAAGCTGCCACAGCAAGCAATACTAAAACTACACAAAACATAGTAACCTTATGGTTACTTATCTATACTGCTGACTTTTCCCCACCAAGGTCCGGTCCCTTGGTGGCCCCACTAGTGCAGTTCTCTTGCTGCCACTTTTGCTGTTGTGGAAAGAGGACGGCTGTCCACTGCGAACCCGGCTCTGACATCCCTGGAACTTCCCTACTGTTTGCAGCATTAATCCTAGGGACATACCTTCCATCACTATCTTTCCTGCTAGTTGCTTACACCTGATAGGGGTTTTATGCCAGGATTGCTTTTTACTCCCAGTCTGGGCCTGCCTGTAGAGTGGGTACGGAAAGTATTCAGACCCCTTTAAATTTTTCACTTTCATTGCAGGCATTTGGTAAGATCAAATGTTTATTTTTTGCCTCTTAATGTACACTCTGACCCACCCTCCATCTCGAAAAAAACCCCAGAAATGGTAGATATTTTTGCAAATTTATTAAAAACAAGAAAAACTGAAATATCACATGGTCAAAATGTATTCAGACCCTTTGCTGTGACACTCATATTTAATGCTGTCCATTTACTTCTGGTCTTCCTTGAGACTGGTTCTACTCCTTCATTGGAGTTTCCAAAGGCTGTGTTTAATTAACTAATTGGACTTGACTAGAAAGGCACACACCTGTCCTTTATAAAGACCTCACAGTGCATGTCAGTGCACATGAGAATCCATGAGGTCTTAAGGAAAAGCACAAGGAGCTCAAGACAGAATTGTGACAAGGCACAGATCTGGCCAAGGTTACAAAAGAATTTCTGCAGCACTCAAGGTTCCTAACAGCACAATGGCCTCCATAATCCTTAAAGGGGTTGTCTCGCTACAATGATTGTGTTTTAATTAAAAGATCTTTAACAAAACAAGCAGCTTTGCAATATATGTTCATTACAAATGTTCTACTGATTTTGAGTTATTCCATGTTAGTAGTAGTTACATCAGCTTCTAAATTCTCTATGCAGTAGACTGTTTGATCCTTTCTCACTGGCTGTCAGGTTGTTGGACTCATCTACCTTCAGAAAATAAGGTCAGAGCAGAGAGCCCTCCCGCACAGTATGCTTCTGTAGTGGAGGGAGGGGGAAGGGCTCTGGCTTCTGTGTATGTGTAGCTGATTAACCCTGTGTGTGCATGCTTCATCCTGCTCTCTACACAGATTGAGAAGAGCAGAGATGAGGCTGAATCAATAGATTGTGGACAGCGTGAACCTGTGTGTTACTATAATCATGATGTGTCTGTGGAGCTGTAACTATACTAATATACAGATCGGGGGCATGTGACGCTTCATGCTATGATGTACAGTGGACACATCCTGAGTATAGTAACACTTCAAAGCTGCCCTGTGTCTGTTCTGAATAGGGTCTGTTTGTGCTGGAGTTGTGGTGCAGATTTGTATGCTGAAGCAGGGGGTATAGGAACACATGCATTCTCCTGCTCTGATATTAGATACACAGCTTCACAGACCTCTGGCTCACACATCATAGATTAGGCAGGACACACAGGTTAAACTCGGCAGCAAACCCCCCTTGCATCTCCCCACCCCCCTCCTGCTGATATAAAAGTTACAGAGGAGAGCTGTCTGTGTTGCTGAGGGAAGGGGGGAAGAGGGGAGGAGAAGAGGCAAGAGATGAAGCAGCCTTAATTCAACTGCCAGGCACACTGAGGATAGCTGAAATGCTGTAAGAGACCAACTCTTTAAATGGAAGAAGTTTGGGATGAGCTCAACTCTTACTCGACCTTCCTTGAGCCTTGGTGAGAGAGGTAAAGAAGAAGCCCAAGATCACTGTGGCCGAGCTCCAGAGATGGCAGTAGGGAGATGGGAGAAAGTTCAACAATATTCAACTATCACTGCAGCCCTCCCCCAGTCGGGGCTTTATGGCAGAGTGCGGCCGACGGAAGCCTCTCCTCAGTGCAAGACATAGGAAAGCCGCATACAGTCTGCAAAAAAACACATGAAGGATCCCAGACTATGAGAAATAAGATTTTCTGGTCTGATGTGACGAAGATTGAACTTTTGGTGTTAATTGTAAGCGGAAACCAGGCCTGCCTCATTTCAAATGCCCATCAATCCCAACAGTGACACATGGTGGGGGCAGCATCATGCTATGGGGGTGTTTTTCAGCTGCAGGGACGTGACGACTGGTTGCAATTGAAGGAAAGATGGAATGTGCCAAGTACAAGGGAGAGTATATGGATAAAAACCTCTTCCAGACGCTCTGACCTCAGACTTGGGTCGAAGTTCTGTCTTTTTTTTTTTTTTTTTTTTTTTTTTTTTATTTTTTTTTTTTCTTTTTTTTTATATTTTTTACCAAAAAGAAAATGACCCTAAGCACACGGCTTAAATTAACAGCATACCAAAAGCTATACCAAAAGAAATTGTATCCAATATAATAGTATAGAATGTAAATAAATATACTTTATTAGATCTTATTATAAACAATAAAAAAATATATAAACAATAACAGTCAAAATCACCACCCAATAAAAATATATATACAAAACTAATCCCACTTGAAACTAATGCTATACATCATATAGGTGATAACAGTATCAAAAACATCACATAACTAAATACGAAAACATCAGTTCAAACATCACCAAGGGTCATCGGATTAGAGTGAACACAAACCCACCCGATCGCGCGTTTCGCCTGCGCTTTTTCAAGGGAATTAACAATATAACAAAAGCAGTGGCTTCAGAAATCTCTGTGACCATTCTTGACTGGCCCCGCCAGGCTCCGACCTAAACCCAATTGAGGCATTCTGGAGAGACTTGGAAAATGGCGTCCACCAACGTTCACATCCCACACTGGAGGGGGGGGAACTGGAGAGGATCTGCAAGGAGAATGGCAGAGTGATCCCAAAATCCAGGTGGGAAAAACTCCCAAAAGATTCATGGGCGGGACTAGCTCAAAGGTGCTTCTACTCAATACTGAGCAAAGGGTCTAAATACTTATGACCATGTGATATTTCAGTTTTTTTGTTAATTAAATTTGCAAATATATCTACATTTCTGTTTTTTCTTTCAAGAAGGGGGGGGAGGCAGAGTGTCCATCTAATGAGCAAACAAAATGAAACTTTTTGGATCATTACAAAATGGCTGCAATGAACGTAACGAGTGAAAAATGTAATGGGGTCTGAAATACTTTCCGTACCCACTGTATGTTTGGTGTTCTACCACTGGCACTTTCAAATTATGACATACAAATTACAATCATTTGTAAAATGGGTTGCGTCCCCAATACCAGGCCAACGCTGCTTCTCATAATAGGTTATTATCGATACAGCATAAATGTTTGATAGATTATGGGTCTGCATCGGGTCTCAGTCGTTACCAAAATCTATCAGTAAGGGCGGGGTGGGGGGGGGCCGCTTTGGGTTTTTTGCTGTGTCAGAGTCAATGGTCTTGCGCGGGGCCCGTCTGAGTCAAAGTCTGGGCCGTGTTCATGCTGTTTTGCCGTTTCTGCTGTTTCAGCTGTGTATACCTACGCGTCCCGGTTCCTGTCCCTGCTACGCGAGTGTTCCTGGCTGGCGGTGGCACCTGCCGGCAGTTCACTGCCTCAGCGATCCTCGCTCATGTTTCCTTACAATCCTGTAACATGCACGGTGCCTCCTAGGGAATGCATGTGGCACTGTTATGTTATTTAAAGGGACAGTGTCCAATTACCTAGCCAGTGACCTTCGACCTCCTGGGATATAAGGAACTTCCTGCTGAGGAGTGTCAGTTCATATGTCACATCAGAGCTCCTGACCTCCTATGCATGTTGCTTATGCTGTTCCTGCACCTGTGCTTACTTCTGCTGTCTACCTGCCGCTTGCACCTGTCTGCTGTTCACTATTGCTGTATCCTCCTATTATACAGTCTGTTACCCGCTAGACCGGCAGTGTCATTCAGACAGATAGACAGGTCAGTGTCTAAATTGAAATTGTGGGTGGCCGGGATTGGGAAAGCTGAGCTTGCTTTGCTGTTTTTATACTTCTCCCAAGTGAAGACAAAAATTAAAGGGTTTTGCAGAAAAGTAAAAATTGACGTGGACATTTATAAATTAAATAACAACATTTTCACCAATCATCATTATTAAAAATTCTGGATTGTTTTTGTTTTAGCTGCTCCTTATTGATCATAGTTTACAGATTCAATCTCATGGGGATACGACAGGGCTGAGAGCTCCTCAGTCCTGGTCGAACATGCTCAGACATCCACCTCTCCTCTCAGGCAGCTACTGAGTGTTCAAACCCAGTGCTGTCATTCTACTCTCGTCCTCTGTGCTCTTAGTAATTAGTCAAACAGTGCAAATAAATGAAAAAGAAACCTCAATTAGGTCTGTGAATTGCTAAAAAGAAATAAAAACCACAGGTTTGTTCCTGCAGGGATTTGAACGAGGAACCTTTGCCTCTGGAGGCAAAAAGTTTTACCTTGAGCTACAATGTAGCTACTTACAGTTCTACGCACATAAAACAGAACCTTTCTTTGTCTAGAGAGAAGAAAGGCCTGGTGATGTCAGCACCTGCTCCTGGGTACATGATCTGCAATTCAAACAAATCACTACACGCGCCCCTTCTGAGCACAGAGAGTGAAGAGCTGGATGCTGGGGTAATGCAAATTAGATTGTGGCAAAACCCCTTTAAGGAAACAACTTAGCTGTTTAATCTGCCTGGATGCAGCGGACAATCGCCCCTTTTCTGGAGATCGATGCAAGATAGGCCATATATGTTTGAGATGGAGATAACTCTTCAAGAGGATTATACATTATCTAACATTTCAGTTTAACTTTTTTTTAACTATGTTTTTTTTTTTTTTTTTATATATTTTTTTTTTTTTTATATAATGAGGAACATTTTAGGATTAGTTTTACTCTCTTTAACAAGTTCCCCTGTCTCCAGATTTGCTGCTCTTATCTGTTTTGTTACACAATTTATTTTTTTCCTTATAGCTTTTTAATGCTCCTTCGCTGCCTTCTTGTTGGAGTAGTTAAAAAAAAAAAAAAAAAAAAAAGAAAAAAAAAAAAAAAAAAAAAAAAAAAATATGCCTTTGCTTTTTATTGCCTCTTTACATTTTATCTATTCATATTGGTTTTCTCTCATTTCTAACCTTTTTATTCCCATAAATTATGTTCCTCACAATAAAAATTTAAGATGCTTTTAAAAATTTCCCATTTAAAGTCTGTACTCTTGATTTTTAAGGGACATTGTCCCAGTCAATGTGGTTGAGGGCATCTCTAATTTGATCAGATTTCACCTTCGTGAAGTTCAGTGTTTTTGTGTATCCTCAACAAAACAACCTATGAAAAGAGAAATGGAAATTTATTATATTTTGGCCAATGTTCTTATGAGCCTTTGTAGCGAGTGACCGGGGAAATCAGTGCTGTTTCTTCTAAAACAGCAGCAAAAAATCTTTCTGTACAGCACCAAATAATTTTCCCTAGCTACCCTGTTTCCCCGAAAATAAGACAGTGTCTTATATTAATTTTTGCTTCTAAGGATGCACTAGGTCTTATTTTCAGGGGATGTCTTATTTTTCCATGAACAAAAGTTCACATTTATTGTTGAACAAAAAATCAACATGTATTAATATACTGCAGTCCTATCATCACAAACATCAACAGAACCAGCTAAATTCTGAATTCCATCAATAATTTCTATTTCCATGTACAACAATCTATGGTACATTTACCATTGTCATCTTCTTATGGAAACCATCATCATCACTCTCTAAACCTGAATTTTTGGTGAATTTCTGTGACTCAATTAACAGTCTTATAAGCAATCATTAGGCCAGGTCATTTTCTAAAGTGCATCGTTTTACTTATTTGTGCATCAATTCAGTGAAATTGACAATTTCAAAAGCTTCACACAATGAAGAATATAAGAAATAGAAAAGGTTCTATTTCCCAGGTTTCTCTTTCTTATATTCTTCAATGTATGAAGCTTTTGAAATTTTCAACTTCACTGAATTGATGCACAAATAAATAAAATGTTGCACTTTAAAAAGTATCTATGGTTCCTCATCTCTCACAGGCTCATATGGACTGATTCCTTATAAATACATCTTGCACAGGCAGCTCTCTTTGGTTCTTTCTCTCCTAGACTGCTCCCTATGATTCCCCCTTTGTTACAGGGTTTTTCCCATGCATGGTCCCACTTTAAGAACGCTTCACATAGTTCAATCTGAGCGCATCCTGCTTGAAGCCTTGCAATGGTGAGGTACTGTTGATCAATTGTAAGGTGTTGTCTTGGTCTAAAGATGTCAAAATGTGAACAGCAGGATGAGGGCTGTTTAAATCCCAATTCAAATTGGTCCCCTAAATGTATTGGGTGATTCAGGGATGAAACACCTGTTGGGCATTTTACCATTAAGCTTCGTGTTAGAGAGCAGCAAGTTGTGCAAAAAGGACTGAAGCATTGAACAGTTGGACATTTGCATTCTAAAGTTAAGAAATGTCTTAATTTAGTGCATTTATAAAAATTTTCAAGAAATTTTATGTTCATCCTGAAATCTCAACCAAAAGCCAAATGTCCCTAAGAGAGCTCCCATCTCCATACAAACCTCTATGCCCCTCCTATCAGGGCTGGGACAAGGTATTCTAGTGCGCTAGGGCAAATAAGGCATGTAGCGCCCCACCCTTCCCCTCCCAATGTAAAATTCAGACCACTTCATACCTCTTTGCGCCCCCTTCTTGCCTGGGATGAATTGGAGTCCTAGGTGGTCGTCTACCATTGCCTACCCGTCGTCCCGGCCCTGCCTCCTATTACACTACCTTCCAGTCTATAGCAGGCAGCTGACCACTAATTGTTCAGCTTTCTTCTTTTTCCTTGCACTAATTTTAGAGATAAGTGCTTGGAGTGAATTGATAGAACTGTTCTCTCTGTGATTAGGCACAAAGCTTCATTACCTGCTCAGTCACTTAAAGGGGTTTTTCCACCATGCAATGTCGACGTAGGATGCTTAGAAATCATAAGTTAGGCACTTTCCTAATTTTCATGTCATTAAAAAAAGTGTAAGGTGCCACAGCTGCAGCCTTCGTTACCTTATCATTGTGTACAGCTGGTTGTCATTGGAGCCGACCTGTTCTAAGCCTCCTGCTTGCTGGCCGCGCTTGCGTGGTTCAGTCCTCTTCCTCTGAAGCCTCCTCGGGAGCGTGCACGTTTTCTATGTTCTAGTTCCTTGCCCCGATCCCTTACTCCTTGTCTTCTACGTTTCTCTATGTTCTGGGTCTTTGCTCCGATCCCTTACTCCTTGTCTTCTATGTTTCTTTATATTTTGGGTCTTTGCCCCGATCCCTTACTCCTTGTCTTCTACGTTTCTATATATTCTGGATCTTTGTCCCGCTCCCTGCCTCCCTGCTTTTAGTTATGGAGCTCAGGAGCGCGCACGACTCGTGGCGCGATGACATCACTAAGTGCCGTCTGGAGGGCGGTTTTTTTTAAACTACTCAAGCACAGAACGCCTCCCCGATCTCAAGACCCAGGGAACCAGCGCCAGCGTGTGAGGTAGCGAACAGCCATCTTGGCAAAACCCCTTTAAGGGAGAGTTCAAGGAGTCTGTAGGCTTTCCCTGGGTGCAGCTTAAAGGGGTTGTCTCACTACAAGGATTGCTTTTTATGTTAAAGATCTTGCAAAAACAAATCACTTTGCAATATATGTCCATTAACAGTGTCCTACCTATTCTGAGATATCCCCTCTTGTATGGGCTGCATCAGCTCCTCAGGTCGCTATAGCTACAGACCTGGCTTCTACTGCAGCCTAGTAGAAGCCAGTAAACACGCCCCTGTAATTTTAAAATAAACCAAGAAAACAGGACTGAGGTGAGAGGAATCAAAGTAGTGAGACAACCCATTTAAGGGGAACAGGTATTATGGCTATTGTCCACTAGGTGGCCCGAATCTGCACGTTTGTCATTCTGTTAGGTCCGGTTAAAGTGGGTCCTTAATCTAGTTGGATAAATGTAGAGGCACCAGCTCTGAGACAAGAGGTCATGTAAACAGAATATAAAGATAAAAGTCCAAAACTGTGTTAAGTCACATTATTAAGTTGGAGCTGGGGCCTCTACATTTATCCTCTGCCGATTTTCTGGGGATTGGTAATCCTCCACCTTGTCTCATATTGAGTTTTTCTGCTAAACCTACGAAGTGGTAGAGCTACTTCTTTTTTTTCAGTGTTCTTCCTCTAGTTGGGTCATGTACCAGTAGGGAATGATAATTATTTTTAGTTATTAACACAACCTTTTTTTTACCTCCACAGGTTTCAGTTTCCCAATTTATATCTGGATAGTTCAATTCTAGACAAAAAACCCCCATTTGTTTTGGGCCCCCCCGTCTACTTTTTAAATTATGTCCACCTCTTTATAAATTTTTTAAACCCCCTTAACTAAACGCCTAAAAAAGTATTAAACCAAAAAACTTTTTTTTTTGGTTTTTGCCCCCTTCGTTTCAACATTTTGAAAACTTTTTTTTTTTTCAATGACACATTTTGTATGAGCCTGTTTTATTCAAGACAATTGTATTTTAGGGGGAATAGTTTAAGTTCACTTAAAAAAAATTTGCAGAATTTTTTTTATTTTTTTTAATTTTTTTTTACCCATTCCATATCACACTTAATAAATTGTTAATTAATTCTACAGGTTATTTCGGGTTTTATGGGGTACCTAATATTGTAGATTTTTTTGTGTGTGAATTATGCACAAATTTTTTTTTATTAAATATTATTTTTATTTATTATTTTTTTTTTTTTATTTATATTTTTTTTCACTTTTTCTGTTTTTTAAATTTTTTTTTTCTAAAACCCATGAAGGGGGAATTTTTTTTTTCCCACTTATAATGTATTATCTATCATATATGCTAAACATATGGTGATCAGGGCCACCAGTCTGGCCGGTTACTGGCTTTTAAAAAAAGCTTGGGCTACCTAGGTCCCAGGGCTGACTGTGCACCGTTACCTGGGCTCTGTCGGGGCACCGGGTTCCGATCACCCGACAGAGCGGGGGGCCCTTTGATTGGCTGCTGACAATCCCCAATCAAAAAGGGTTTAAAAACCGGATCGGGGTTTTCCCCACTCCCCGGGGCTCGTAGGAGATTTGGGGTAGGGGGTGTGTAGTACGCCCCGCAAAATCCCATTTGCACGACGCCAAAAAGGTTCTGCAGACGAACACCTGAAATTCCTGCGCCAAAAAGACGGGGGGGCGGTCGTTAAGGAATTAAACAGGTTTAGCCCCAAATAAATTAAAAAAAAAAATATCATAGGGCGACATGTATGATCTCGCCACGTCGGGGCGCACTTTTCGACACTCAACGGAAGCCCAAGGGGCGCTCATACTCGGTGTAAAGTCCACAGACCTCTCAGTGGTGAGGCGCAAGTGCGGCTTAGGCACAAGTGGGATGCGCCTTAGATTACGCTGCCCACGAGGAGGTGTGCTCATACATTGACGGTGAAATTGTCCAACCGAGCCTCGCAGTGTGTGGGCACAGTGCGGACTTAGGCGCAGAAAGGGACTGACCTACATGTATTCCGATTCGAGACAGGCTGGATAACGCCGGAGTTTTGCGGTGTACGGGCAGTGGGCGTGGTCTCGGCGCGGGATGGGGTGGTATGGGCGCGGCTTGCGCGAGGGTTGCCCCCATGCAAATTAATGAATGGGCAAACGCGGCGAGTAGCCGCGTCCCACGCGCGCACCCCCCGCCGGCGAGGACCCGCGGCGATGCCGCGCAGAACACGCGTCGGCACCGGCAAAGAACTCCCTGTCAGGATGATTGACAGGAGAGTTCTTCGACACCATCGGCGAGGTTTGGCCGCCGGCCAAACCGCGGAGTATCAATATTAACGCGGTTTCCCATAGGAAAACCGTGATAATTATCTAGACGCGATTGGATGCGGTATGGCCGCGGAATACCGCGTCGGAACCCGCGGCCATAAAACGCGGCCATATACGTCGTCGTGAAAGAGGCTAGGTGTAAAACATTATCTGGTAAAAGAGCTAAAAAACCTTCTATAAACATACACAAATAAAATCTACGAACATGCGTTTGTCGGCCGTCATCCGGCGCTACATCAGGAATTGCGATATATGAGAATTGCGGGAAATACAGTGATTCAAATTCTAGTAAGCCGACTTCTCATTGGTCTGCATATACCATCCAATCAGAATAGGGAGTGACAGGAACCATTATACAAGCTATGATGAAGTATTGACCGAATCAAATGAAAAAGGCGGAGACAGTCAATATATACAGTAAAAAAGGAGAAAAGAGCTGATTGGTTGCAGCCCAGGCGGCAGATTTGATCCACCAATCATATGTAGTGCGACCTATTTAGAGTGGAGCAGAAGGGCGATTAGAAGGGCGCCCCTAAAAGTTATTACTGTCTATGGGAAATATTCTAGTACTGAGATTGGTTGGGGGGGGAGGGAAGAGGGGCTCGTCCTGCATAGCCAATCAGCGGGTGAGTACCTTCTCATAGGTTCCTATGGGGAAAAGAATGCAGAGGGAGCTCTGTTTGTGATTGGCAAGTTAAAAAGAGGCGCGCATTATTTGGACCAATGGGAGAGCGGGCGGGAAGTCTTATGGGTTTTCTAATACAATCTATATTAAAACTATAACATTGCCACGAAATAAATTGATAAGACTCACGAAGTTGTGCCGATGTGTATATAAAATGATCAATTACTTTGGGGGTAAACGAAAATATATAAGAAAAATGAATTCAGTGTTATTTGTTTATTTTCGTTCACCATATTATTGTCATTGCTAACAAAATAATAAAGAATTAAATAGGAATTTAGTGAATTTAATATTTTTTTTTCGTATCCCCATACTATGGTGCTTTTTTATACACAGATCCGTACACTTCGTGAATCTTATAATTTTTATTTCGGGCACGTACAGTTTTATTACAGTTGACTTTAGAAATACCATAAGAGCGTCGCTCGCTATCCCATTAGTCCAAATAATCACGCCGCTCTGTTAACTTAGCCAATCACAAACAGAGCTGCTCTGCATTTCATTTTTTCCCCATAGTAGAACTCTATGAGATAAGTAGCTCACCCGCTGATTGCGCTAAGGTGGATGAGCCACCTTCTTTCCCCCACCAATTCACAGTACTAGAATATTCCATAGACAGTATAACTTACGGGCGCCCTTCTTTTGCGCCCTTCTTGCTCCACTCAAAATAGACGCATACATATGATTGGTGGAATTCATATCTGCGCCTACTGTGGCTGTTACAACAATCAGCTCTTTTCTGCACTTTTTTGAACTGCTATTTTGGAACTGTCCACCTTTTCATTTGAGTGGTCAATACGTTCTACATAGGTTGGATTATAATGGTTCACATGTCGCTCCTATTATGATTGGCTGGTTTATGCGACCATTGAGAAGCGCTGTTTATGAATTCGACATTACTGTATTTGCCCTGGCAATTCTCTATATCGCAATCCTGATGTTGCGCCCGGCGACAAACGTGTTGTTAGGGATTTTATTTCTGTTTGTTTTTAAAGGTTTTTGATCTTTTTAAAGAGAATGCTTTACATCTAGAAAAAACGCATTTATTTCCTAAATACGCTTTTCTTTGCGCTTTCATTGCGCACGGCGCTGAGATTTCAGTGCACCCGATCTCTCCAAGGACTATACAATGTGGGACAAAGTAGATCGCGCTCTGATTGCCGGAATAGACGAGCCCCTGATAATTCAAACCAATAAGATCTTTCTGCCTTTTTTTACTGATTTGAACATGTCCGCCTTTTCATTTGATTGGTCATACTTCTCCATAGGTTATAATGGTTCACTGTCGCTCCTATTTCTGAAGAGGACCGGGATAGCAGCTCCACGACTTGCACTCAACCAACAGCTCTTTTCTGCCTTTTTATGTATTTTGAACTGTCCCTCCCTTTTCTTGTGATGTTCATTACTACTACCAATAGGTTATAAAATGCGGTCACTTGTAGCTCCTTTCTTGGAGTGGCTGGTTTCATGCCGACCTAATGAGAGCGCTTACGAATTTGAGTTACTGTATTTACTGCGCAAGATTTCCATATCCGATTACCTGATGTAGCGCGGTCTCGTGGCGACAACACGCGTTGTTAGTGAATTGATTGATGTTGTTTTTTTCTCAGAAGGTTTTGCTCTTTTTCAGCATAATATTTTACAACATATTAAAAACGATTTTTAAATCATACTCATGTCTCAACGTAACTGAGAGCCGAGATTTAATTGCCCGATCTCTCCATAGACTACTATGGGACAAAGTAGCATCGCGCTGGAATTGGCCGGTGATAGCCAAGCCCCCGCTAGTTCAACCAATCAGCTCATTTCTGCCTTTTTTTAAGGTATTTGAACGTCCTGCCTTTGCATTTGAATGGTACAATACTTTCCCAATTGGTTATAATGGGTCCCTGTCGCTCCTATTCTGATTGGCCAGGTTTGCAAGCCCCGCTAGCTCAAACCAAACTCAGCTCTTTCTTCCTTTTTTACTTCTGTATTTTTTGTACTGTCCAGCCTTTGCTTTTGATCGGTCCATACAATGAGATGTCGGCTTAAAGAATTTGAATTACTGTCTTTCCGGCAAGTTCCAAGATCCTAATTCCTGTTGTTGCGCAGTTTAGATTTTTGGATGTGCATTTTTTTTTTTTTTTGAAGTTTGTGCTCTTTTTCTGATAATGTTTTACACAGAATAAGACGATTTTTTGATCATACTCCGTGCCTGCCTCGGAGTGAGAGCCGAGATTTCTTTTGAGGATCTTCTTTAGGTTTCCTCTCATGTTCATTTATCGCTTCTCTTAGCACTCCTCAAGGTCATGTGTTACACCAATATTCAAGACTTGCCTAGGTCTGCCTGTCGGGCTGTGAAGGCGATGCAATGCGCGCACTTTCACCGACCGACGTTCATACATGCCTCGGAGTTTTCGAATGTGCCGCGAACCGCCTCAGAACGCCCATCACCGCGCCCATTGCACGCCCCCTTCATGTTAGGCGCAACGAAAGTGGCGATGGTGCGCCTAACATCGCATCACTGCGTCTGACAGGGGATTCGGATAGATGAGGCGCCGTTTTTGCAAGAAAACAGGCGCAACTCCCGATCATACATGTCGCCCATAGAGTCTGAGAGGCTCATTTCTCCAGTTTTCTGCTGCCCCTACCTTACATCGACATTCAGACTGTTCACTTTGTGGAAAAAAAACGGTGATGAGAGTTAGGAATTTGTTTACAAGGGCTTATTTCGGGCGTATTTGAGGACGTAATTACGTCCGACAAATACGGTCCCGAAATACATTTCAAATAATGAACATTTTGATTAGCATTGATCTCGCAATGTGTAAAATACGCCTCGTCGTACACACGAAGGCGTTATTTACGCGAAGTATTTTAGCCAGTAAATACGATCGTTAATTTAGTCCCTGTCACTTATTGGGGCGTATTTTGCCAACCGTAAATCCCCATGAGTAACGAATGGGAATTGTGGACACGTATTAGCTGACGTAATTATGTCCGCAAATAAAATTAGTGCCCCGAAATAGCCGTGTGAATAATAGCCTTAGGGGCACATGTCACATTGAAGCCAATCAGCGGTCCCAGCAGTGATGTCCGATGTGACGCCATGTCTACAAAAGCCTGGGGAGATGGTGCAGCTGGAACCGGGCACCAGGGAAAGGTAAGTACAACTTTTTGGATTTTACTTGGGGCCCGGGACCAATCTAAAGAACTTGGTGGAGGTGGACAACCCTTTGGGTAGTAGATTCTAAGGGCACAAACCTCTCCCTTTCTGTTTTTTATACAACTTTCTGAACAAACTGTAACCCTGTAAATTAACCGCTCAGCCATAGCTATCATCCAGCCGTGACTCAGTTATGCTTTTCCTTATTAATTCCAGTTTGTCAATTTTATTTGTTGACTTTTTGTATTAGTCAGCACGAGGTGCCTACATCATCTCCAAACCCCTAGCCATCTTCTCCCAGATCAAAGTTGTACCCTCCGAGTGCCCATTCCAACTAAAGAGCCTGTACCAACAGAGAAGTTGTTCAGGAACCCAGACCCCTTTCATGCACTAGTTCACCCTTCGTGCACCCTGACCCCAATACACATTTTTTTTTTTTTTGCTAAACAACCCCTTTAATGCATTTCTTTTGGTTTGTTACAAAGTTACATGAAGGTGGACATTAATAATCTTTTTATAATAATCTTTATTTATATAGCGCCAACATATTCCGCAGCACTTTACAATGTAGGGGGTATAAGCACAGACAAACCAGACATTACATTATAAAAAAGCTACTTACAAATCAGACACGAGGTGGGAGGACCCTACTCGCAAGGAGTTACAATATAATTAGCGGTGTATGGGTGAAACAAAGGGTGACAAGTGCTTGGTTTACTAATGTCCAGCCATGTTACATAAATATGGGGTAGTATACATAAAAATAGTGGGATGAACTGTCATCCAGTCCATTACCTTATTTACAGATAAGTGCTGTGGGGTGCCAAAGTGCAGAAGTGACGATTCTGTGACAGAATTTTGGAGGGTTAACAATTAGGGATCTTGATAGGTCTTGTCCTAGAAGATGACTTTTCAGAGCGCACATAGAACTGTGAGGGTTGTGAGTGTGCCGATACATGGGGTAACATGTTCCAGAGAACTGAGCGCACATACAAAATCTTGGAGACGGGCATGGGAGGTTTCCAGATGAGTGAGGTGTGTTAATCTTAGATCTGACAAAAAAACAAAATAGAAGAAAACGGAGAGACCGGGTAGGAATAGTAGAACAAGGTTGAGGGAGGAGATGTTAGGGGGGTGCTAGTGCTGTGGAGAGCCTTATGGGTGAGAGTATTAGTTTATGTTGTATTCTGTTTATACTGAATGGGCAGCAGTGCAGATATGACACAGGGTAGGGAGGCATCCAGTATGAGTGGCTGGATAAGAAAGACATGCCTGGCCTGCCGGCATTATGACACGATTGGAAGAGGGAGAGTTTACAGAGAGGAGACGATACGCATAGGGTTACAGTAGTCAAGACGAGAAGATAAGAGCAGTAATTGAGAGTCTTGAGTCGTTTCTCACAGTGTGATTGGCGGATTCTGGAGACTGTTTTGAGGTGGCCAGGTACAGGAGCCGGGCAAGGGACTGGAATTTGGGGTGCAATGTCAGATCAGTAATCTTTATAACCCCGACAGCGGGCCTGCTGCCTAGAGTAATGGTTCGGTAACACACACAGGAGATATATAGCAGAGGGGGGTCGTTAGTAGATGGTAGAAATGACTATAAAGTTCAGTTTTAGTAAGGTTTTAGTATAAGATTCAAGGAGGTAACATATGTCAGAGTCATCGGACAGACAATCAACTGGCTGTTCTGTAGCAGGGCGGAGGTGATGGTCGGATGGAGGTGTAATAATCTGCAGGTGTCATCGCATAGCGATGGTACTGGAAGCCAAATCTGCTGATGGTTTGTCCAATGGGGGCTGTGTAGATTGAAAAGAGGAGAAACCAAGAATGGATCCCTGAGGAACCCCAACTGTGAGAGGAAGAGGAGAGGAGGTAGAACCTGAAAATAAGACACTGAAGGAGCGGTCAGAGAGGTTTGGATGAGAAACCAAGCGGAGAGCGGTGTCCTGGAGCCAATGGTGCTGAGCTTGCTAAGGTGAAGGTGGTGTCCACGTGTCAAACGCTGCAGAGAGATCATAAAGAAGCAGCAACGAGTAGTTACCTGAGATTTTGGTGTCAGGAGATCATTTGAAACTTTTTTGTAGTAGCAGTTTATGTGGTGTGTAGGGTGCGGAAAACCTGTTGCAGAGGGTCAAGAGGCAGGTTAGTAGAGTGATAGCGATTAGGCGAGCGCAGACCAAGCGTTCCAGAGTTTAGAGATGAAGGGCAGGTTAGAGGACTGGTCCGGTATTTAGCAGCACAGGACGGAGTCCAGAGCAGGGTTTTTCAGTAAAAGGAGTTATACAGCGTGTGTTTAAAGGAAGGATGGAAAGATCCAGTGGAGAGAGAGAGTTACAGTTGTGGTTAGGTGAGAGAGGACCAGCGAGAAATTATGACTGGACACGAGGTGGAGGGAAATGGGGTCAGTAGAGCAGGTGTGGGCGAGCAGACAAGAGATGGATGGACACTTCTTCTGTCGTCGGTTCAAGGGCTGCGAGTAGATTAGATGGACGTGCGGGCGTGGGGCAGGATGGGTGCTCTTATTTGGGGATTCGTGATGTGATGTTCTGCGGATACTGTTGAGCGTTGTCTTTGATAAGTGAGGTGGCCAGGTCTTAAGAACTGAGGTCAGTGACCGGGGCACCTGCGTCGAGTTGGGCTCATGAGGAGGCGAAGTGGAAGTTCGCTCAAACAGGCATTATTTAGGTTGTTGTGTAAGGTCGGACTGAGGGAGGGTGAAATATTTTTGTATTGGCGCCTGCGGGAAGGGAGTGTGGTAAGCATGAATTTGTAGTGGTGAAAGTCTGCAGTGAGCTCTCGACATTTCTCCACAGGAAAAGAACGCTCAGCAAACCTGGAACATCGCTGCAGATGGCGAGTCTGAGGCGTGTGCCAAGGTGTCGGGTCTGAGACTCTGGTGGTGCGGTGTGTAAAGTGGTGCGAACATATGTCCTGGGTGGTTGTGAGAGTTTCATTGTAACATTTAACAGCCAGGTGCAGGACAGGAGATGGAGGAGATTGGGGCAGTGAGGACTGTATGGTGTTCTGTGGTTCCTAAGTGTTCGCATAGAGCGGAGATTTCGGAATGTGTGATGGGCAGGTGTGTCCAGAGAAGCTGAGAGTAGTGATTAGGTAGGAGATAAGGATGTGGCCTGAGAGTTTCATAGGGAAGTTAGTGAGATTAGTAAAATTTGGCAGAGGCGACAGATAGGACCAGATCAAGGAGAGTTTCCATCCTTATGAGTTGGAGAGTCAGGAATCTGTGAGGGCCAAGAGAAGAGGTAAGAGAAAGAAGACTCAAGAGGCAGAGGGTAGAATAGGGGGTATTCAATGGGGATGTTGAAATCACCCATGATGGACAGTGGGTATTTCAGTTGAGAGGAAGTGTGATGCCTGGCTGCAAAAGATACAGAACTGGCGGGTGAGTGGGGGGTCTGACACAACTCGGGGGGGGGTGGAGCGTGACTCTGAGAGGAAAATGGCTGGAGGAGTTGAGGGTGTGGGGACCTCAAAGGGAGGGGAAAGTGAGAGAGGGTGCGGGAGGGATGACCTGGTAAGTGCAGTGTGGAGAGAGTGCCAACTCCTCCACCCGGCCTGTTTTCAGATCTGGGGGTGTGGGTAAATTGAAGGCCGCCATAGGTGAGAGCGGCAAGGGAAGCGGTGTCAGATTGCTGGAGCCAAGTTTCTGTGAGAGCTAGGAGATTGAGAGAGTTGGAGAGGAAAACAGGTCATGGACAGCAGTGAGTTTATTACAGACAGATCGGGCGTTCCACAGAGCACATTTAAAAGGGGCAGGAAAAGACGTACAATGAATATTACGCAGGTTAGCAGGGATTTATGTGGGGAGGGAAGAGGAGGAGGTGGTTATAAGACAGTAAAGGAAGGTGGACCGGGGCTTGGGGAGAGTTGTCTCCTGCAGCAGAGAAGTCAGGAGAATGAAAAGTGATCGCCGCGCAAAGTGGGATGGACTCTGCTGCGGTGGGCTCATCGCATACAGGTAGACTACACCTGATGCGACTTGCTTGCGGGTGACACCGAGGTATGAGTGGTATAGAGAGTAGTAAGGTAGGGTCGTTGTCGGGGCACAGGCCAGAGGTCCAGGATAGGTGTGTGCAATGCGTTCGTGGTCTCGTGGACAGGCATGTACGGTATGGGCAGGAGACAGAGTGTTCGTTGTCGGAGACGGAGGCAACGGTACGGTACACGGAAAATCAGAATCAAGACGACAGGAACGATTCTCATAAAACAAGGACTAAAGATCGGCAGGAGTTGGGCGTTAGCGCCCAGGTCATATAGAGGCAGTGCACCGGATAATCTAGCCCTTTAGACGGCGTGCTGGCCCTTTAAAATTTCAACAGAGAAGCGGTGCAATGTGCACCCTAAAGCACGGAGGGGGGGGGATTAACGCGCGCACACCAGGGCTAGCAGGAGGCTGCTGATGAGACTGGAGCGCGGCGGCGTTGAGTACCGGCGCGCAGGGGGAGAGTGCGCCTGTCACCCGACACCAGTGGTAGCGGCGGTAATGACAGGGCTGACTGGTTCGTCTCGCAAAGTGGGACAGAGTTGTTTTGGAGGCCTGACTGGGGCGGTTAGGACAGGAGTGAAGAAGGCAGCAAGATAGATTGCAATAGTAGCTTGGTGACTAAGATGTAGGGTTAGAAAAGACCCAGTTACTTGCAAGGATAAGTTTATCGACCCCTTCTGCCCACTTCGGTCCAAAATTCATCAATATTCTTCAAAAGTGTACTTAAACAAATTGCTGGAATTTAAAAAATGCTGGCAGATACAAATGGTCTATGCAGACCAAAAAGCAATTCAATATATAGCATGTACTGATCACAACATACATCCAACTATCGTTTTTGGCGGGGGGTCTAGCTCATTTGGGGCCCCCCCCGCGCCTACCGGGGAGTTGGCATTTCTCCCGCCGCCAGCAGGCGGCGGGGGTCCTTATAATTGGCAGCGGCGCCCGGAATAGCGCTGGTGTCGCTACTCGGCGCGCCGGTCCGTTCCCACGGGGCGGGTGAAGCGGCGCAGGGTGCGCATCACCCGCCCGGAGTCTCGGCTGAGCAGGGAGGAGGCAGGACGGAGCGCTCCCTCCTGCCTCCTCACCATGTTATGTCCGGCGCCGCTGTGCGCCGTACCAACATTCATGCGTCACAGAGGGAAGTGACGCGAATGGATGCCCACTCACTTCACCCACTGTGACACTGCTGAGGAGATGTCCAGGACACGGGCCGCTCTGACAGGAGCCTGGTAAGGTAAGTGGATTTTATTAGTTTTATTTTTCATTTAGTTCTTAGGGAGGCCACGTCTGGCTACAATGGGGGCACTGTCTGGCTACAATGGGGGTCTACCTATCTACCATGGGGCAATACATGGCAACAGAGGGGGCACTTACCTGGCTATATGTGGGCACTACCTGGATACATGGGGGGCACTACATGGCTACAATGGGGGCATAACCTGGGCAACAATTGGAGGCACTACATGGCTACTATGGGGGCACTTAATGGCTACTAATAGGGTGGTACTACCTGGCTTACAATGGGGGCACTACCTGGCTAACGAAATGGGGGGTCTACCTGGCAACAATGGAGGCACCTACCGGCTAACAATGGGGCATGGGGGCACCTACCTGGCTAACATGGGGGCACTACCTGGCTATCAATGGGGGCACTACATGGCTAACAATGGGGGCACTACATGGCTACGAGGGGGCACTACCTGGCAAACAATGGGGGCATCTACCTGGCCAAAAGAGGGGCACTACTGGCAAAACAATGGGGGCACTACCTGGCAAACCAATGGGGGCACTTACCTGTAATAATGGGGGGAAATCTACCTGCGCTAACAAAGGAGGGCATCTACATGGCTACAAATGTGGCTCTACCTGGCTACAGAGAGGGCATCTACCAGCATGTAAGGGGCACTACATGGTTATGGGGGGGCTACTACCTGGCTATAAGGGCATCTATCTGGCTTTCATCCAAAGCCGTTATGGCAGTTAGTGTGGAGTAGGTGGGTTTTTTGAAGGGGGTGGCATACGTCAAAGATGGGCGTGGCCATCAGCAATATTTTCCCGCGGCGGGCGTAGCGCGCCGCCCCACTATCATCTCCTGCCTTTTCATTTTTCAAATAGTTGGCAACTATCGTGATTAAATCACTCCTTTCAGGTGACAGTAACGGTGGATTACAGAGAGATGCAGAAAGGAATGACTTTCATAAGGCTCTGACTGCGTATAGTCTTAGTCTAAAACATATAAATAACTGTAATTATTTAAACATGTCGTTGGGGGTTCTGTGCAGTAGATGACTCTCATCAAAACACGCAAATACAGCGCAGAAAATGAAATCTAGCCACCAGTTAGGAGGAGATGACATTGGGTTTGTAGTAGTAGATGTACTTGACCTGTATAGAAAGAACAGAGAGATTAAGGTGGAGCAGAGACATGATGAGTGTCATAATTCGGTCTAAATTCTCTAATATCACTTCAAAAGCTGTCACTTAAGAAAAATGCTGGCAGACTCAGAAATGGTTCTATGAGACACAAGGCTTAATGTAATATAGATGACTCCATGTACTGACATTAAAATTGACATCAAGAATTTCCAAGCTCCATACAGCCAAAGTATATGGGTCCCATTACGGGATCATTGCCCCCACATCACCCCCCCACCACCCCACAACCTATGGCCGAACGGACGCAAAAGATAGGTCGGTTTAATCATAACGGTTATTTGTCCTGTTTTAGTGCCGTCACCACCGGCCGCCGGGGGCGGCGTTTGCTCTGCTCATCGATGTGGAAAAGCCTCGCCCCCGGCCCCCGGGGACGTGGGGCGGCACATAAAAACAGGACAAATACCGGGTGGACTAACCGACGGGTATTTGTCACCTTCGCCCATCGGGGATGAGGCCGTAAATGGGACCAATATACTTTGGCTGTATGGATCTTGGAATTCTCTACGCTGCGCGCTATCAGTTTAATGGTCGAGATTACATGGAGTACATGCTATATATGAAGCCTTGTGGTCTGCACATAGGACCATTTGCGTATGCCAGCATTTTTTAAGTGAGACAGCTTTTTGAAGTGATATTGATGAATTATGACCGAATTATGAGTCACTCATATGTCTCTGCTCCACCACCTTATCTCTCTGTTCCTTTCTTCACAGGTATGTCATCTATACTACAAAACCCAATCATCTCCTCCCTAAATGGTGCTACGATTTCATTTCCATGTATTGTGTTCTTGATGGTACTGGTCATCTACTGACACTAACGCCCCATCTATGTTTTAAATATTAGCAGTATTTATATGTTTACTAAGGACTATAACATCAGTTGCCTTTGAAGCATTTTCCCTTTTGCTAATCTCTACTGTAATCCCACCGTTTTCTGTCACGGTAACGGAGTGATTTAATCCACATAGTTGCACATAACCTTTGTGAAAATGAAAATGCAGGAGTATTAGTGGCGGCGCGCTTACGGACCGCGCGGGGAAAAAATTGCATGGTGGCCAGCCCAATCTTGAATCGGTACTGCCACGGCCCTCAAAAGGGCCCACACTCCTCAACTGCCTCTAAGACTAGGTACGGCTTGGGAACGAAAAGCCAGGTATGATGCCCTTTATATGCAATGGTTAGTAGACCCCCCATAACCCGGTTGTGCCCCCTTACAGGCGGTAGGCTATGCCCTCTCTGTAGCCAGGTCACGCAGCCAAATTTGTAGCACTAGGTAGATGCCCTCCTTTGTTAGCACAGTAGATTCCCCCATTATTAGCCAGGTAGTGCCCAATTGTTTGCCAGGTAGTGCACCCATTGTTGCCAGGTAGTGCCCCCTCTCTTGGCAGGTAGATGCCCCCATTGTTATTTGACAGGTAGATGCTACACTCTATAGCCAGGTAGTGCCCCATTGTTAGCCAGGAGTGCCCCCATTGTTAGCCAGGTAGTGCCCATCTGTTAGCCAGGTAGTGCCCCCATTGTGCCCCATTGTTATAGCCAGGTAGGAAGTGCCTCTCCATTGTTTGCCAGGTAGACCCCCCCATTTGTAGCCAGGTAGTGCCACCATTGTAGCCAGGTAGTTACCCCTTCAGTAGCCAGAGAAGTGCACCATTAGTAGCCACGGTATAGTGCCCTCCATTGTTAGCCAGTAGTGCCCCATTGTAGCCAGGTAGTGCCCCCCATTGAGCCACGGTAAGTGCCCCCATTATTAGCCAGGTAGTGCTCCCCTCTGTTCGCAGGTATTCTGCCCACATTGTAGCTAGGTAGACCCCCCATTGATAGCCAGACTAGTGCCCCCCATTGTAGCCAGACAGTGGCCCCCTATAACTAATTAAAAAAATAAAAATAATAAAATCCACTTACTGACCAGGACTCCTCGCCAGAGCGGGCTCCGCTCCCTGGACATACTCCTCGCAGTGTCACAGGCGGAAGTGAGTGCTGCGCGCGTCACTTCCTCTGTGAACGCTGTACATGTGTGTACGGCGCACAGCGGCCGGCCGCGGACATAAAGGTGGGAGGAGGCAGGAGGGAGCGCTCCATATGCACTCCTCCCTGGCTCAGCACGAGTACTCTCCGGGCGCATCGCGGTTGAGCGGGACACCTATTGCGGTCCCGCTTCCCCGCAGTCAGGGAACTGACCGGCGGGCGCCGGAGAGCGGCACCAGCGCTGATTCCGGCGCCGGCGGCCCGTGTTAATTCGGACCCCCGCCGCCTGCTGGCGGTCGGGGAGAAATGCCAACTCCCCTCGGGAGGGCGGGGGGGCCCAAAATAGCGGGACCCCCCGAAAAAACGGGCAGAGTTGGCACATTGTATGTTTATTCAGTAACATTGCCCCTATATATTGAGAGTCTTGTCGGTCTGCATAGACCATTTGGTCTGCCAGCATTTTTTAAATTCCAGCATTTTTTAAGTGACAGCTTTTGAAGAATATTGATGAATTTTGACCGAAGTGAGAGAGATATAGAAGGGGGCGAAAACTTTATCACTTGCAAGTAACCTGGGCTTTCTATCACCACATCTGTAGTCACCATGCTCTCTATTGCAATCTATCTTGCTGCCTTCTTCCTCCTGTCCTACCGCCCAGTCAGGCCTCCAAACAACTCTGTCCACTGTTGCGAACGGCACCGCAGCCCTGTCAGTGCCGCCGCTACCCGGGTGTCGGGTGACAGGCGCACTCGTCCCCCTTGGCTGCGGTACTCACCCCGGCCTGCGCTCCAGTCTAATCAGCAGCCTCCTGCTTAGCCCAGGTGCGCGCCGGTCCCCACGTGCACTTTAGGGTGCACGCCCAGCCGGCCTCTGTGAAATTTTAAAGGGGCCAGCACGCGGTAATTGGCTAATTACCGGGGGCACTGCCCTCTTTTTTACTGGGCGCTTCCGCCAACTCCTGCGGATCTTTAGTGCCTTTGTTTATAGGAAGCGTTCTCCTGTCGTCTTGTTCGGATTTTCCGTGTACCGTACCGTTTTGCCTCCAGTCTCATGGACAATACGAAACTCTGCCGCCTCCTGCCCAGACCTTCTTGCCTGTCCACGACCACGAACACATTGCAACCGTCTGACCTTCTGCCTGTCACCGGACTACGAGCCTACCTTACGAATCTGTACCACGCTATGTGTCCTCGGGCTGTCACCGCAAGAAGTCGCATCAGGTGTAGCGATCCTGGTAGATTACCACCGCAGCAAGTCCATCCTCAACTTTGCAGGCGAGCGATACTTTTCATTCTCCTGCTTCTCGCTGCATGGAGACATCCTCTCCAACCCAGGGTCTCTTCCTTTATTCTTATTCACTCCTCCTCCTCTTCCCTCCCACAGGAAATCCCTGCCTAACATGCGTATAATCATTGTACGTCTTTTACTGCCCCTTTTATATGTGCTCTGTGGAGACGCCCGTTCTGTCTGTAATAAACTCACTGCTTCCATGACTGTTACTCTCCACACTCTCTCAATCCCTAGCTCCCTCACAGGAAAACTTGGCTCCCAGCAATCTGACACCCGCTTCCTTTTGCCGCTCCTCTCATCCTAATGGCGGCCTTCTAATTTACATCACACCCCCCAGACTCTGAATACAGGCCAGGTGGAGGAGTTTGGCACTCTATCCACCTGGCACTTACCAGGTCATCCCTCCCGCACCATCTCTCACTTTCCCCATCCATTTGTGGTCCACACCCTCAGACTCTCCAGCCATTTTCTCTCAGAGTCGCGGTTGTGTACAGGACACCACAGTCACCCCGCCAGTTTGGATCATTTTGCTTTGCCTGGCTTCCTCACTTTCCTCTCTACTGAAATACCCACTGTCATCATGGGTTATTTCAACACTCCCCATTGATGACCCCTTGTCTCTCTGCCTCTTGTCTTCTTTCTCTTAACCTCTTCTCTTGGACTCTCACAGTTTCCTGGACTCTCCAACTCATAAGGATGGGAACTCTCTTTGATCTCGGTCTTCTGCGCCTTGCTCATTTTCTTATCTCACTAACTTCCCTATGAACTCTCTGGCCCAACTTATCTCTTATCACTATCACTGAACTCCAGCCTTCTTATGGACTACACCTGCCCATCACCACATTCCGAAATCTCCCGCTATATAAACACTTATGGAGAACTCAAAGACACCATACTGTCCTCACTGCCCAATCTCCTCTCTATTCCTGTCACTGATCACTGCTGTTAAATGTTACAAATGTAAAAAACTCTCACAACCACCTGGATATGTTCGCACCAACACGCAGATGAACAAACACCGCACCACCAGATAGTCTGGACGCCGCAGAACTTGGCACACGCCTCAGACTCGCCATCCAGGCAGCGAGTGTTTAGGATTGTGCCCTCGGAGCGCGCGCTAGCGGATGTCGGTGATATTCGAAGTTGCTTGCTCAGACTTTCCTCCATAACAAATTTCATGCCTACCAACTTGCCCTTCACAGCGCCAAACAAATTTTTTCAACTCCACCTCATCTAGACCTTACACAACAACCTAAATGCCTGTTTGAAAATTCACTCCCTCCTCAGGGCCATAAGCTCAGGCCCAGCGTCACTGACCTCTGTGCTGAAGACCTGGCCACTCACTTCAAAGGACAAATCAACAGTATCCGGCAGAACAACAAATCACAATCCCAAAATATACCATCCTGTCCCTCCCATCGCACGGTCCTCTAATCTACTCGCAGCCCTGAACCGACGACCGAGAAGTGTCAAGGCCATTCTCTTGTCTGCTCGCGTCCCACCACCTGCTCTTCTGGACCCCCATTCCCTCCCTCCTTGTCCAGTCTATTTCTCCAGCTTGTCCTCTCTCACACTAACTACAATCATGTAAACACTCTCTCTCACTGGGATCTTTCCATTTTCCTTTAAAAACGACTGTTATAAACTCCTTTATGAAAAAGCCCTCTCTGGGGACCCGTCATGTGCTGCTAACTTCCGACCAGTCTCTAACACTGCCCTTGATCGCTAAACTACTGGAACGCTGGTCTGAGACTCTGTCCTAATCCCGCTATCTCTCTACTAACTGCCTTCTTGGACCCTCTGCAATCAGGTTTCCGCACCCTACTACTACCAGAAACTGATCTAGCATAAGTTTCTCAAATGATTCTCCTGTCAGCCATAATCTCAGGGTAGGTAACCTACTCGTTGCTGTTCTTTTGATCACCTCTGCTCAGCGTTTTGACTCTGTGGATCACCACCTTCTACCATTAGCACTGGTCTCAGCTCTCCACCATTGGCCTCCTGGGAACCGCTTCTCGCTCGCGGTTCTCATCCAAACCTCTCTGACCGCTCCTTCAGTGTCTTATTTTCACGAGCTTTTACTCCTCTCAGCTCGTACTCACAGTGTCTCTCTACAGTTGGGTTCCAGCCAGGGATCCATTCTTGGTTCTCTCATCTGCGCTTCACTCTCTAACAGCACACCATTGGACAATCCAATAGCAGATTTGCTTCAGTACCATCTATATGCCGATGACACCCCAATTATACACCTCCTCCCGAGAACATCACCTCACGCACCTGCTACAGAACACCCAGTGAATTGTAGTCCGCTGTACTCGGACATTATGTCCTCCTTGTATCTTAAACTAAAACCTTACTAAAACTGAACTTTTAGTCTTTTTCACCATCTACTAACAGGACCCCCTCTGGCTATTTCTCTCTCTGTGTGTGGTACCACCATACTCCATAGGCAGAAGGCCGTGTCTGGGGGTCTTATAATAGATTCTGATCTGACCTTCACCCATATATCCTGTCCCTTGCCCGCCCTGTCACCTGCTCCTCAAGAATCATCTCCAGAATCCGTATTTCTCACTGTAGGAAACGACTCAAACATATCATTTACTGCTCTTCTTTCTTTTAGTCTTGACTACTGTAATCTCATTGCTTATCGGTCTACCTCTCTGTAAACTCTCCCCTCTCAATCTGTCCTGCACCATCCGGCAAGCCAGGCTTTGTCATTCTTTCCAGCTCACCCACTAAACTGATGCCTCTTACCCTGTGTAAATATCTGCACTGGCTGCCCATCAGTACAGAATACAACATTAACACTAATCCACTCTCACCATAAGGCTATCCACAGCAACATGCACCCCCTACATCTCCTCCCTAATCATTGTCTACTATCCTACCCGGTTTCTACTCCGTTATGATACTGATCTAAGATTACACACCTACACTCTATCTGAACCCTCCCCATGACCGTCTCACAAGTTTTTGTATGTGCTGCTCCGGTTCTCTGGAAACATGTTACCCTTTGTGATCTGGCACAGCTCACAACCTCACTGTTCTATGTGCGTCTGAAAAGTCATCTTTTTAGAAAAGCCTATCAAGTTCCCTAATTGTTAACCTCCCAAATTTCTGTCACAGATTCTGTCACTTCCTGCACTTTGGCACCTCAGGCACTTATCTGTATATTAGATATGTATGGTATGGATGACAGGTTCACTCACAACTTTTTATTGTATGTATACTACCCCATTATTTATGTACAGGCTGACCATTGCTAAACAAGACTTGTCACCCTTTGTTTCACCCATACACCCCTAATAGTTGTAATCTCTTGCGAGTAGGGTCCTCCACCTCGTGTCTGATTTGTAAGTATCTTTTTTGTTAATGTAAATTCGTGGTTTGTCGTGCTTATACACTACATTGTATAAGTGCCTGCGGAATGAATGTTGGCGCTATAAAATAAAGGATTATTATAAAAAGATGTATTAATCGCTCCAACTTCCATGTAAACTTTGTGTAACAAACCAAAAGCAAATGCATCGCTCAAGGCGGTGTTAGCATAAAATAAAAAAAAGAAATGCAGTATTGGGGTCAGGGATGCACGAAGGGTGATAGTGCATGAAGAGGGGTCTGGGTTCCTGAACAAACTTCTCTGTTTGGTACAGGCTCTTTAGCGTTGGACATGTGCACTCGGAGGGTAAAAAAAACTTTGGCATCTGGCGAGAATGATGGCTAGGGGTTTCGCGAGATGATGTAGGCCACCTCGTGCTGACTAAATACAAAAGTCAACAAATAATAATTGACAACTCGGAATTAATTAGGAAAAGCATACTGAGGTCACAGCTGGATGATAGTATGGACTGAGCGGGTTTTAATTT
Organism: Phyllomedusa bahiana; assembly: GCA_025379985.1. Taxonomy (NCBI): domain Eukaryota; kingdom Metazoa; phylum Chordata; class Amphibia; order Anura; family Hylidae; genus Phyllomedusa; species Phyllomedusa bahiana. Next base: position 326,336 of record JAODAL010000216.1, on the reverse strand, counting down.
ACAGGGTTACAGTTTGTTCAGAAAGTTTTATAAAAAACAGAAAGGGAGAGGTTTGTGCCCTTAGAATCTACTACCCAAAGGGTTGTTGTCCACCTCCACCAAGTTCTTTAGATGGGTCCCGGGCCCCAAGTAAAATCCAAAAAGTTATACTTACCTTTCCCTGGTCCCGGTTCCAGCAGCACATCTCCCCAGGCTTTTGTAGACATGGCGTCACATCCGAACAGGGACATCACTGCTGGGACCGCTGATTGGCTGCAATGGTCATGTGCCCCTAAGGCTATGTTCACAAGGCTTATTTCGGGGCATATTTGCGGACGTAATTACGTCCGCAAATACGTGTTCGTCAATTCCCCATTCTTTATATGGTGTGATTGTACGTTGCAAATACGCCCCCAATAAGTGTACCGGGGGACTAAATTTTACGTAGTTACCATGGCGGAAAATACGTCGCGGAAATACGCCCTGTAGGTTAGTGGTGAACGACGAGGCGTATTTACATTGGAATCATGCTAATATAATGGTTCATTATTTGAATTGTATTTCGGGACGTAATTTGCGGACGTAATTACGTCCGCAATACGCCCCCGAAATAAGCTCCGTTCGTAAAACCCATAGCCTTTACTAGTCTTCACCATTCACGCTAGTGGAACAGTCCCTGAATGTCGAACATTGTAAGGTAGGGCAGCAGAAAAATGGAGAAATGTGCATCTCAGACTCTAGGGCGACATGTTGCATTTCCCCTCGCCCCAAATCGGGTAGTTGCGCCTGGTTTCTTGCAAAAACGGCGCCTCATCTATCCGAACTCCCTTCAGAAGCAGTGATGCGATGTTAGGCGCAACTTCGCCACTTTCGGATGGCCTAACATGACAGGGGCGTGCAATGGCGCGGGTCGTTGGGCGTCTGAGGCGGGTCGCGGCACATTCGATAAACTCCGGATGGGATGTCATGATTGCGGAGTCGGCAAAGTGCGGCGCCATTGCAGCGTTCACAGCTCCGGACCAGGCAGACCTAGTGAGTGGTGTAATGACCTGGAGGAGGCGAAGTGAACGCGTAGAATGGAACATGAGAGGGAAACTTATGAGATCGGCAAAAAGAATTCTCGGCTCTCAGCTCCGTGCGGGCATGGAGTTGAATCAACAAAAGCGGTTTTGATTATGTGTAAAACATTATCAGAAAAAAGAGCTAAAACCTTCAAAAAAAAAAAAAATACACTTTCCAAAAAATCTAAAACGGCGCAACAACAGGAATTTGGATCTTGGAAATTGCCGGAAATACAAGTAATTCAAATTCTGTTAAGGCTTCTCATTGTATGGACCGATCAAATTGCAAAAGGCAGGGCGTACAAGTTCAAAATCAGTAAATAGGGCAGAAAGAGATGATTGGTTGAGCTAGCGAGGGGATTGGCAATCCTGGCTATCAGAATAGGAGCGACAGGGGACAGGGACCCATTCTACCTATGGGAGAAGTATTTGACCATTCAAATGCCAAAGGCAGGACAGTTAATAATACAGTAAAAAAGGACAGAAAAGAGTGATTGGTTGAAACTAGCGGGGGCCTAGGCTATCCCCGGCCAATCAGGAGCGGAGCTACTTTGTCCCATTCGTCAGTCTATGGAGAGATCGGCGCGGGCGAATAAAATCTCGGCCTCTCAGTTACGTGAAGACATGGAGTATGATTTAAAAATCGTTTTTATTAGGTGTCAAATATTATATGAAAAAGAGCTAAAACCTTCTAAAAACAGACATCAATCAATCCTACTAACAAAACGCGATTTGTCGCCGAGACCGGCCGTACATCAGGTATTCGGGATATTGGAAATTTGCCAGGAAAAATACAGTAATTTCAAAATTCAGTAAAGCGCTTCTCATTGGTCGGCATAAACCAGCCAATCAGAATAGGAGCGGGGACAGTGACCCCATCTACTAACCTGTGGAGTAGTATTGACCAATCACATGAAAGGAGGGACAGTTCAAAATACAGTAAAAAGGCAGAAACAAGAGCTGTTGGTTGAGCAAGCGGGGGCTTGGCTATCGGGTCAAATCAGAATAGGAGCGACAGTGAACCATTATAACCTATGGAGACTGTATTGACCAATCAAATTGAAAAGGCCGGGGGGGTCAGTTCAAAATACATAAAAAAAGGCAGACAATGAGCTGATTGTTGAGATTTGCAGGGGCTCGTCTATTACGGCCCATTAGTGCGCGAAGCTACTTTGTCCTCATTGTAGTCTATGGCAGAGATCGGGGCACTGAAAATTCAGCGCAGTGCGGCAGGAGGTATTAGGACAATAAATCGTTTTTGTGTTAAGTGTAAAGCATTCTCTGAAAAGAGCTAACAAGCATTTTATAAACATACAAGAAATAAATCCCTAACAACACGTTTGTCGCCCGGGCAAAATAGGAATTGAGATATAGAGAATTGCCGGGAAAGTACAGTAATTCAAAATTCTGAAAGCGCTCTCTCATTGGTAGGCATTAACCAGACATCAGAATAGGAGCGGACAGTGACCTTTATAACCAATGGAGAAAGTATGACCAATCAAATGAAAAGGTGGGACAGTTCAAAATTCGTAAAAAAGGCAGAAAAGAGCTGATTGGTTGAGCCCAGGCGGCAGATATGAATCCACCAATCATATGTAGTGCGTCTATTTTGATTTGGAGCAAGAAGGGCGCAATAGAAGGCGCCCTAAAATTTATTACTGTCTATGGGAAAATTCTAGTACTGTGATTGGTTGGGGGAAGAGGGGCTAGTCCTTCTTAGCCAATCAGCGGGTGAGCTACTTATCTCATAGAGTTCTATGGGGAAAAAAAAATGCAGAGCGAGCTCTGTTTGTGATTGGCTCAGTTAAAAAGAGGCCGGTTATTTGGGCCAATGGGAGAGCGAGCGACGCTCTTATGGGTTTTCTAATGCAATCTTAATAAAACTGTACATGGCAGAAATCAAATTATAAGATTCACGAAGTTGTACAATCTCTTTAAAATAAACAATAAATGGGGGTAACGAAAAAAAAAATATTCAAAAATTCATTTTTATTTCTTTATTTTCGTTAGCCAATGAAACAATAATATGGGTGTAAAAGAAAATTTAAAAAATAAAAATGAATTATTGAATTTTTTTATTATTTTTTTTTCGTTACCCCCATAATTGACATTTTAATATACACAAAACGGACAACTTCGTGAGTCTTATCATTTTATTTCGGGCCCTGTAAGTTTTATTATACATTGCATTAGAAAACCCATAAAGCGTCGCTCGCTCTCCCATTGGCCAAAAAAACCGCCCTCTTTTAACTTAGCCAATCACAAACAGAGCTCCGCTCTGCATTTCTTTTCCCCATAGAAACACTATAGAAAGGGAGCTCCCCGCTGATTGCTAAAACAGGACGAGCCCCTTTCCCCCAACCAATCACAGTACTAGAAATATTTCCCCTAGACAGTATAACTTTTAGGGCGCCCTTCTATCGCGCCTTCCCTTTCTCCACTCAAAATGAGCACTACATATGATTGGTGGATTCATATCTGCCGCCTGGGCTCAACCAATCAGCTCTTTTCTGCCTTTTTTACTGTATTTTGAACTGTCCCCCTTTTGCCTTTGATTGGGCCAAAACTTCCTCCATAGCTTAAAATGGTTCACTGTCCTCCCATTCTGATTGGTTTGGTTTTGCCGACCAATGAGAAGCGCTTACAGAATTTGAATACTGTATTTCCGGCAATTTCTATATCCCAATTCCCGATGTAGCGCCTTGACGGCGACAAACGGATTTTATGGATTTGATTGATTTCTTTTATAGAAGGTTTCACCTCTTTTTCAGATAATATTTTACACCTAATAAAAAACGATTTTTTTAAACATACTCCATGCAGCACGGCGCTGAGAGATGAGATTTCATTGCCCCGATCTGTCCCATAGACTAATTAATGGTGACAAAGTACTCGCGCTCCTGATTGCCGGGAAGCCAAGCCAGCCTAGCTCAGCCAATCAGCTCTTTTCTGCATTTTTACTGTATTTTGAACTGTCCCGCCATTGAATTTGAATGATCCAATACTTCTCCCAAGGTTATAATGGGTCCTGTCGCTCCATTCGTGATTGGCCTGTTTCTGCCGACCTATTGAGAAGAGCTTTACAGTTTTGAGAATTACTGAATGTCCCGCGCAATTTCCAATATCCAAATTCCCTGATGTAGCGCCGTTCTAGATTTTTGGAAAAGTGGTTTTATTTTATGTATTTTTTTATTAGGTTTGAGCTTCTTTTTCTGAGAATGTTTTACGCCTTTATAGAAGGCGATTTTTTTGATTCATGCTCCATGCCGCACGGACATCTTTAATGATTTCGCGGTTTTCACCAGCCTGTCCTCGAATCGGAATACATGTTAGGGCGCAGTACCCCACTCCCACTGCGCCTAAGTCCGCCCTGCGCCCCACACACTGGCAGGGTGCGGCGGACTTTACACCGCATGTATTGCGCACCTCCTCAGTGGCCAGAGTGCGTAATCATTATGTGCAGTCCTCACTCGCCTAAGTCCCCGCACAGCCGCTCACACACTGGCTGAGGCCGCTCGGACTTACACAGCAATGTATGAGCGCACCTCGTCCGACATACTAGGCCAGAATTTCGCCAATAAAACTGGCGAAAACATGCACTCCGACGTGGCGAGATTCATACATGTCGCCCATAATCTCTAAGTAGATATAACCAATATGTTACATATGTTTATACCATTTGTGGATTTATAGTTGTTCTGAAACTACAACTCCCAGTATGCTTGGCATACTAACACTGATAGTTTTGCAGCAGTTGGTAAGCCACAAGTTGAGGACTACAGACTGACCTACCTTCCTACAGCATAAGGCCTCGTTCACACGGCTTATTTTGCCGCATATTGGCGCCGTACTGCGCGCCGGATTTGCGCTGCATACGGCGCCCAATCCGCGGCAGCAATTACGGTAATCCACTGCTCTCATAAGAACAGTGGATTCCGTCGCTCCCCCCACTCGGCAATCCGCCGTGGGGGAGAAAGACATGCACATTATTTAGGGCGCGGAGCGCTGTAAACAATGCATTGGTCTATGGGGCCGGGACGGCGCCCCCGCCGCGCTCCGGCCCGCCGCCGCCCCCTTATTCACGGCGGATTTGTTGCGCTAAATTTACGGCGCACAAATCCGTCGGGAATAAGCCGTGTGAACACGGCCTAAGGGTCATTGAAGTCTATAGAAGAGACTATAACACAAGACTTCTGTATAAAAATAACTTTGAACCGAATGCAACTCATCAGTATCTTTTTTCTAATTGGCCCAGTTCCTAAAATCACATTTAAAACATATGTATTTTTTTAGGTAAATTGTTTTTACCTTGAAACGCGCACCAAAGAAATGATTAATTGCAATTAGATATTAAACTGATAGGTACCGGCTGGAAGAGCCAACCCAATGATAGTCCCGCTAATTAAATTCAACGTCAACGTGCTATACACTTGGAAGAAGGAGGAATTCACTTAAGGATTTACAGCTTTCTAGTGGCAGAATGAAAATAGAATTTTGAAAATGTATCCTTTACAAGATGAGGGAGGGAAGGTAATGACTGAGCAGTGGACCCTGAACGGCGCAGGAATTATTATGTATGTAGGAGCCAGCATTAGTGTTTAAAGAGCTCATTAATTACGAGTTTTATCTTGTGACAATCCTTAAATTACAAAAATTCAAGACATGAGACGTAACTTTAAATGAGCTATTATGCCCAGCCCTATATCCTCTATGCCCTTTTCTGTGCACCAGGTATTGTAAGGGCTCCGGGGGCATCAGTGGCAGGCAATGTGAGGGCATTGGAGACAGGCACGCTAAGTACATTTGAGGCAAGTACACTGGGTCTGTTTGTGCATCTGTGGCAGGGACTCTAAGTACATTGCAGGAAAGCGCTATAGAGGCATCTATGGAAGATGCTCTGGGGTATCTAAGGCCATGTTCACACGGCCTATCATGGGACGTATTTCAGCCCGTAATTTGCGCCGTACTGCGCGAATTATGGGCTGATATACGTCCCAGTCATTACGGTAATCCTCAGTTCTCATAGAGAACTATGGATTACGGCTCCTCTCCCTGCTTGCACAATACGGCGAGCGGGGAGAGAAGTGACATGTCAATTATTCACGGAGAATAATGCATGTCTATGAGGCCGGCGGGCTGCCGCCCCCCACGCCCCGCTCCCACCCCGCCCCCGTACACACGGCGTATTGCGGGGCGAAATACGTCCCACAATTAAGCCGTGTGAACATAGCCTTAGGCAGGTACTTTGAGGTCATCTGAGTCAAGCACTCTGGGGGCATCTGAGGCAGGCACTGTAAGGGTATGTTCACACGGCGTAATTTCGGCATGCATTTCGCAGCGTATTTGCTCTGTAATACAGGCGAGATGCGCACCAAAATTACGGCAATCCATAGTTCTCATAGAGAACTATGGATTACGCCTCCTTTCCCCGCTTGTACAATACGATCGTATTGTACGTGCGTGGAGATAAGTGACATGTCAATTATTCGCGCCGCGGGAGTACGTGCGTATTAGCGCGAGCTCCCGAGACACACGATGTACTGTACGCGTCACAATACATCGTGTGAACATACCCTAAGGGCATTTAAAGCAAGCACTTTGGGGGAATCGGAGGCCGGCACTATGAAGACATCTAAGAAGAACACTCTAAGTACATCTGAGAGGAGCCTTCTATGGGCATTTGTGGAAACACTCTGGGGTGGGTCATCTGAGTCACGCATTCAAAAGGCGTCTGAAACAGGCACTTTGAGGAGTCTGAGACAGGTATTTTAGTTGCATCTAAGACATATAAACTAATAGCATCTGAGACCCTGTTTACTGGCAGAGTAGTTGCCCAGAAATGTAGTCGGGACGACTATTCTGCCAGTAGGCAGCAGTGATTACTTTTCCGGGCAACTACTCTGCCAGTAGGCACAAACTACTTTTCGGGATGACTATTCTGCCAGTAGGCAGAGACTTGTAGGGATCTGCCTACTCCCTATATATTTTTACAGTCTAAGTATGGGACCACACAGTACTGCTGTATTATATCAGGCCTATGAACTATACATACCTATGGGTTCCTATTTTGTCTAAGGTTCACATTTGGCACATATCAATTTGTTGTTATGTAAGACGATTTATTTTAAATCACATATGTTATTTTTGAGACATGGTTATGGTATATTATAAAACAAAAAGTCTGCAAACATGGCGCAAGTACAGTATATTTTATTTCACCCCAATTTCAATTTTTTTCAGTTTACCGGTACATTTTATAGTACGGTCAATGGTCCCAATGAGAAGAGCATCTTGTCCCAAAAAAAAAGTCCTCATTTGTCTATGTAGATGTGAAAATAAAAAGTCCTAACCGCTGGAAGTCATTGTGGGAAAAAATGATGAACCAAAAAAATTTGACCGCCGTCATGAAGGGGAAAAAATTGGATTTTTTTTTTTTTTTTTCTGTAACGTATAAATTCAGGAATTTTATTCAATATCTTGTTTTTAAATGAAGTTCTTTTTATGTGATAAACAATCCTAAATTAAAAAAAAAAAAGAATGGTTTTGCATAAGATATTGTGGAATCTTCAAAAGTTTTAATTGGATGTATTTTTTAGGAGTGAAAAGGAACTCCCCGTTTTCGAAATTTGGGGTTTTTCCTATTCATTTAAAAATTTCCCTTTTTTTTAAATTGGAAAGTGGAATACCCATTGTGAAAACACAGACTGGCCATACAAGTTAAAGTAGATTTGAACTTTTTTGAATTTTTTTATTTTTAGCTATCAGCAACAGTATACAAAAAGGAAAGAAAAGAGAGGTGCAATCCTTGTGTAATTCAATAATAAAAAGCAGAACAAGAAAAGGTTATTAAAAGATGAACTCACCTATTAGTGTTGTACAACACAAGGCACTCTCCAGCTATAAGCAATGCCCAGATTATGAACGGGATAAGGACTGTAGGTTTGTTCTTAAGTTGATTTTGTATGTTAGTCAGAACAGGTACATTTATTAAATGTAACTCCATCAAAAAAAAAATTACCGTTGGATAGTGCAGACAATGGTTTTTACATTAGTTGCTATCTGTGCCCCTGTTCAGGAGATTTTATCTCACTTTCTATCTCTCATGCGCTGCTGTGGAATGCTGTCACTTGTAGTTCCACAGCTGCTATCTGCTGTGGAACATGGAAGTACAAGTGCCAGCATGCCACAGTAGCACATGTTAAACACATGTACAAATCAGCACCCATACAATTAGTACCATTTGTGGTCCCACTACTATAAATGCCAGCATGCCTCACATGTAATAATTATATGGATGCTGATACAGTACTGTAGTTTATATGCCGAGAAAGGGGGGGGGGATTGGTACCAGTAAGAACAGACCTGTCCGGCTGACAGGACAAGACCAGAGCAGTGTTAGGGAGAGCTGTTTTGCTGGCCTGAAGATGGAGATTCCCCGCGCAAGGCAGGAGGAAGGTAATAAAGAGTTGCTGTGCTATGCCGTCCGGAAGACGCAGTGGGCACAGGAAGGTTTGCCATGTTCCAAGGTTATTATGGAGCGTGACTCAGTGTGTGATATCAGCACGCCCAGTCTCACCCCATAAGTCTCCGTTTATAACTAGGAGACAGATGTAATACAGAGTATTGTAAGTCAGGGACTTATGTCTTCCAGCCGCTCCAAGCCTTCACCTTGCTATATCCAAGGTTAAACAATGTACATACACTGGGTTACGAAAGATGCTGAGCTTCCAGTCCTTTCTTCTTCGGGCCGTTTACACGGCAATGGACAAATACCGGTTGGTTTATCCGACCGGTATGTGTCCGGTTTGTGTGCCGTCCCCATGGCTGCGGGGGTGATGGCTTTTCTCCGGGATGAGCGGAGAAAAGCCCTCCCCCCTTCGCATTCACCTGCACATATTCCGTCCGAAAACCGGACGGAAGAATGTGCATGTAAAATGTCTTTCGAGCAGCCGGCCGGCGGCTGGAAAAACCGCCGGATGGAAAACCTGTGCAGTGGGGACTGCTGCATGGGTTTTCCATAAAAACGCGTTGTGCTTGTTTGCGGACGGTTTTTCAGACGGTCTGCAAAACCGCAAACCGTCTGAAAAAACGGCCGAAAACTCGTGCCGTGGGGACATGCCCTAAAGCCTTGGTCCTAAGGTCTTAGGAACCACATCAAAGTGAATTTTTTGTTCCTTATATTAAAAAAAATAACCTACAAATACAGACGACCCATTCTGTGTACATACCCATTACAGTTTATCACTTCCAACCTAATGATCCTTAAAGGGGTTTTGCCACGATCTCAATTCATACCTCCTGCATCCAGCTCTTCAGCTGTGTATGCTCAGAAGGGGGCGTGTGTGATTTGTTTAAATTGCATATCATGTGACCCAGCAGGATGACATCACCAGGCCTTTCCTATCTGTAGTCAAAGAAAGGTCTGTTTATGTAAAGTATTGTGAGTAGCTGAGAGGTAGTTTTGCCTCCAGGCACAAGGGTCCTAGGTTCAAATCCCTGCAGGAACCAAACCTGTGTTGTTTTTTTTTCTTTATCAATGCACAGAACTGATTGAGGTTTTTTTATTTTTTATTTGCACTGTTTGACTAATTACTAAGGAGTACAGAGGACAGGAGTAGAATGACAGCACCTGGGGTTTGAACACTCAGTAGCTGCCGGATATGAGAGGGGATGTCTGAGCATGTGCGACCAGGAGTGAGGAGCTCTCAGCCCTGGTCGTATCCCCTGGAGATGAGCTGTAAATAATGGATCACTAAAGGAGCAGTTAAAACAAAAACGATGCAGAATTTTTAATAATAATGAATGGTGAAAATGTTTGTTATTTCATTTGCAAGCTTCCCACGTCAATTTTACTTTGTGGCAAAACCCCTTTAACTCGATAAAGTGATGAAGGTATTTACGCAAAAACGCATTGTCTTTGTAAATTGTTATTTAATTAAAGGAAATAAGAATTACATTTGACGTGGTTCCTACGATCTTCTGACGTCCTTCTCCAAGGCTCTGATGAAGAAGAGACTGCGAGCTCAGCATATCCCGTAACCCAGTGTCTGTACATTTATTTTTAGCACATCTTTCAAACAGCTAAAATTACAACAAAAATCTATATTTAATTGCAATTCCATTAACCAAACAATTTGAATAGAAGATAATAAATCAAAGATATTAAACACAATATTTTCATGCACAAATAGATGATATGTATTCCCTAAATGAATTACATTGCTATCAGCCTTATCTCAGCATGATATTTACATATGATCCTATCTATTATTTCACCAAAGGAGCCGTATATCTCTTGCCTCCGGGCAGTACGCTGAGCTTTTTATTCTTTATCTTATAACTATATTCCTACTTTGAGCTTAGTTTTTAGTCAATTTAGTTTCTTTTTAAAAGTCTTTATCAAAATATTCAGGCCGCTGGAATTTCTCACAGGATGATTGTCAGCTTTTTCCGTTGAACAACGTCAGAAAGGTCATTGATCCAAAATTAATACCCAATACATTGACAAAATATCTAATGGTGTAAATTCTTTTGGGACAATTGGGTGATGACTTGTGATGAACAGTTTTTAATGCCTGAATTTCTGGAGCAGATTGTCAACCTCCCCGTTTTAAAGTACAAGTAAAACCAAATTACCGCTATACTGACCTCTGTTCCAACAATGCTGTTACCGATCCTCTTCCCGGGTCTTCTGTTGTCTTCTGGATTCCAGCTATCTTCTTTTGCCCACTACAGCCACTGATTGGTTGCTGCAGTCACATGGCATTACCTGATATCATCTTTCAGAGCCTTGTTTTCCAAACGGCTACGTTTGACTATGTCACATGATTACTTCAGCCAATCAGCAGCTGCAGTGTGTATGAGCTGACCACCAGGAGCTGGAAGATAATGGAAGACCTGAACAGAGAACCAGCAATCGCACTGCTTTAGGTCACTTTAGGGGTGAGTATGTTTTTTTTTTACAGCTGATGCTCAACTACATCTTGTGGTGTGGCACAGACTGATGTCAGAGGGCACTTGCTGGCCTCTGGCCAATCAAAATCTAAGGTACACTGTATGAGATTTTCACTGTCCTTTGTGCCAATTAAAGTGGCTCTAGCCTTTTTTCGGTTTGTGCGCTCGATTCCAGTTTCTATATCTTATTGACCCATTTTGACTTGACTAATCTGACTATTCTTTCAAGTGACTAGGGTGTCACATACCCGTTCTGCCTAACCGCTTTTACCTCCTTCAGCCCATATTAATCTTTTCCTTTTATTAGCCAGTCTCAGATATGGTTTTTTCTTTGCCACTCTGCTCTGAAGGCCAGCATCCCGGAGTCGCCTCTTCACTGTAGACGTTGACACTGGTGTTTTGTGGGTACTATTTAATGAAGCTGCCAGTTGAGCACCTGTGTGACGTCAATTTCTCAAACTAGAGACTCTAATGTACTTGTCTTGTTGCTCAGTTGTGCAGCAGGGCCTCCCAATTCTCTTTCTACTCTGTTTAGAGCCTGTTTGTGCTCTCCTCTGAAGAGAATAGTACACACCGTTGTAGGAAATCTTCAAGTTCTTGGCAATTTCTCACATGGAATAGCCTTCATCTCTCAGAACAAGAATAGACTGTCGAGTTTCACATGAAAGTTCTCTTTTTCTGGCCATTTTGCGAGTTTAATCGAACCAACAAATGTAATGCTCCAGATTCTCAACGAGCTCAAAGGAAGGTCAATTTTATAGCTTCTCTAATAAGCAAAACTATTTTCAGCTGTGCTAACATACTTGCACAAGGGTTTTCAAAATATCCAATAGCTTTCTTACACAGCAAACACAATGTACCATTAGAACACTGGAGTGATGGTTGTTGGAAATGGGCCTCTATACACCTATGTAGATATTGCATTAACAACCAGACGTTTGCAGCTAGAATAGTCATTTACCATATCAACAATGTATACAGTGTATTTCTGATTCATTTAATGTTAGCCTCATTGAAAAAAACTCTGCTTTTCTTTCAAAAATAAGGAAATTTCTAAGTGACCCCAAACTTTTGAACGGTAGTGTATATCAGTTTGTTTTTGCATTGACTTTCTGTTTTTGTTGCTCGTAGCTGGTATAGCTTTCAACTATTCCTACGTATTTCCGTTCTCCCTTCACTGGACATTATTCAGGGACTCAACACTAGACTAGCTTGGGGCACTAATGTCCTGGAGCTTGTTGACTATATTTTCCCAAATCGCACGGAAAAGGGGGTCCTATTGATGGATTTCACCCTCAGAGTTGGTTCATGGATATCATGGGAAACAAATTATTTTGATGCAATATACTTTACCTATACTTTACCTAGAGAAAAGTAGGATAGTGTTTACCACTGAGGAATCCCAGCTTGGGCAAACATCTGATTATCCATAGTCTGTTTGGGTGCCTTCAGTATGGAGCATTGATTTGTAGAAGTTATGAATCCATCCAAAATATAGTGACAATTTTTCCCTACATGACCCTATATGACCCAAAGCAATGCACCTTGTGATGATAAAATGGTCCCAAATGTAAATCACATGAAACCAAATGAAAAAGTATAGTGTTTTGGGTCAACCATAAAAAGCCTAAGTGTTTGAAATACAAAGTTAAAATAACTTTTAATTTATGAGTCCCCTGATACCTTGTATCATCAAATATTTCCCTAACGATGGATATATCATAGACTTATATCCAACATTTGTAAAATATACCTCACAACAGTTCTAATACCACTTCTATAATTTGTTCATAGGACTATTTTATGTTACCTTTTGGGTGATCCATTGTTAGTCAAATAACCTTGTGGACTCCAGTAGACACCAAAATAAATGAAATGTGAAGAAATGGTGGCCTTTGGAAGTATTTACAATTTACTGAACTTAATGAGGTGTTACCAGCCGTAATATATCACCCAAAAGCTTATGAGGAGCTCCCTGTGAAGAGAGGAAAGATTAGACCGCAGATAAACATTTATGTCTCTGGAGACTCTGAGCGACAGCAGAGAAGAAAATCGAATTTACTTATAACAACTTGTAATTAAGGCTGTTAGAGGTGATGAGTTCTATAGGGCAGCAAATTAGTAGGAACAAGTATCATAGGATATATTATAAGTGCTTAAAGTGCGGAGGATTTCCCAACATAGACCTCACAGCACAGGAATGTGGTCTCAGTGCAGGAGCATGGCATAGGACCATGGTCTGAGCACGGGAACACAGAGTGTGGCATAGGACCATGGTCTGAGCACGGGAACACAGAGTGTGGCATAGGACCATGGTCTGAGCACAGGAACACAGAGTGTGGCATAGGACCATGGTCTGAGCACAGGAACACAGAGTGTGGCATAGGACCATGGTCGGAGCACAGGAACACAGAGTGTGGCATAGGACCATGGTCGGAGCACAGGAACACAGAGTGTGGCATAGGACCATGGTCTGAGCACAGGAACACAGAGTGTGGCATAGGACCATGGTCTGAGCACGGGAACACAGAGTGTGGCATAGGACCTTAGTCTGAGCACAGGAACACAGAGTGTGGCATAGGACCATGGTGGGAGCACAGGAAAAACAAAGTGTGGCCATAGGACCATGGTGGGAAACACAAGGAACACAGAGTGTGGCATAGGACCATGGTCTGAGCACGGGAACACAGAGTGTGGCATAGGACCATGGTCTGAGCACAGGAACACAGAGTGTGGCATAGGACCATGGTCTGAGCACAGGAACACAGAGTGTGGCATAGGAAACCATGGTCGAGCACAGGAACACAGAGTGTGGCATAGGACCATGGTCGGAGCACAGGAACACAGAGTGTGGCTAGGACATGGTCGGAGCACAGGAACACAGAGTGTTGGCTTTAGGGCCCTTGGTGGGAACAGGAACACGAGTGTGGCATAGGACCAGGCGGAGAAACAGGAAACAGAGTGTGGCAAGGCCCAAAGGTCGGACACAGAACACGAGGGTGGCAAGGACCATGGCGGAACAGGAACACAGAGTGGGGCATGGCCAGGTGGGAGCACGGAACACAGAGTGTGGCTGGACCATGGTGGGAGCACAGGAACACAGATGGGCTGGGGACCTGGTCGGACACAGGAACAAAAAGAGTGTGGTAGGCCGGTCGGGAAAACAGGAACACAGAGTGGGCATAGGACCTAGCGGAGCACGGGAAACAGAGTGGGAAGCCCTAGTCTGAGCAAAGGAACACAAAGTTGGCATAGAACCTTAGCCCCTGAGCACGGGAACACAGAGTGTGGCTGGCCCCTTAGCGAGCACAGGAACACGGTGGGGGCATAAGACCATGGTCTGAGCACGGGAACACAGAGTGTGGCATAGGACCTTAGTCTGAGCACAGGAACACAGAGTGTGGCATAGGAGCAATGAGCATCGCAAATCACAGGAACATGGAGGGTGGCACAAAGACATTGTCAGCATAAAAAAATGGTGACATCACAAGACCAAGAAGCATGGCACAGGAGCCTGGTCACAGCACAGGATGGTGGAGTGTGGGTAGTCAACAGAAGAGCAGTTCAGGGACCAGATGGAGTATCCTAGGCACAAGCAGGAATTGTGTCTGGAATAGCTATACAGAGCAACTATTTGGAACACACACCAAACTATATTGCTGCTCAGAGGAAGAGGGTCCCGGTTGGTGACCCAACATAACAGTGTAAGAATAAACCACAGCACAAGACATCAGGCTTGTGGCAAGAAGTGAAGTAATTATTTAATAACAAAATCAAAGTTAAAACGGATTTTAAGGAAAAATGAATGCATTCACGTATAGAAGGTTGAGGACCAGTAACTAGATGGCTATATTCATAGGTATTGTGGTTTGGGTTTGATCGTGGGGCTTTCCCCCGGTTTATCCAAAGTGGTTGAAAGTTTGTTCAGAAACCTGGTGGGGCCTCTTTATTTACTGGGAACAACGATCAAAAAGCATAAAAGTAATAGTTTCCAAATTAAAATGCATAAAAATTTCTGGGATTCCTGTGGAATAAGTCAATTGATGTAGTGATCCCCTGTTCCAATGGCATAGGGTGTAGACAGTCAGCAAAATCACACAATGTTTCAGTTGATCCCAAGCTTTTATCAAGTAATGAACTGTCAGAGGGAATGCATAGAGAACCAAGTAACATGCTATGTAATGTCAATGATGGTGTCGGGGAGTGGGAAAGGGAGGGGAAATGCATTCATTTTGCTCGGAATCAATTCTAACTTTGATTTTGTTCTTAAGTAATAACTTTGCTTTTTTCCACAAACCTGATCTCCTGTGGCATAGATTGATCTTATATAGAAGTAGCTGTAACTCGTGTAGTGCTTCAAGTATCGCAAACTACAACTTGCAATAGATTTGAGGCAAGGTTCTGAGACGGTGTCACGAAGCTTTTGCTGGGTGGAGCAAAGCTCTGCGGGTTTTAAACCTCTGGCCATAGACAACCCCCCTGGGGAGGCCTGGCGATTTAGCCTAGGATTGACACTCGCTTTAAAAACCGTTCAGAGGGGGTGTCGCACAGGCCAAATAGGAAGGCCCCAGCCCGCACCAATCGAGGCTAGGCGGTAATTCGGGCCTCCATTTAAAACCTTCTCAGTCTGTGGAAACTTTGCCTGTAAAGTTATCCTTGCTTTTCCCTTATTGCCATTTTTGATTCGCTTTTCTGGACTCGGCTTTTTCTTGACCACTTTTGTTTCCCCCGATTTTGGTACCGCGTCTGTCCATGTTGTGCCCTTGGCTTCTTCTGTTATCTTCCGGCTTCCGATTCTTGGCTTTGACGTACTCGTACCGTTACCGACCTGGACTGATCGACCTTGCTTTCTCCTGGCGGCCGTGCACTTAGTAGCGTAAGGGCTGTCGCCATTGGGTTTTGTCGTCCTAGGGCAGCATGCCCAAGTAGGCAGGGACAGTGGGCTGGGTGGGAGTCAGGCCCACTGCACCTCCTTTGACTGCACAGGTTCTGGAGCAAAAGGGCCAGCAAATCTTCTAGGAACCCACTGTGAACTGGATGTCGACCCTCATGCAACTGAATAAGGGATCTGGATGGGTGTATGCGGCAGACCTTGATGAACCCATCAGAAACAACTTCATAGCATCATAATTCAAAACCTGGACAAATTGGCCATTGCTTTTATGTGGTGGATCAATGGAGACGAGACAGGAGTACATACGAAACACATGCGGTTGACAAGGCCCCCCGGGTCAACTCTTACCCGGGCAGTGTGCGTTTTTTTTGTTGTCCGCCGTGGCAATGTGGCACATCTGGTGCAGGAGGATAGTGCCAGAGCAGGAAACAGTGGTGCCAGCCAAAACAGTGCTGTAGGTAACAGTATAACTTTTACATGGAGAGTTCCTACTACACACAAAATGTAATAATTCTACAGATAACAATATATCATCTGTCACACACCATAAAATAACATCATTGCTGATTCCTGTCATGGAAGACAGACAAAGATTTGGCTACTGAGCTGTAATATTTGCTTTGTCAATCTACTGCCTATTCTTGGAATCATCTCGCATTATTGCTCTACGAAGGACATGCTGCCAGCCCGCTTCATCCTAATATAGATCTATATTTTCTCCTTTGTCATCTATTAGCTATTCACATCTGGGAACTTTTGAGAAAAAGCAGGTGTAAGGACCAAGAGAGTGTTTGCAAAGTCTCTTTTAATACATGGGCAAACATCCAGAGCCTTAAAAATTTGAAGACAATTCTTCTGTTTAGCTGTTGGGTCGTTCTCAACCATGGTGCGAGAGAACAAGACGAGGGAATTTCCTAACTTACTTTCGGCTGAATAGGGATTTACAACTGAGGTATTTGTCAATTTAAAGAGTAAGTTAATTAGCATTGTGAGGCTAATATCAAATAAAGTGACCACATGGTTCCAGCTAGCAGAATAAGCTACGGATGGTTTTACTTCTCCATCCCCTGTCGATTTTCTCAAGGGAATTGCTTGGTGGAGTCAGAGACATGGGGGAAGATGTTATTGTGTGAACACTGTGCCATGGCAACTACTTCTAGAACATCATTTTAGACTGACATACCGCAAACACAATGAGTTATGGTTCTTGTACGATCTTTGTAAAGAAATTCATTTCAATGGAAGGTGCAGTGTTTGCCAACATGAAGTCCATGCAAGCTTTGGCAATTGCATCTTCTCAAGCACTTTCTTCTGTTTCTCCCTAAAGAACATTTTTTGTATTAACACCAAAAGTAAACTTTCTTAAAGGGAATGTCCACTTTTCCCAATTATTTTTATTTGTTTTTTCAAAATATAGACAATAAGGGCTTGTTCACACGACGTTTTTGTGATCCATTTTACGGATCCGTTTTACAGATCTAACAATTGTCAGTGGGATTAACATTGCTTTCAATGGCAAAAGCGCATCGCTGTTCACACGAGTGATCGCCGATGCGCTTTCACGATCCACTTTTCGGATCCGTTTTAAGAATTGACATGTCAATTCTTCTTGCGTTTTACGCAAGAGAAATCCCCATAGGAAATAATGGAGTGCGCTTTTGGCATCCCGAAAGCGGATCCAAAAGCGCAGCATACATTTGGGGTGCGTTTTGGATCCGCTTCGATGCCAAAAACGCATCTGTAAAAACGCATTGGATTTAAATTAAATATAAAATTTGAATATTATGTTTGGGTTATATTTAGTTTATAAATGTATATAAATTTTATATTTATATAAATGTATATAAATGTATATAATTATATATATATAAATGTATATAATATATATTTATATATATATAAATATACTTTTGTATAGTATGTATATATAATATAAATGTATATAATATTATAAATGTATATAATAATTATAAATGTATATTTATATAAATAAATATATATATATATATATATATATGTGTGTATACTAAATATATATTTAGTTTATAAATTATTTAGTTTATAAATGATTTAGTTTATAAATGATTGTTATTCATTTACATCGGGTGGGTTTGAAAACTATTGGTTGGTTTAAAAAAAAAATAGGGGGTAGCGGGTTCTAAAATCATAGGTGTATGTACAGTTGATTGACTCTAGGTAAAAAAAGGGTTTTTTCTTGGTGATTGATAGGTTATATTATATTTAAATTGCAGTTTGATAGGTTGATTTAAATAAAGCATTGAAAAAACGGATCCGGAAAACGCATGCAAAACGCATCTAATACGCATCCAAAAAAGGATCAACTGTTGCGTTTTCTGGATCCGCTTTTTGGATGCAGTTTGCATCCAGTTTTCGCAGGTTAAAAACGGATCCGTAAAACGCATCCAAAACGGATCCAAAACGTCGTGTGAACAAGCCCTTACAAGTATTGACATTGATGCATAATACAATAAATCAACATATAAACAGGTTAGAAGGCATCTCAGTAACAGCCGATATCGAGGACAAGCAGAACAATTATAGAATCTAGTAAGTTATAGCCTTTCTATGTCTCCATATGAGAATGAAGAAGTTGTTTATAAGCCCATCACATAATGTAACCTCGTGGCCTGAGTTTCAATAGCCAGAACTCGTGAAAGTAGCAACTGTTCCTGTTAAAAAGAGAGATTGGTAATGGAATGACCGAGAGTCACAGCAACATAATAAGACATAAAACATACATAACAACAAAACAAGTGCATTTAGCGCTGTCCCTTTAAATTTAGCTGCAGTACCGCGTGCGCCCTAGAGGGCGAGCGCGCACCCGACCAGCAGCAGGAGCGCGGCGAGGTAAGTGCAGATCAGAGCTGCGGGTGCGCCATGGAGGTGCGGGTGTGCCCGCAACCCGATACAGGGGCTGCGGGGACACCCATAACTGTACCCCCTCCTTAGGCCTCCCCCTCATCCTGGCCCGCAAGAACCAAGACAAGAGACCCCAGTCCAGAATGTTATCCTCCGGCTCCCACGACCGTTCCTCCGGCCCAAACCCCTTCCAGTTGACCAAGAAAAAATGTCTCCCCCTAACCGTCTTCATAGCCAAAATTTCCTTGACGGTAAAAACATTGGTGGAGTCAGCTACAGGACACGGGGGAGCCACTGACCGAGAGAACCGGTTGAGGATGACTGGTTTCAGTAGGGAGACGTGGAAGGTGTTTTGGATGCACATAGTAGGAGGGAACCGGAGTTTGTAGGCCACAGGATTGATGCGCCTCAGGACTTCAAAGGGACCTTAAAAACGGGGTCCAGGCTTGTAGCTAGGGATTTTAAAACAGATATACCTGGCAGACAGCCATACTCTATCGCCAGGAACAAAGGATGGAGGGGGTCTTCTCTTTTTGTCCGCTTGAACCTTCATGCGAGCAGAAGCCTGAAGCAGAGATTGACGTGTCTCCTTCCAAATGACAGAAAGGTTGCAGACCATATTGTCCACAGCAGGAACATCATAGGAGGCAGAGGGCAGTGGAGGGAGGGGGGGGGCCTGGGATGCCGACCAAAGACGACAAATAAGGGGGATGCCCCGGCGGAATCTGATTCCAGAGAGTTGTACGACAATCATCTTGTCGTAGATAGGTACCCAACACCTGGTTCACTCTCTCCACCTGTCCATTAGATTGCGGGTGGTACGCGGAAGAGAAGTCCAGTTCTACTTGTAGTAACGAGCAGAGGCCTTGCCAAAATCTTGAGACGAATTGAACTCCCCGATCCGAAACAATATGTTGGGGAAGTCCATGCAGCCGGAAGATATGCTTAAAAAAAGAGGTTGGCGAGTCGAGGAGCAGAGGGAAGACCAGGCAGGGGAATTAAGTGCGCCATTTTGGAAAAACGGTCAGTGACCACCCAGATAACCGTATTTCCGTCAGAGGGAGGTAGATCGGTGATGAAGTCCATGGCAATGTGGCCCCAGGGACTGCTAGGTACCGGTAGCGGCTGGAGTAACCCCACAGGTCTGAGTCGAGGTGACTTGTTGTGGGCACAGGTGGTACAGGCTTCCACGAACTCTTTCACATCTTTAGCAAAGTCAGGCCACCAGTAGAACCGGGAAATCAGGGAACAAGACCTCCGAACCGCAGGGTGTCCAGCTGTGCGAGAGCAATGACCCCATTTCAGAACCCTCAACCGAAGTGCAGGGCGTACATATGTCTTGCCCGGGGGTACACGTTGGAGGTTAATGGAGGCCGCGGATACCAGATGTTCTGGAGGTACGATGTGCCGTGGAGTGACCTTTTCTTCTCCACTGACATTGGAGGCACGAGAGAGAGCATTGGCCTTGACGTTCTTCTCTGCCAGTCGGAAATGGATAACGTAATTGAATTGGGCAAAAAACAGAGACCACCTCGCTTGGCGTGGGTTCAGACGTTGCGCCGTCTGGAGGTAGAGGAGATTTTTGTGATCAGTGTAGATATTCACGGGAAATTGAGCACCCTCCAGGAGGTGGCGCCATTCTTCCAGAGCAAGCTTAATGGCCTGAAGCTCTCGATCCCCGAAGGTATAGTTCCTCTCCGCAGGCGAAAATGTCCTGGAAAAGAACCCACAGTTTCGAGTCTTGCTCTTGGGCCCCTTTTGGGTGAGCAATTACAAGTCCTGTAGACCAGCTCCAATGCACGGAAAACAGAAGAATTTTTTATGTTTGAGGACAAGTACTTTTTTTTCAGATATCGGGAGCGTCAATGGGAGTGAGATTCTCGCCCTCAGTGGCGAATATATATACATGTTTGCATGGGAAGAAAAATATCTCTTCCATCATGATCATCCCTTTTTTGACTTAATCAATTGGTACTCACGTTATATAGATGATCTTGTGTTTATCTGGGTAGGTGAGACTAATAAAATCCCCGATTTTTTGATGTATATCAACAGTAATAATATGGGCTTGCAATTTACTTGTGAACATCAAAATAGAATTTTACATTACTTGGATGTTACACTAAAGGGGAATGACAATGGCACTTATGGAAGTGTTACACCTTATCGTTAACCGATGCACAAAAATTCTATATTGAGAGCGGACTCCAAAACATGAGAGCCATCCAAAACATGTCTTAACAAACATCCCAGTGGGTGAACTAATTAGAACTAAGCAGAATTGTTCTTTACCCCAAGATTTTCAGAGAGAACAAACATTAATGTGTGCTAAGTTAAGGGACAGAGGTTTTTCAAATAGAACTTTAAAAAATGCGTGTATGCGTGTAGACTGAATAGAAAGAAAAAACATGTTCTTAAAGGAAAATAGGGAGATAAATAAAACAGCTAACATTACTTTTTCAACAAATTATAGTAGACAGTTCCCCAAAATTGTCAGTATAATTAAAACACACTTACCAATGCTCTTTGTTGATACGTCCATTAAACATATGTTCACAAAAAATATGAGATATGTCCCTCAAAAAGCGCTCACTATAGGTTCATGTGTCTCCCCAAGTTTACTATCTTCATCACAAAAACAGGGAAACACCTGGTTAGACATGGTAGGGAGTTTTGGATGTGGTCACAATATATGCAAGGCTTGCAAATATATGAAAAAAACTCCTTGTTTCTCCTCTTATAACTTTGGGAAAACTTTTAAAATTAAAAGTTTTATCAACTGCAATACCCCATATGTGATATACCTTATTAATTGTGAAACCTGTAGACTACAATATGTAGGATGCACAATGGGGCCCTTGAAGATACGCATTCGTCGTCATCTATCAGATGCAGATAAAATTGAACAGTTCAAGACATCAGCAGTTTCTAGGCACATTGCACAAGTGCATAATGGCAGTTGTAGTTCCATTACTGTGATAGGTATAGAAAAAGTGAAGCGCTCTGTAAGTGGAGGTGATCTATATAGAAAATTGCTGGCGAGGGAAGCCTGGTGGATCTTTCATCTTGGGACACGGATCCCAGATGGTTTGAAAACCAGGCAAGACATACAATATCATTATTAGTATAGTAGGTGTCACTACGTTTTATTTTGTGTTATCTCATGTATTTTGAGGTTTTTAGACATGTGCATAGGTAAAGTGGGCTACGCCCACTCTTAGAGTATTTAAACCCCATGATGAGATTGTGACGTAGCGAAACGCGTCGGCTGTCTGATCACTCTAGCCCTTTAACTGTGTGTTTCTCACGTCTGTTGCTGGATGATTTTTTAAACGAATGGAATAAAGAATAGCAATAATCGCTTTTTAAATTAGCCCGGATTGCCTCTACGTTGAATTCTTCTGTATTCAGTGCATTGGAGCTGGTCTACAGGACTTGCAATTGCTGTTTCGTTTACGAAGTGTGGAAGTTCACACTGGACCGAGCTCATGCAGGTAACAACTTGATAACGGGACTTCAGACAACAGGTGAACAGGTAACCGCCCCAGCCCCTACGGAGGAAGCTTCAACTTCTAAAAAGAAGGGTTTCTCGACATCAGGCCGGGACAACACAGAAGCGGAGGCGAAAGCTGCCTTCAATTTGGAAAAGGCCTCTTTGGCGACCGGCGGCCACAGTTTCGGTTTGGCATACTTCTTGGTGAGAGCCACAATCGGTGCCACCAAAGTCGAAAAATACGGGATAAACTGCCTGTAGTAATTTGCAAAGCCCAAGAAGCGTTGTATGGCCCGGAGGCCTACGGGTTGTGGCCACTGTAGAACGGCGGAGAGTTTAGTGGGGTCCATCTGCAGGCCCTTGTCCGAGATTATATATCCGCGGAACGGGAGGCTGGTCTGGTGGAACAGGCACTTTTCTAGCTTGGCATAGAGATGGTTCTCACACAGGCGTTTCAGGACCTGGAGCACGTGCGACTGCTGGGCCTCCAGATCGGGTGAAAAAATCAAGATGTCATCCAGGTATACAACTACGCAGACATACAGGAGGTCTCGGAAAATGTCATTGACGAATTCCTGGAAGACTGCTGGAGCGTTGCACAAGCCGAAGGGCATCACAAGATACTCGAAGTGCCCATCCCAAGTATTGAAGGCCGTCTTCCACTCGTCACCCTCCCGGATCCGGACGAGATTATAAGCCCCCCGCAAATTCAACTTGGTAAAGACTTTAGCTCCCCCGAGACGATCAAAGAGTTCTGTGATCAATGGTAAAGGATACCGTTTTTTGATGGTGATCTTGTTGAGACCACGGTAGTCGATGCACGGTCGCAGGGACCCATCCTTTTTCTGTACAAAGAAGAAACCGGCCCCAGCCGGAGAAGTAGACTTGCGGATGAAGCCTTTTTGTAAATTTTCCTCAATGTAGGCCGACAACGCCTGAGTCTCGGGTACGGAGAGCGAGTAGACCCTACCCCGGGATGGACTAGTCCTGGGCAGTAGGTCTATAGGGCAAGCGTAAGGACGATGAGGAGGAAGTGTCTCTTCTTGCTTTTCAGAGAAGACATCCTGAAAATCTTGATACGGTTGCGGCAGGCCAGATAGCGGCATGAGAGATGACTGTGGTGGACTGGGGAGCACCCAGCGAGGTGCCGATAGGCAGCGAGTCTGGCAGTCTCGACGCAAAACTTCACCTGTCTTCCAGTCGAGTATAGGGGCGTGACGCTGCAGCCAAGAAAACCCCAGGAGAAAAGCCAAGGAAGAACGGGGTAGCACGAAGAATGCGATCCTCTCCCTGTGCAAAGCTCCTACTTGAAGAACCACTGGTTCGGTCCGGAAGAGGATGGAGTCACTCAATAGCTCACCACTGACGGACGAGATGACCAAGAGTTGGTCTTAGCGGACCACCGAGAGACAATACTTGGCCACTAAAGAAGCATCTATAAAGTTCCCAGCAGATCCGGAATGCAGGAAGGCAGCCACTTGGAACGAGATTCCGGAATTGGTCGTGATAAGAACTGGGAGCATGAGCCGTGGAGAGGGATTGCTCACACCTAGGGATGCCTCTCCCACGAAGCCTAGGTGCGTGCGTTTCCCGTACGTTGTGGAAGGAGTGGACAACCCCTGCGGAAATGTTCAGTGCTGCTGCAGTAGAGGCACAAGTTCTCCTCACGTCGTCACGGAGTCAGGTGGGCTCTGTCCACTTGCATAGCCTCCTCCATGGCAGGCTGCGAAGAAGGCAGTGGAGGCCGAAAAAACACCGGAGCAAGACGGGGTAGATGACGTGTTTGGACTGGTACACGCTCTTGATGGAGCTCCTCCAGTCTAACCGAGAGACGGATGTCAATCTGGGTCGCCAGATGGATGAGCACGCTTAATGAAGACGGAGGGTCCCGGGTGGAGAGGGCATCCTTAATCTGGCTGGAGAGGCCCTTCTTGAATGTGGCACACAACGCTGCATCGTTCCAAGCCAACTCTGAAGCTAGTGTGCGGAATTGTATGGTGGTCACCTACAGAGGAGTTCCCTTGCTGCAGGTTCAGTAAGGCAGTCTCGGCAGACGAAGCGCGGGCAGGCTCTTAGAAGACACTGTGGAACTCCTGTAGGAATGTCGCCAGATCAGCTGTGACCGGATCACCTCGGTCCCAGAATGGAGTCGCCCAGGCCAGGGCTTATCCGGAGAGGAGACTGACCACAAAGGCCACTTTGGACCTTTCCGACGGGAACTGACCAGCCAAAGGTTCCACGTGGAGGGAGCACTGAGCGATGAATCCCCTGCAGGCCTTAGGGTCCCCATCAAACTTCGACAGCATGGACAACCGGAGTTTAGGACTGGCGGATATACCCGTAACGGTTGCCACAGGAGGAGCCACCGCAGCTGACTACTGTTGCTGAGTGGCGAGGAGCTGCTGCATCATAGTAGACAGCTGGTTAAGCTGCAGCGCTTGCTGCGCAATCTGCTTCGATTGCTGGGCCACGATGGTGGTGATGTTGGAGACGCTTGGTAGAGGCACCTTGGCGGGATCCATGGCCGAATCGAACTGTAACGGTCAGTGGATCCTCTGGACCACCACAAGCGATGGTATAAGCGACGCCAGGGAGCGGAATCTAAGTAGGTCCGGTTTTCACCAGAGCCCGCCGCAAAGCGGGATGGACTTGGTGCAGCGGGAGTCTACCAGGTCGCTACCCCTGACGTGACTTGCTTATGGTGGCAGCCGAGGTGTTGCGTGGTACAGAATCATGAAGCAGGCTCGTAGTCGGGGACAGGCAGAAGGTCAGGACAGGCGGCAATGGTTCGTGGTCAAGGGATGGAGGCAGAAGGTACGGTACACAGTAGACAAACAGGATACTCGGAACACTTCCTCTCAAGGCACAGGGCACTATCGATTCGACAGGGTAACACAGAATGGACAAGACTTAAATAGGGTCAGCGGCCAGTGCAACCAATCACCGGCGCACTGTCCCTTTAGATTTAGCTGCAGTACCGTACGCATGCCCTAGAGGGCGAGCGCGCATCCGGCTAGCAGCAGGATCACACCGGGACGGGAAAAGGAGCGCGGCGAGGTAAGTGCAGATTAGAGCTGCGAGCGCTGCGGAGGTGCGGGTGTGCCCGCGACCGATACGGGGCCGCAGGGACACCGGTAACAATAGCACGGTAGTACAGAAAGGCAATAGCATCCAAATTGGCAAGTGAAAAATTCCCCAAGTGGAAAAAACTTTCATAGAAGATTAACTAAAAATTATGTCACAGTACTGGCAGCAAAATACACTGCCCAAAAAAATACTGCAAGATTGCACACATATATCACAGAAATGGGTAAGGGCTTGTTCACATGGAGTTTACACTCCGTGTTACAAGCGCTTTAGGGATCCGTCTTGGAGTTCGCACTGTCGGTCTCCAAGACGGATCTAGCAATTATCAGTGACATGCAATTCTTTTCAAGACGGAGCTGAGCTGGGCTATTGAAACACGCAGCGGCAACCCTTCATGTGAATGCTGCTCCGTGTTCAGCGCAGCGAGCAGTGACAATCTCTAATGGTTAGATCTGTCCTGGGGACCGACCGTGCGAACCCCCAGACGGATCCCTAAAGCGCCTGTAATACGGAGTGAAAGCTCCATGTGAACAAGCCCTAAATGGCAGATAACATTAGCAGCAACACAAACCGCATCCATAGTGATTATACTCACGGGCCAATGGTACAGCGGATGCCTGATATAACAAGTGTACTGATGGGACTACACCGGCAAAAAAGCCAAAGACCTAAAAAAAAATACATAAATTCTTTATTGCAAATAATGTATAAAAATTAGTGTTGAGCGATTTTTATCGACAAAGTTGAAATCGGCAAGGTTTTTATGGTGATCGAAATTTCCAGATCATGCGATAATTAAGGTTAAATCTGTGCATCATCTATTAAGATCGTGCCTTTTTCGGCGCTTCTGTAATTTTGGCGGCAGCAATCAGATTACAGAATAGAGCAGGGTGAGATGTGTGTGCGACGTCATGACTGGGATGTGTATGGTTGCGATTGGCTGAAAAATCACATGACCTCGTTTTACCTAGAACAGCGTATCCTGTTCAGCTCAGTGTCTCTCAGCGTCTCATTGGGATAGGACATGCGCTCTGCCTGTGGCCAAACAGTAAGCGAATTAGTCTATTTCTGCACAGAGGGGAAACCCACATACTATTAGCTGTGACTCCTTCCAATTTAGTTAGATTAGAGGATGTGAACATTTTTTATGTAGTTAGCTAGAGAATTTAAAGCAGCAATCTACCGCTGTACAATTCACGGCGGTGGGAGCGGGGGGGGGGGGGGCCCGCGGATGGAACACAGACAAGCGTTATCTATAAAGAACACTGGATTAAGTTCACAAGACTTAGGGTAGGACATGGTAGTGAATATCTTTATTATTATCAGTTTGCTATTGATATATTTCCTGCGTTATGGGCAGCCTGAACTTATTATGGAATAAAACATCATTTCTAGTAACTGCAGGTCTCTTTGTTAGCTGCAGAAAACTCCACTTTTATTATCAGTATACATTTCGATAGGTGTTCAATTTTACTCACATTACACCTTGTGACTGTTGATATATCCCACCTTGCACTTACAATTTACAATCCAGCAATATTGTAGTCAGCCACAGGTGGTTTGTTGCCAAAATACCGTAACGAAAACATCACAGTTACGGTGTTTTTTGACTTTTGCGCACCCAGCAACTGTTAATGATGTCAGCATCTACGTAAATCTTAAAAACAGCAACTTCTAAATATTCACCACAGGGAATTGAAGATGCAAAAAATACCGTTTAGTATATCAAACATACAGTTACGTGTTTTTTGACTTTTGCACGCCATCCCAGCACTGTTCATTGAAGCAGATTCTACTAATTCTTAAAACAGCATTGTATATTCACAACAGGTGAATTGAAAGGTGCAAATAAAAATACCGTTTTTATATCAAAAACATATACAAGTTAAGTGTTTTTTGAACTTTTGCCGCTCCCGCACTGTTCATTGACGCAGGCATCTAGTAATCTTAAAACAGCAATCTATATTCACCACAGGTGAATTGAAAGGCAAAAAAATAGTTATTATATCAAAAACATAACAGTTAGTGTTTTTTGGACTTTTGCCGCACAGCACTGTTCATTGACTCAGCATCTACGTAAATTTAAAAACCATGCAATTCTATATTCACCACAGGTGAATTGAAAGGTGCAAAATACCGTTTATTATATCGAAGAACTGAACAGTTAGTGTTTTTTTGACTTTTGCGCACAGCACTGTTCATTGACGCAGGCATCTACGTAACAATCTTAAAACAGCAATTCTATATTCACCACAGGTGAATTGAAGGTGGAAAAAACATACCGTTTATTATATCAAACATAACCAGTTACGTGTTTTTTGACTTTTGCTGCACCCAGCAATGTTCATTGACGCAGCAACTACGTCAAAATCTTAAAACAGCCAATTCTTATTCACCACTAGTGAATGAAGGTGCAAAAATACAGGTTTATCTATACCAAAACATAACAGATACGTGTTTTTTGGACTTTTGCCCAGTCCAGATTTGTTGATATCCACCTTGCACTTAAATTACAAACCAGCAATCTTGTAGTCAGAACAAGTTGTTTGTTGCCAATAATCCCCGTGTATAGTACGAAAACATCACAGTACGTGTTTTTTGATTTTGCGCACCCAGCACTGTTCCTTGACGCAGCATCTACGTAATCTCAAAACAGCACTTCTATATTCACCACATGTTAATTGAAAGGTGCAAAAAATACCGTTTATTATATCAAAACATAACCTTTACGTGTTTTTTGACTTTTGCGCACCAGCAGCTGTTCATTGACGCAGCATCCTACGTAATTTTCTTAAAACAGGCAATTCTATATTCACCAAAGGTGAATTTGAAGGTGCAAAAAATAAGTTTATTATACCAAAAACATAACATGGATCGTGTTTTTTGTATTTTGCCCAGTCCAGATTTGTTGATAGACACCCTGCAGTTAAAATTTGAATCCAGCAATTTTGTTTTGATTAGAGGGATTTGGAGAATAGCTGTGATTTGCCGTCTTTAAATAGAGACTTTCAAAACTATTCCATTACCTCTCAATTTTATATTTCTGAACATGGAGCGATATGCTAGGTGGTAAGCGAGCAAAAGAGGCGGGGAGCACATGGAGGTAGAGGTACGAGAGAAGTGCTCCTTCCAGTGCTGGCGACACACACATGCCAGCGGATCGTCAGTTGCAGAGGACCGTCAGCCTGTCATCGCAGGGTCAGGGCCCTGTGAATCATACAGTAACGACAAATCGTCGCCCAAATCTGTCCTTCAGTGGTTAATGCAACCTGCATCTAGCAGTCTTACCTCCTGTCCTCGCAGTCACGGCCACATAATGTCATCCTCGCAGCATCATCAGCATCCGTCAACATGAAGCAGCCAAATGTCAACTGTGTACCCACCACTGTGGATAATCCATTGTCAGAAGACTCTTTATGACAAAATGCGGTTGGGTCAGTAGGCATGTTAAGATCAAGAGATGATTTAGTCTGCTTGGACGCTCAGTTACTGATTGCCATCTGAGGAGGGTGAAGAAGCGGTCAATCAGGCAAAAATACCGCGCGGTCGGCAACGCCTTGCAGTGCCCCTTGCTTGTAAGCCCGCAGCTTTGGATGCAGAAAGTTCAGGACGACCAAGTCAACTGTGTTGATGATGATGACGACATTGCGGATCCATCCTGGTCTTTTACGCTGAATTTGCTTTAGTGCGCTTCAACAGTGGATGAGGGAGGAAGACGGATGGTGGTAGTGTCAATACGGTCCCGCCAGACAAAAAGGAGAGGGCGGTCGCAGAAGTCCGCTGATATGATTCCCGCCAGCCACGGATACAGCGCAACCCCAGCTCCTCGCTTATCGCGTCAAACAGGTCCAGGGACCTCTCAAGGCTGGCCTTCTTTGGAGCAAGCCTCTGATTCACCCAGCGATGTCATATGCCGCCTTTGCCGTAAACGCCATAAGTAGAGGCAAGGAAACTTAAGTGGTTAACCACCACCAACATGTCTAGTGCACATGCAGCGAATGCATCGAGTTGAAATGGAGGGAACACTTGGCCAAAAAAGGCCAGACCGACGCCAGGCCCTCCCAACCACTGTCACACCCTTTGTCTCCGCCTCCTCCTCCTCCGCCACAACCAAGCGTTCATCAGCATGCCCATGTCTCTCAGAGTCAAGATCAGGGGAATTCAGCCTCCGCTTCAGACCTCCACCGTCGCCCGAGTACCACCAGCCACCAGAGACCCATCCTACCCCCTCTTCTCCTCCGCCAGTTTGCGACCCTGCTCGCCGTACAGCGGGCCAGTATAGCAGCCAGCCTTCTGTCTTCCAGGTTGGGAGCAGAAAGTAACACTTTAACCCAAACCATCCACAAAGCCAAAAGCTGAATGTCAGCCTTTGCCAGGCTTTTGGCCTTCGGAACTTGTTGCCTTTCCAGTCTGGTGGACCACAGATGGGTTCCGCCCCGTCATGGCCCTCGCGTGCCCCCAATACCAGATGCCGAGCAGGAATTCTTGCAGAAAAGCCGTCCCTGCCCTGCCAGACACGTGTCATCTAAAATTTTCCAAGCGCTCGTTGTCTGCATCTGTGTCCAGGAAAAGTCCTTCTCACACCGCACATGACTAGTAGGCACGGCCAAGGCCGCTATATATCTGTGACAGCTCATGGGTGAGTCTGGGTGGATGTCTATGGGGTGACGGTGGCTATCAGGCTCAGGACGCACACATCTTCAAAACAGCCAGGGATGTTGCCGGGCTCTTTCCCCAAGGTCTTCTGGTGGATCACGTGCCAGAGACACCAGGCCGTGTTGAAATTAATCTGCCTTGGAGACGTCACACAACAAGGTCAGGAGCTGTGGACGGCATTAAGCAACGAGACCGAGCGCTGGCTGGGGACAAGAAAACATTGTGCCAGGGGCATAGGTGGTGTGCGATAACGGGCGAAATCTGCTGGCGCCCTTAAGATCGGTAGGCTGGTAGCACAATCCCTTGCCTGCACATGTCAGAACCTTTGTCGGTCCAGAAATTTCTAAAGAGCTACCCGGGTCTGGACTGCTGATCGAAGTAAGGCTCGAGGTCTGAGTTCGCATCTTCCGCCGTTTCGACCCTGCTAGTCCCGACCTGCTGCGTTGCAGCATCAGCTCGGCCTCCTGTCAAACCGTCTCATTGTTGACGTGGCAACCACGCTGGAATTCCACCCTCCACATGATCCAGCGATTGTGGCAGCAGCGCAATGCCATTACGCAGTACGAAAGTGAAACCATGGCCTGAACGCAGCGGTATGGGACCTTGGGTGTTGAACCACCGAGAGTGGAGGAGGTGGAAGAGCTCTGCACCATCCTTGCAGTTTTGAAGAAGCCACCAATGGTCAGTGCGGACAATTCCCTGTCAGCATGAGCATTGTGGGGATCTTAGTTCTGGAACGATCGTTGGACACTCATGAAACAACAGGTCCGCCAGCGACGGAGGAGGAGACCGGACACAGATGCGGACACGGAGCCTTTCCTCAGGTCAAATCCACAAGGCAGGACAGTTTCACCAAATTTCATCGGTTTTCATTAGGCATGGTTCGGGGTCCAGAGCTAGGTGCAAGGTTGCGCATCAGCTCTCAGGGTGCATCATCTCAGGCAAGTCAGGGCTATGTTGAAGCTGTGCCGGAGGCATCGGAGGAGGAGGAGGAGGTAATTCCTAGGACACCGATGTTACCGACGTCCCTGCCTTGGAAGAGGTTGGCGCAGAATTGTGAGGCGGAGGAGGAAGATGAGGTAGATCAGTGTGCTAGTGCCCTGACCAGAGGCTTGGAAATCAAGGCTCCATCTCTCAACTTGTGTGCTTGGATGCTCCATTTCTCAACATGATCCTGCATTAAGGCTCAAATATGAAAACAGTTTACTGGGTGGCCACCCTTCTGGATCCCCGGTACAAAAAAAAATCAGCAATTTCCTTCACCCACCAAAAGAGAGTAACATGCAGGAAATGGAGACCTTGCTGATTGATCAATGGAGACATCTGTTGCGTCTGACTTCATGTTCCCAAATGTCACGGTGGAACAACATCAGAGACGTGGTCAGTAAAGTAGAGAGCCAAGTTGGCGTAGCGGCAGCAGCAGCAAGGTGGGCAGAAGCTAAGGGTGACCTCTGGCAATCTTTTGTTTACCACTCTCAAACCAACGCATGCAATGCAGGAGCAAACATCAACACACAAGAGATCAGCTTAAGATCATGGTGCAAGATATCTGCGTCTCAAACACCGTTGTTTTTGCATTGTCCGGACCCAATAGACTTATGGGTCATCCAAAATGACTAATGGCCCGAGCTGGATCGTCCATGCCATAGAGGTGTCTGTCCTGCCAGCAGCCAGCGTCATATCTGAGCGGACCTTCAGCAAAGCTGGAGGAGTCTATACAGACAACCAAGCATCCGGCCTTTCCACAGATAATGTGGATCGTTTGACTTTCATCCTAGATGAATAGGCATGATCTTGATGGATGTTGTGGCACCACAAGATTGCCGAGGTTCACCGATTAGTTGCCAGTCTACTTCACATTCCTTTTAAACAGAAATGGTACTCTTGAATACTTTTATTTAAAATGATCATTTCTTACTGCAAATTTTTATTCTCTTTTCCCAACAGTTCATTTTGCTGGCTTTTGCTGTGAGGAGACTGGTAAAGACATGCATGGTTTCATGACAAACACCGTATTCCATTTACTCTACTTTATCTTAAGAAGTTTTCGCATTGTCAATGGTTTTGAGGTCATTTGCTGTGAGATACATCATATCATGGTCATTTGAGAACAGAAATGTGACTTCTAAGTGGCATTCTACCTCACTATTTTTAATGTGGCTGAGAAGTCATATTTATAATTTTTTGGGGGTCATGTTGCTTGAGATTACAGCTATAATTATGGTCCTTTGGAAAACAGAAATGTGGCTTCTAAGGCATTCTCCCTCACAATTTTTAACAGTGGCTGAGAAGTCATTTTTTTATAATTTTTTGGGTCATGTGCTTGAAATGACAGCAATTACTACAGGTCATATTATAAAAACAATGTTGTTCTCTAACGACATTTGTTCTTCACAATTGACCACAAAGTGGCTCAGGGTCATGCTTGAATTTTTTGGGGGGCATTTTGCTGTGACATGCAGCAATACTACAGGTCCTATTCTATAAAAATGTTGTTTTAACAGACATTTGTTCTTCACAATTGACCAAAGTTGCTCAAGGGGTCATGCATTTGAATTTTTGGGGGCATTTTGCTCGTGACATGACAGCTATTACTACAGGTCCTATTCTAAAAAATGTTGTTTCTAACGACATTTGTTCTTCCACAAAATGTCAAGAGTGGCTCAAGGGTGATGGTGCTGTCAGAAACAGGAATAGGTAGGACACTGTTAATGGAACACATCATTGCAACAATGACTTGTTTTTGCAAGATCTTTAACTAGCTAATCATCCCTGTATTGGAGACAACCCATTTAATACATGAAAAAAGAAGACAACAAAGACATGGTGGATTCCATCTATTTTAAAAAGTGTTTTCTAGAATTAAACTACTAAAAAACTTGCATGTACAAAATAGCTGTTAAAAAAAAATACTCTGATTGTACAAGGGAGGTACAGGAAGACTTGACCAGCTGTAGGTTATTCAGCCCCCCCCCCCCCCCCCCCACCCCCCCCCCCCCCCCCCCCCCCCCCCCCCCCCCCCCCCCCCCCCCCCCCCCCCCCCCCCCCCCCCCCCCCCCCCCCCCCCCCCCCCCCCCCCCCCCCCCCCCCCCCCCCCCCCCCCCCCCCCCCCCCCCCCCCCCCCCCCCCCCCCCACCCCCCCCCCCCCCCCCCCCCCCCCCCCCCCCCCCCCCCCCCCCCCCCCCCCCCCCACCCCCCCCCCCCCCCCCCCCCCCCCCCCCCCCCCCCCCCCCCCCCCCCCCCCCCCCCCACCCCCCCACCCCCCCCCCCCCCCCCCCCCCCGAGGACATGGAGTATGGAGCACGGACAGAGAAACAAGTACAGAGACCTTTTCTAAGCACGTTTTAGTAAATGAGAATAGAATGCAAAGATAAAGGGCACCTGTGGGTGTAACAGGAGAGTTAACCACAGTATTTCCAAGTGTAGCGATTGGTCCAACTCTCATACGGTGAGGGCATAGCGCTACAAATGTTTTGACTGTGTAAAGAGGAAGGATGGAGTTCTCACACTTCCGCTTACTCCAATCTGCTTCAGCACGGACAGTTTGCGTTGCTGCGTCATCAGGGCATTTTTATCATGAGTTGTTATAGATTACGGACGCCAGCCTGGGCTTTCACCACACCATGTAACTCGGCCCTGGGTCATGCTGTGGCCCGAGGACAGGTATAGTCCAATGTCCAGTGAAAAACTAATATGGTGGTTGAAAGACTCATTTTTCTGGCACTTTTTAAATGGGGGGGTTATGCAGGTTTGGGGCTCATGCTGTGGCCCAGGACAGGTATAGTCAATGTCCAGTGAAACTAAAATGGTGGTTGAAAGACTCCTTTTTCCGGCACTTTTTTAAATGTGGGGGTCATGCAGGTTTGGGGGCTCATGCTGCGTTCCAGCTCAGTGATATTCAATGTCCAGTTCAAGTAACATGATGGTTCAAATCATACTGCCTTCTGGCACTTTTTAATTTGTGGGTGATGCAGGTTTAAGGGTCAGGCTGTGGTACAAGACAGGGATAGTAAATGGTCTGTGACTTTTTTTCTGTGACTTTTATAACCAAAGTGTGTTGCCTAAGATGTAGCACGTATCCATTTGACTGTTGTGGATGTTAATTTCAGCTTCTCCAGCCTTGTTTGGGTGTAATAATGAAGGTGTTGTTGCTCTCCCATAGACTTTAATGGTCATCGCGCATAATCGATGCTCACTATCGAAAAACCTTATCGATAGCGGCCGACTATCGACTATCGATCGATCTCGATAGCCAACGCAATCGCTCAACACTAATAAAAATACATAAAGTACATTACAAAAAACACACATATAAGACAAAACAAAAACTGATAACAAAGTGGTTAATACCTCACACCGGACTGTATATAGATCCCAATATATTAAACATGTATAGCAACAATCAACTCAGCGGAGTATATAACATATACTTACAAATAGTTATATGTATATATGCATCAATAATAGTGATGAGCGATTACGTCGACTATCGTCATCGGGTCGATAGTCGATATAGTCAATTATAAAGACGATTTCTGATAGTCGATAATAGATTACCCGCCGATAAAACATTAAAGTCTTGGGAGAGGAACAACACCTTCATTCTTACACCCAAACAGGGCTGGAGAAAGCTGGAATTAACATCCACAACAGTAAAATGGATACGTGCTACATTTAGGCAAACACAATTAGGTTATAAAAGTCACAGAAAAAAAGTCACAGACCATTCACTATCCCTGTCTTGAGCTGCGCCAAAGTGAAAAAAAACCTAATTAAATCGTGTACAGATAATAAAAGGTGAGTTTTGCATCTATCAAATACATCTGCATTTTTACCTAGAAAAAATCTGTATCCTAATTTAAGTACAGGCTGCACAAAATACAAGCTAATATTTCACCAAAAAACTGTCCAAAAACTGTTAAAAAAAAACCCATTTTCAATGCAGGGTCAAAGCAGAGTCTGGGCTGCACAATATCCACTCTCCTTTCAAAAGCCTGCCTGCCTGCCAGTCTGTGTTCACCCGCACACTGTGGGCGGTTCTATGTAAAACGAGGTCATGTGATTTTTCCAGCCAATCACAACCATACACATCCCAGTCATGACGTCGAACACCCAGCTCACCCTGCTCTATTCTGTAATCTGATTTTCTGGCCGCCAAAATGACAGGAAGCGCCGAAAATGGCGCGATATTAATAGATTATGCGCAGATTTTCACCTAAATTATCGGGTGATCAAAAAAAATTTTCCGTTAAACAAAAAAAAACCCGTCCCGATTTCAATTTTGGTCGTAAAAAAGGGCACTCAACACAAATTTTTTAAATATCAAAATAAAAAAAGGGCCCCCCCAAAGCTAAAAATTATAGCAAAAAAGGGAAAAGGGAAAAAGACCAAATGGAGGCAAGGGAAAGGGGAACGTGTTGTTTGGGCAAAGAGGAATTTTTCAAAAAAAGAGAGATGGGGAAGTAGGGCATAAAGGGAGTTTAAAACTTGGCGCCTTCTATTCAAAAATTAAACCCTCCTAGCTGTTATTGCCAGTCGAAGGCAGGCAGTGAGTAGAATTGCTGGAGAGGCAGTAAGTATTATTTTGCCGTATCTGTGATATTTATGTGCCATGTTGCAGTATACCGTATATACTCGAGTATAAGCCGAGTTTTTCAGCACAAAAAATGTGCTGAAAAACCCCAAAAACCTGGGCTTATACTCGAGTCACTGTGGGGGCACTCAGGCGCTGCGGAGGGCCCGGGAGTGTGACGGGGACCCCTTCAGTTATTTGCGGCTCCTCGGGGAGCGCATTTTAACTAAAGGGCCCAAAGTGAGGCACAGGGGCCCGGGGACGCTGCGGGGGCCCCCGGGACGTCCGCGATCCCTTTTAAACCTACATGCGACTCCCCCGGAGCGCTTATAGGTGGGGAAAACCAATTTGGGGTCACAGGGGCGGCACTCCGTCCCCGCGGGGCTTCCGGGGGGCCCGCAAGCGGACTCAGGGGTGGTTTCGGGAGTTTCCGGCACAGGCAGGTGGGGTTTTAATCACTCCCGGGGCGCGGCATGAGGGACGTCCCCGCCTGTGCCGAGAAGCCCCGAGGAAAGTGTGCGGGAGGGGGACAGCGAGGAGGCGGAGCAGGGGGGGAGTCAGGTAAGTGATTGTTGTTTTATTTTTTTAAACTCCCTACAGTCTGCCTTTTAAACCCTGCCTAACTGCCTTTTCCTTTGCCTACAGCTCCCTTTATACCTGCCTACACCCGGGGCCCAAATCCCTGCCTACGGGCTCCCTAAAATCCCTACAGTGGCCCTTTTCCGGGCCTTTACAGCGGCCCCTTTTAAAACTCCCTTTCCGGTGGCCTTTTTACCTCCCTACGGCCTATACCTGCCTACACCCGGGCCCTTTTACCTGCCCTTTTCTGCCTACAGCTCCCTATCCCTTTCCCCTATCCCTGCCCTACAGCTGTTTTTACCTCCCCTTTAAAATCCCAAAAAAGCCCCCCCTATACCCCCCCTTTACCTGCCTAAAAGCTCCCTTTTTCCCCGGCCCTTTCCCTGCCTAAAGTTTGCCTAAAAACTGCCTCCCGTCCCTTTTAAAACCTCCCCCTATACCTGCCTACAGCCTGCCCTATCCCTGCGAGGGGGCCCAAATATCCCTCCCTTTTAAACCTGCGTAGGGGGGCCAAATTTTTCCCCCCCCTATTACCTGCGTTGGGGCCATTTTACCTGCCCTATAATCTGTTAGGGGGGGACTTTAACTGCCTATTACATCCCCTAGGGGGGCCATATTAAGTCCCTTTTTGGGGGACTTTTTACCTGCCATACCGCTTATAGGGCCATATTTGCCTTTTAATTTGGGCCTATGGGGGATTTTAAAGGGCCTATGAAATTTTTATTGGTACCCAAATTTTTTTTTTTAAAATTTCCCAGTACCCGCTGAAATTTTTTCCCTAGGCTTATACTCAGTCAATAAGTTTTTTTTTTTTTTGGGGCAAAAGTAGGTGCCTGGCTTATACTGAGTTTTTTAAATTACAGAAATTTTTTTTTTGGCAGTTTCTCTGTATATATAATATATTTATAAAAATTTTAGGGACGAGCTCTGCTTTTCGGTTTAAAACCCGGTGGTACTGGACATGAACTAGACTGTAAAGGCATTAAATAAATATTTAAATTTTGCCCAATTTCCCATATTTTCCCAAAAGTGGAGCTAATTTCCCATTTTTTTCCCCCTTTTGGAAGAAGTTTTTCTGCTATGGACATTGTTGCCCTCTGCTGACTTTGTATGGCCTGCCAAAAGAAGAAGGGATGGGAATTAAAAAACGGGCCCTTCCCATTTCTTTACTCGGGTTTTGTCACATTTCAAGTCATTTTAACTACTGGACTGACAAACTAAGGATATAGTTATGGTATTCATAGACCTGTATTAGCCAAACAGGGGCCCAAAAAAAAAAGGGTTTTTGGGGTTTGGGGAATAGTAAAAAAAGTTTGCATTATTCTTTAAGCTTGGATACAGTAAAAAACATGCATAAAGTGCTGGTGTTTTGCCATTGAGTTGCATCCGTCATAGCTATAAATTGGATCTATATGGTGGAAAATTTCTAACTTATAGCTGGGACGGCACTAGGGGGACACAGTGTGCCCTTTGTTGCAAGGGAAGTATATTTATACATATGTATTCCCCTACTGGGGTTTTTTTGGCCCAAGGGATTTAAAATTTTTTAATTTTGGGTCGGGAATGGGTAGAAAAATCTTTTTTTCATTAATTTTGCGCCCCCAAGATGTTACTATTGTCACTAATGTGTTTTCCATTTTACCCATGAACCTAAGGGCGTGTCTTAAAACTCATCCATTTTGGCTTCCCAGCCCTTTTTCATGGGTAATAGTTCATAATGTAAAAAAATACACGTTATCAATAGTAAGAATACACTTATGAATATCAAAGCCTCCTAGCTATGCAAATATACATCCCAGCTTCAATAGGAGCCTTAAAGGGGCTGTCTCACTACAAAAAATTCAGTTTTCCCAAAACATATGGGGAAAACTAAAAGGATGTTTTCCAAATATATTCCCGTTGTTCTTTTTTTTTTTTTTTTTGTTAAAGGAGCTACAAGTGTTTTTTCCCCTTCTGTGTTTCTCGGGTTTTTCCAAAAAAGTGACCGACCTGTGTACATCTTCCCCCCTGCTTTTTGGGTTTATCAAATGCGGGAGTGAGGTTCACAACAGGTGGGCCCCCGGGCACAAAACTTGGGTCAGTGAGGGGTTGGTGTTATCTGACCCTTTTGACAAAAAAAAGAAAATTTATGCTGTTTACTTAAATCTCATGTTTTCAGGACCGGGGGAATTTTTGAGTTAATCAAATTTGCAGAAGTCTGAATAAACGGATCCATTATGTAATTCGATAGCTTGACCAGGAAGTGACGGAGAAAAGCAGCATTTTTATTCATGCATCTTATGAAACTTTGAGATGCGACAACCCCTTTAATTGATTTACATGATGACCAGCATTTGCTTGGTGGTCTCCAAGACTATTGAATACCATAGTTAGTGGGAACGCCCATTTCAGGGCGATTACCCTGCATGATAGGTAAGGTTGTATAGGGCAAAGGAAAAAGGGTTTAATTTACATCAAAAACCATCCTATTTTTAAACCCTCCTATTTAGTTCACAAAAAGGACCATCATTGACTATTTTTTGTCCCCCCAAATTGGAAAATTTCTTTTTTTGGGGGGTTTTATTATATTTTTTTATCATGAAAAAATTTTAAAGGGGTTTATGTTTTTAACCCCCTTATTTAGATACAGTGATCGTGTTAAATTAAGGGTTATTGTTTATAGTGAATCAATTTTTTCAGTGATATGTAGATTAATAATTTAGCGTTTCTATGATGAGACACTTGTATTGCTAAATCTTTGCAAGCCACTGAGTATCGCCTTACCCGCACATAGAATTGACTTGCTGCAGTTACAGCCGGACTGATGTATTACCCTCTCATGATCATTAATGAGCCCTAGACATCTGCAAGCATTTACATGCCAACCTATGGGGAAACCATTAGATGCAAGCCACTGATTACATATTGTATCTGGTATCAAGAATGTTCTTGTTACGTTTAATCAAGGAGACGCGGGAGATCTTCACAGGAGAGAGAACATCCACATTCCTCCAGTGTCTACTGTTTATCATGGACACATTACTTCTGGGTGGAGGTTTAAGTTTGTTCTTCCAAAGAATAGTTTAGCAGAAATAAAAATGGAAAGCAATATGAAGTCAGAGTAAAAATAATGAAAATACGGCCGGGTTTTTATAGAGGAATTATAACAATTTCATTGTTTTTCCTTTACCTTTCCATAATATGGGACTTTTTGGGTGCTGGGTGGTTTTGAGCGGGGATCCGTTGGGGAAAACCAAACCCTTATTATGACCAAAATCTTGGATTGGTGCGTGGGGCCCTTTCCCGTTTCATAATGCCTCACAGAAAAACGGGGCGAAGCTCATGAAGAGTTTTCCCCTAATTGATTCCAAACGACGGTCTTTAAATGTTTAGAGAAGAACGCTCGATGAGGTTTCACATATTTTTTTTTTATAAAAATATGCTTACGGCCGGCACCTGGGGCCACTTGTATGAAAGTTGTCTGGGTCTAAAATTTACTTTGTTGCCCACGAACCCAAATCAGATGCCCCTTTTCCCTTTTTCCATATATGAAATGAAAGGGGTGCTTTGTTTGGGTTTGCTATGGGAAGCAAAGTGAGTTTTAGCCCTAGATAGTTTTCATACGCTTGGAGTTAACAAAATGCAGAGCTACAGTATAGGAATTTTTCCCCAAAAAATTTTTTCCCCCAACTGAGAAAAAAAAAAAAAAACGAGTCTGTGGGGTATAAGACCGGAGCGGGGGCCCGGAATTTTTTTCGGGGGTTTTTTAAAGGGAAAAAAGGGAAAAAAATTTTTTTTAAAATTTTTTAAAACCCCCTGGGGTTTTTTTTTTTAAAAAAAAAAAAAAAAAAAAATTTTTTTTTTCCCCCCCCGGGTTTTAAAAAAACCCTTTTTTATTTCCCCCCAAAATTTTAAAAAAAAAAAAAAAAAAATTTTCCTTGGGAATTTGGGGGGTTTTTCCCCCCCCCCCTTTTTTTTTTTTAAAAGGGTTCCAAAAGGGTTTTCAAGGGTTTTTTTTTAATTATTCCCCCCGGGGGCCAAATTTTTTTTTAAAAATTTTTTTTTTAAAAAAAAAACCCAAAAGGGGGGTTTCAAACCCCCGGGGGCCCCTTTTTTTGGGGCCCCTTTTTTGGGGGGGCCCCCCCAAGGGGGGGGGGGGGTTTTTTTCCCGGGGTTTTTAAAAGGGGGGGCCCCAAAAATTAAGGGGTTTTTTTTTGGGGGGGAAAAAAAAAAAGGGGGGGGGGGGGGGGGGAAAACCCTTTTGGGCCAAAAACCCCCCTTTTGGGAAAAACCCCTTTAATTTTAAAAAAAATTTCCCTTTTTAAAACCAAAAAATTTTTTGGGGTTTTTTTTGGGCCTTTTGGGGGGGTAATCCCGGGGTTTTTTTTTTTCTTTTAAAAATTTTTTGGGGCCCTTTTCCCCCCGGGGGGGTTAGGGGTTTGGGGGTTTTTTTTTAAAAATTTTTTTTGGGGGGGGGGGGAAAAAAAAGGGGGGGGGGCCCCGGGGGGGGGCCCCCCCCCGGGGGGGGGGTTTTTTTTGGGGGGGGGGGGGTTTTTAATGTGGGGTTTTTAAAAAGGGGAAAAAAATTTTTTGGGGTTTTTTAAAAAAGGGGGGGGAAAAGGGGGGGGGGGGGGGGGTGGGGGGAGGGGGGGGGGTGGGGGGGGGGGAGGGTGGGGGGGGGGGGGGGGGGGGGGGGGGGGGGGGGGGTGGGGGTGGGGGGGGGGGGGGGGGGGGGGGGGGGGGGGGGGGGGGGGGGGGGGGGGGGGGGGGGGGGGGGGGGGGTGGGGGGGGGGGGGGGGGGGGGGGGGGGGGGGGGGGGGGGGGGGGGGGGGGGGGGGGGGGGGGGGGGGGGGGGGGGTGGGGGGGGGTGGGGGGGGGGGGGGGGGGGGGGGGGGGGGGGGGGGGGGGGGGGGGGGGGGGGGGGGGGGGGGGGGGGGGGGGGGGGGGGGGGGGGGGGGGGGGGGGGGGGGGGGGGGGGGGGGGGGGGTGGGGGGGGGTGGGGGGGCGGGGGCGTGGGCGGGGGGGGGGGGGGGGGGGGGGGGGGGGGGTGGGGGGGGGGGGGGGGGGGGTGGGGTGGGGGGGGGGGGGGGGGGGGGTGTTTTTTGGGGGGGGGGGGGGGGGGGGGGGGGGGGGGGGGGGGGGGGGGGGGGGGGGGGGGGGGGGGGGGGGGGGCGGGGGGGGGGGGTGGGGGGGGGGGGCGGG